>JAYESA010000008.1:168455965-168598465 GCA_036927795.1 Iris macrosiphon | reverse complement strand
AACACATAGTATAGGTTCCGTGCACTAACTATTATGTTGTCTTTTTAGTTGTCTTAGGATCAGTTTTATGCAAACATTGAATAGCCTAACTCGTGTGGCAGTGCGCCGTACGACATGAGAGGAAACACGGCGAGACTTACCAACTTACCATTTGTCCTTCCCTGTCCAAGGCAAACATGTTAATTCAAGCACGAACATTCATGATGAAAACCAAAGCAATATCATATGCAAGCACGAGAGTCATGATCATTCAGGTGTTCAGTTGTTCTTTAATGCGATGCAATGACTCGCACGCGGATAGCCGCTAAGCGAGGATGACTTATCTATATGAACATAAGTCGCTGGCGTAGCCATTATGGACAGTTTAGTCTCAAGGCAAAGTGACGTGCAACGCGGGTGGCGAGCCCCACTGCATAACACTTTGCCGGGTAACATACGACTATACATACGTCCCGTCCGGATCGGATCGGTACCAGTGCCCCGACGATCGTCCGCGGTACTCAACATAACATACCTTGTGCACAAGTTGTCCGCGACAATGCAGGTCAGGGTCCATCCTTTATCCATAGCTTGACATGATAATCATGAATCATAATCTTATTCTGAACGAGAATATTGCTCCACGAGCTGGGATTCATTCGATATATGACACGATCCTCGTTCAGATGCAAACTTCTATGATTATCATTCAAGTGAATTTCTTGTTTAATATTCATGTTGACTTGATGCATGCCCCTGGTTTGGGGATTTGCCTTGGTGACCTAATAGTCCCGGATACTTGCAGGTTCAATTGCACAAAAGAGCTATTTGATAGTCCCCTGGCTAACAAGAATGCATGCACAATACAATAACGTTAGACATTCGTAATCAGGCAAGCATGCATTTCTAAGGAACATAAGCAGACACGTTTACTCGAACCCGAAGGTAAGCCAAGAATTGAAAGCGTAAGGGACTTGGCATACGAGGGTCTGAATATAAGCAGTATTTTATTTCCATGTTCTAGCACAAGCAATACAAGTTGGGATTATTCCCTTAGCTAGGTGCGTTGTATTCTTATTAGCATGCAAGGGGTGATTCACCTAGCGACTAGCATGTATCATTCCAGATTTCAAGTATGCCGGCTAAGCAAAGACAAGTTCACCGTAGCCACCCACCTTAGCGATGATTCGCCTCGGTAGAGCGATACGTCAAGCGAGCCTCTGAAAGCCTAAGCCGAATTCTTGTAGGGATAAGTCTGGATATCCTTTGCCTCAAACGAGTATTCTCGCCTAAGCAAAGCGGGTCGGGACAGCACTATTGCCGTTTGAAATGGCAGTCCGCATGAGCGGAACGGGGTGTTATACTTATAGCGATCAGCACCACAGAATCTGCATGTGTCTTCATCTTTGTCGTCTTTATAGTATAACATGCACCCATTGTGACATGTATCAATTTTTTTGTATCCCATCCAAAGCGATCTCACCATCCTCTTAGATCGGTAGAAGTCTTTAGGTAACTTAGCACCCTCTGGAAAGATCTCTATAATCAAATCCATCAGTCGGTTGTAGCATTCTTACGACATGTTAAAATTGAACTTGATGCTCAATAATCATGTAACCACCTCCAACGGTGAATGATCCTCACAACCAGGATATAATAGAGTCCTTGCATTCTCTAGCAACTCCATGAACTTTGTAGCATCGGCATTCGGTGCCTCCTCAGTTGCATCATGATTGTCCGGATCAAAACTAGGCCCCGCCGCATCAAAAACTATATTCACCCACCCGTCGTTGTAAGTAGCGTGGTCGTGGATATCCATATACGGCTCCACATAAGGCTCTGAATCTGATGCTAAAGATATAAGTTCTCCGTGCGCGGTCCACTGATAGTAATTCGACGTGAAACACTTCGAGTACAAATGATATGTGACTTCTACTTCTAGATGATATTTTAAGTTGCGATATCTCGCACACGGACACTTAATTTTGGTACTGTCCATGTACTGAGGGAACACCTTAGAAAACTGCAGGAACTGCTGTACACCCTCTATGAATTCATCCCGCACATCGCACATGTCATCAGAATAACGGTTGTACATCTACGAACAATGACGCAGATAATAATTCATATCAATTTCAAGATACTTCTGCAAAGATGAATAGACATCGTTCAAGTATATACTCATATGAATATCTAGTAGTGTATATTATCCAAATGACACTCACTCCAGATATGCAAAGATGAATAGATAGCATTCAAGAAAATAGTATAAATTATAGTACATGTCATATGTCTAAATGGATTTTATATTGATATTTTTAATCCTCTTCTGAAAATTTATCTTCTTCGTTTAAATATAATACATGCACCTATACTCCTAGTCCTAGCATTGATACCCAGGAATACCCAATTATGTTATACACCTACTCGTCTACACACACATAAGAATACTAAGGAATACAGTAGATGCACTGATACACCTAGTCCTAGCATAAATACTTCTTCGTTCAACTCTGTATCCTGGATACTCATATTGCGGTGTATCAGTGAGTGTCAACTCTGTATCCTACTTGACATTTGTTTAGGCCATAACTTTCTAATTGAAAAGTCAATTCATGGATATCCAGTGTCAATTTTCTTTGGTCCCGGATACATAGTTGACACTCACTGATACACTCCTGGATATCTACTTTGACATGTTTACGTGTATCCGTGTCCAATAAAATGCTTACAACCTTATCCTCGATATCGTGTCCTAACCTTTCATATCCATATCTCATATCCTACCATTTCACCATACGTATCATGAAATGACATGATACAAACATGTGTGTGTGTGTGTTCGTGTCTGTGTTAGGGTTAGTGTATGCGTGTTAGTGTGTCCGTGTGTCCGAGTTTGGGTTAGTGTTAGTGTTCGCGTTTGTGTGTGTATATGTCTGAGTTAGGATTATGATAGGGTTAGTGTTCGCATCACCGAGATATCCACACACACACCCTTACTGCACTATGCACAAGTGTGTACAACACCTCACTTAATACCCAAGATTGCGTCTAATTAACTCAGATAGGGTTAGGGTCTGTGTCTTGTCTCGGCTTTGGGTTAGGGTTTGTGTCATGTCTTGTGTCATGTCAGTGAAGATAGATAGGGTTATGGTTAGGGTCTGTGTCATGTCCCGTATCGTGTCAGTGACATATCGTGTCAGTGTATGTGTCTGTACCGTATCCCATGTTGTGTCTATGTCTGTGTATATGTCGTATCCGCTATTAAATATCGTGTCCGTATCTGTGAGAGAGAAAGAGAGAGAGGGTTAGGGTTTACACCCTCTATGAATTTATCCCGCACAAACCTACACTACAAGGGATACACATTATGGCAGATCAAATACCTGCTATAAGAACTCACACCACTGATACACACTCGTAGGTACACACATGTCCACACATAGCGACATATATCTACTTAGTAACTAACGATAGACACTATTAGTCATAATTTGTCGCCATCAACGACGTTTTATGACAATTTTTTATGGAGTCACAAAACTTAAAGAATACAGCGATGTTTGGTATTGGAGTCGCTAAAAACGTCGCTCGGACACAATTACTAGAAATAAAATGATCACAATGGTATAACCTAAATTTATAAAATATATTTTATAAAATATCAATAATTTATTAATAATTAATTGCTTTTGGTAATAAAAAAATCTATACTCCGATCAGAAACCATCGATACAACCGACACCGCCAATACCGATACTCATAGGAATAATTCAAACAATCATAATTAATTACTTTTTGATACCAAAAATTTAAAACGTATCTATCACATGTAACTAATCGAAAAGATTATTATCCTAACTACGTATAATACAAACAATCATAATTTTAGAACAAAAAAAGTATAAAGATAATCTGAGAACAAGATGGATTTGAATCCAAATGACACATAAAATCTAGATTCCTAGCTATCTAACCCACCATACAAAACCTATAAATAATGACCATGTTGATTGTGTGTGCCCGTGTGTGTCCATGTCATCATAAATTTATTAATTTTCTTCCCCATCCATAACTGAAGTGTGTCTGTGTCCCTGTGTGTGTGTGTGTTCATGTGTGTTGGTGTATCTGTGTGTGTCTGTGTCCCTGTGTGTATTTGTGTCCATGTGTGTGGGGGGGAATAGGGTTAGGGTTTACCTGAAGAGCCAAGGGGAGTGCCGGAGGGGAGTACCGGAGGGGAGCGACGGAGGGGAGCGGCGAAGGAGAGCGTTGGAGGAGAGAAGAGGGGTCGGAGGGGAAAGGGATCGCCAGAGCGCCGGAGTGGTTTCAATTTGGGGGGCAGATTTTGAAAATTTTGTTCTCGATTAAAAATTTTGATTTGGGGGGAGGAAGGGAAACTGAACGAATATATCAAAAAAAATTAGAGACATTTAATAAGGGAGTCGTTAAACGTCGGTATAATTATAATTTCAGCGACGTAATAAAAAAGGAATCACTAGACATTGCCAAAGCTAAAATTGTAGCGACGTTTAACGACTAATTGCGACATTATATTCACAATTACTGACTACAGTCACTATTTGTCACAATTAGTCGCTAATAGCGACGTAACTTTTGTACGTCGCTAATGTCTTTAAATTAGCGACGTCTATATCATGAGTCGCTAATTATGTCGCTAATATGTGTTATTTTGGTAGTGTGAAGACCCTGCAGTATGCCCCTACTATAACAATATGATGGAGGCAATACCCAGTATCACATTCTCGTAACAAGACATGTTGCTGAAGAACAATAGGCATGATTGCCCTCTGTATTACACGGGGTACATCGGTGCCATCAAGGTGGATCGGTTGCACATCGATCATGGGTTCGTCCATCAGCATCATACCCCAAAGTCTGCTTCAGACCTTGGGAATCCCATTGCATCGGCTGGCAGCCACCAATACTACCATCAGTGGCTTCAACGCTGAAAGAAGCAACCCTCTGGAAAAGATTTGCTTGAAATATCATATAGGCAACTTGAAGACAAAATTCACATGCTATTTCATTGATGTAGACGTATCCTACAACATCCTGCTGGGGCATCTGATCGTGCCATCAACCATGCACCAGTGCCTGCCTAAAGTACGTTGACGACCATGGCATAGTGAAGACAGAGTTCACCAATATCGATCCCTTCAAAGGGGTAGAGACTTACTACTCTGATTCACTCATGTACAAACAATTCCACCAGGATGAAAGAGGGGATGATGCCGACGACGAAGAAAAAATTGACGTAACATCAGGGAAACCTTTGACGGTCCACCTCAAGGGACGTGCTCGTGACATAACCCCTTCCACCATTGTAAAGATATAGCGGAAGGGACCACAACCTCTGACGATACGACTGTCAAGTCGGAAGAAGGACCCAGTGCCGGCTCTTGCCCCGAACCCTTGGTGGTCAAGCTTTGTAGGAGGCATCCAAAGCCCACGTTTGCATTGGAGACAAATCCCGAGGAAGACGAACTAGAAGAGTACTTAGCGGCTCATGCTAACGCTCCATCTCTAGACGATATAATTCTCCTGGAAAAGATCCCTTACTTTATGAATAAAGGGTTGTCTTTGAACTATTTCGATGTCACACACTTGAGCATATTGTACTCCCTATAACACGGTATAGGCCTGCAACTACATACACAGGTAACTACTACCGATGCAGTAAATCAGATCCTCCCTAGCCAAGGTTCCTACTTTACGGTTCCAGCAAGGAGGAGGGTAGACAAACCCATCATCTTCGGCAGGGTTAAATGCCCCCAGCCTTTCATCCTGGAGAAACAAGAGCCAGAACCTAATATTGGCAAAATACAACTTTACCGGTTCAGTTGTCAAGCCAAGCACCTCATCGAGAAGATGGGTTATGATCTTAAAAGCGATCGAGGTCTGAATTATGGCAAAGGTTGACGATTGCCCTTGCGCCTCACTGTTTCGACAGGCAACGCCGAGGATTACTACCACAAGACCCGGCATGGCCTGGGATACCTAACACCTCCATCAACCCCAGAAACCTCGAAGGAAGAAGATAAGTCGCAGTCACACTCTTCAGAATCTTCCATGGGGGACTCTGAAACCAGTATCTGAGACCTCTTTAGATGAACGTTGTCTGTCAACATGGCATCAGCTGACCCTGAGGAAGACAACGATGACTCACCGGAACTCTTTAAAGTAGAACCGTGGGCCCAGCGCTTAGACTCACAATGGGAGCAACTTTTCGAGCAGCGAGAACCTTCCACCAAGGATGAATTCATACAAGTTAATTTGGGCGAAGAATCCTCCCCTAAACCTATCTTCATCAGCAAGAATATGACTGATAGGGATCAAAAATCCCAGCTACAGCTCGTCAAGGAATACATCGACGTCTTTGCCTGGAGTTATGAAGATATGTCAGGACTGACCCCCCAAATTGCACAAACTCAACATCTTGTCAAACACCAAGCCTGTCAATCAACAACAACGGCGGTTCCGGCCGGACATCACGAATGCCATCAAAGTTGAAGTCAATAAATTGATAGCTAGTGGCTTCATCCGCGAAAAAAATATCCAGATTGGTAGCCAACATCGTGTCCATCGTTAAAAAGAACGGGAAGATCCGGATCTGCATTGACTTCCATGATCTAAACGCGGCCTGCCCTAAGGATGAGTTTCCCCTTCTGATCAAAGACGTAATGATCGATAACACTTGTGGATTCGAGCACATGTCCTTCATGGATGGATTCTCGGGCTACAATCAAATCAAGATATCTCTTGACAATGAGAAGCATACATCGTTCTGAATGCCGATAGGGGTGTACTGCTATACAGTCATGCCCTTTTGTCTGAAGAACGTCGATGCTACATACCAGCAAGCTATGAGCACCATCTTTCGTGAGCATCTACGCAAGACGGTCGAGTGTTACGTTAATGATATCACCGTCAAGAGTCGCTCCAAAGATGATCACCTCTGGGACTTGAAGACTGTGTTCGACCTCATGCGTGCCCACCAGCTCAAAATAAATCCCACTAAATCCTTTCTGGGAGTCTCCAGCAGTTAGTTCCTAGGTTTTGTCATAACTTTGAAGGGTATCCACGTGGACCCTGACAAGACCAAAGTAATCCTTGAAATACTTCCACCAAAGAACCTCAGAGAGCTTCGCGGCCTTCAAGGAAGACTGGCATACATCAGGAGGTTTATATCAAACCTCTCTGGATGTTGTCAATCATTCACCCAGCTCATGAAGAAGGGAGTCTCCTTCGTTTGGGATAAAGAGTGTCAGTCGACATTCAATGACATCATGGAGTACCTCATGAACCCTCCGGTGCTGGTAGCCCCTATAGTAGGAAAGCCCTTTCTGCTCTATGTACGAGAAATAGATCACTCTCTTGGCGCTTTGCTAGCCTAAAAGTGTGACACAGGTCCCGAGCAAGCCATCTACTATCTTAGCAGGATGATGGTCAACACGGAGCACAGATACAATCCAGTCAAGAATTAGTGCCTTGCTCTAGTCTTTGCTATCCAAAAAACTCGGCATTACGTGACAGGACAAACAATCTATGTGATCTCACGGGTCAACCCCCTCAGGGTTCTCATAACCAAACCCGGGGCACTCAATTCCCGCTTAGATATGTAGGCGATAATTCTGTCACCATACGACATGGTATTTGCTCCACAGAAGGCGGTCAAAGGTTAAGCATTGGCCGACTTTCTGGCTGCCCATCCAGTCCCAGAAACCTCGAAGCTTTACGAGAAAATCCCAGACAAGGTAGCGGACTCAAATATGACTACAAGCGCAGAAGCCATCTGGCGAATGTTCTTCCACGGTGCTTCAAGAACAGGGCCCAAAGGCGATATCGTCGCTGGCATTGGGATAGTACTGATTTCTCCATACGATCTGGTCATAAATTGTGCTTACTCCCTCACAGAGCCATACTCCAATAATTTAGCAAATTACATCGCTCTCGTCATTGGTCTTTAGATCTCTAAGAAAGTAGGAACCGACTACTTAGAGGCCTACGGTGACTCTAAGCTGATCGTCAGTCAGGTCCGAGGCGAGTACGAAGTCCGACATGAGAATTTGTTTCCCTACCACCAAGCCACGCTTGGAATAATGATCACCTTCGAGGGGTTCTTCATAGAGCACGTCCCTCGACTGCAAAACATCGAGGCTCACGCCCTAGCCGGTCTCGCAGCCTCTCTAGCTGTTTCGATCAATAATTATAAATTGATTACTGTAATCGATCAAGAACTAGTCTACCTGAAGAATAACCTATGTCTGTGCCTGAGCTACTCAGTAGAGACAAGCACCGATTCACAAGACTGGAGACTTTCATTCATCGACTACGCAGTCTATAGAATTCTCTCCGAGAACCCAAAGGAAGCCACTTCTATCAGAATACGTTTCCTCCGATTCTATTATGATAAGACTACCAAAATATTGTATTGCCGCTCCTATGACGGTCTTCTGCTATGATGCTTATTGAATGCAGAAGTGAAGCAGGCTGTCCACGAGGCTCACGATGGGGTTTGTGGTGCCCATCAGCCAGGACCCAAGCTACAGGACCGTCTCCGAAGAATGGGTTACTATTGGCCGACACTAGTAGCAGACACCGTCAACTACGCAAGGAAGTGCCAAGCATGTCAAATCTATGCTGACATCATCCACCAGCCCTCAAAGTTTCTAACCCCGACCGTTGCGTCGTGGCCGTTCAAAGCATAGGGCATGGATACCATAGGGCTGATCAGTCCGCCTTCGTCTAAGGGACATCGATTTATCTTCGTCATTAAATACTACTTCTCCAAGTGGATGAAAGTCGTACCACTCGCTGAAGTCAAGATATCAAACATGATCAGCTTCATCAAGCATCACGTCATATACTGCTTTGACTTGCCATAAAGGATCATCCATGACAATGGTCTACAGTTTGTAAATTAAACTTTTTATCGGTTTTGTGACAAAAATTAAATCCAGAATGTAGCCTCGACTACCTGCAACCCAGCAGCAAATGGTCTAGTGGAAGTATTCAACAAGACCATCAACAAACTACTCAAAAAATTTGTGTCATCCAATAAGCGCTACTGGAATGAGAAGCAGGGTAAATATCTCTGGGCCTATCAAACAACGGTCCGAACACCTACTGGCAGTATATCATTCTCCATGGTCTATGGGAGCGAAGCGATCCTCCCCCTTGAGGTCCAAATTTCCTCTCTCATAGTGGCTCTCTCCAACAGGCTAACCGTCGACGACAATCACCGCCAACGGCTATAAGAGTTAGAAGCACTCGACGAGAAACATCTCTTAGCTCAACAGCATATTGAGTTATACCAAGCGCGTCTCTCGGGAGACTTCAACAAACGGGTCAAGAAGCAGAGTTACCAAGTGGGTTCGTCCTGACAGTAAAAAGGTAGATGGTTTTGACCCACAAGACGGTCGGCAAGTTCCAACCCAAATGGGAAGGCCCGTTCGTGGTAGAATCTGTAGTCTCTAACGGCACCCACCGATTGGCAAAATCCAATGGTGACTTGCTCATGATGCCCATCAACGGCAAGTTTCTAAGAAAGTATTATTATGTCTAAGGCTAGGCCGGTACTTCCCTATCCACATCAGGGCAACCAAGATGTAAAGTTCTTATACTCTTGGTTCTCTATTCCCGGTGAGTTTCTATATACAGAACTGCCCCCTCTATACAAATTATTATTAAAGTCATTATCTGTATTCAGGAGTCCTGGATACACAATGGATAATGGGTCCTCAAAAGCTCTCCAGCGGAGCAGTCCTCAGGTCCACCTGCACACTCCCGCAGGGACCACTCAAAAACCAGTCTCATTTGACGCTAATCATGTCCATATTACCTCTGAGCTATCGGCCTAACAATCTCCCTAGTGGAGTAACCTTCATGTCTATCTATATTTTTGGGTAGACCACACTCAGCAAACCACTCCTCGGTGAGTTTCTCGGATGCTAGTTCACGTC
The DNA here is from genome assembly GCA_036927795.1 of Iris macrosiphon. Classification (NCBI taxonomy): domain Eukaryota; kingdom Viridiplantae; phylum Streptophyta; class Magnoliopsida; order Asparagales; family Iridaceae; genus Iris; species Iris macrosiphon. Next base: position 168,588,503 of record JAYESA010000008.1, on the reverse strand, counting down.
CATAGTACCTCTGAACTACTGTCCTAATATTTCTCCCCGGCCGTATTTTCCATGTCCATATTACCTCTGAGAAAATCTTCCGGGTTTGGCTATCGATTATCACGTCCACATTACCTCTGACATCGGTTGTCATCTCAACTTATCACTCGTACTTAACTTTAAGTACGCCAGCAGTGTTAAGTCCACAAAATATGTCACATCCATATCACCTCTGGCAGGGCTTGCCTCGAACCTACTACTTGCACTCCAGTGCTCAAGAAGTAATAGGTCCACCTAAAGTCCCCCATTAGGACATCCTTAAATAAACTACGATGTTGTACTATGTCCATATTACCTCTAGTACAATACCTAAAAGTCCACAACATACAATAGGACAAATACAAAGAAGAAATTATGAAAAATGAGAGACTTTATTGATTAATGTTCAAGATCATGAGTACATATGATGAAAATCTATTACATTCAAGGATTTTCATTAGTATCCAAAGTCATGAGTATATATGATGGAAACCTATTTTGAGGGTTTCCATAAAGTCTCGCTGATACAAAAAAATTTCATTAGAGGCGCCCCTTCGTACTGGCGTTGCTACTAACACAAGTCGAGCCCGCAGCAGAACTCAACACTTTCTGGATCATCCCTCCACAGTGCAGACCTCGGTATATAGAAAAGAATCCATACCGACAGATAGCAAGGGAAGAGAAGGAGCAGGCACTCTATAACCATGCGGAGAGACAGAAGACAGGAATGGCAATTAATCCAAATTATGTCATCGATACCGCAGCCTCCCGGCCGGTAGCAAGTGGCATAAAGGAGAGAAATACATCTAATACGCTGCATGAACAAGGACAACTCTGCGCATGATGCAGGATGTTCATCCTCGTCTCCTGGATCAATTCTTAGCAAACTGTCCTCGTCTCCTGGATCAGTTCTTGACGAAAAATTACCGCATAAGGTTGGTCTTCACCCCGAACAACGGGTGTTATGATATCCTTCCAAGCTCCATCATGGACAGCACAAGGGAGGATAAAGCCTGCACAAGAAAAATATATGACATCAGCATACAAAGACAAAGTTAATGTCCATGCGACAGATCCTAGTCTACGCATGAGATGCCTTCCATACGGCTAAGTCATAGTTGTCGCATGTCCATGTTGAGCACTCCATGCGGCAGAATCATGGTTGTCACATGACCAAGGTCGAGCGTTCATCCATGCGGCAGAGTCTTAGCTGTCGCATGATGGTTGCCCATCCATATGACAGACTAATGAGAAAAGCCTGCGCATGTTCACGATGATCTCTCATCCATGCGGCAAGACTGTGTAAAGAGTCTTCGTGTGTTCTAGATGATTTCTCATCCACCCAGCAAGATTGTGCATTAGTGTCTCTGTGTCCATAGAGGCCCAACACGAAAAATACGATGCTCCCCCTACCTCCGAGTAAAGTACCGAAATCAAAGGGCCAGGGATCAAGACCGCCCCTGACAAATTTCTCAGCAAGGAGAGCCACGGCCATCAGCATCGTTCACAGGGAAGAAAAAAGAGAGCAAAGAGAATAAAGTTCTCTTTCTCTTCCTGGCGGCCTATTTATAGGATTGAAAGCTGCGTGAAAGTATCGATGTAACAAACTGAGCATTTAATGGGATAAACATGATGCCTCGATCCACGTGATACTCTTTAATCTCCTCAAAAATTAATTCCTCGAGCCCCGTGTCAGGAGACGGCACAGAATCCCAAGGGATCTGATTAAAGATAGAGCCAAATCTCCTCATTAAATGATCGGACAACCTGTTAGAGATAACTATGCTGCAACGAGACTATGTGGCATGCCCTTCATATGCGGCCAAAGTGCTCGACCATGCTTCTTTCAAAGTATTCCAAACTTATCACTTTAAAAACTTTGAAGGGGGTCATATAGAGGCATACAAAATTATAAAGGCCGCATAGAGGTCATGCCCCCTCAAAAAAGCAATCAAGCCACAGAGGAGTAACATGCGACCAGATCAACTAAAGTACCAGAAGTCGTATAGTATACTCTATACGGCCTGAACGACCAAAGAGCAGGGTAGCCGCATAAAACCTCCTGATACAGCATTCGATGACTATCAGACTCTAACATATTACTCGACACACTAAAATGCTTCTAGATTCGTGAAGACAACGGCTCAGGAAAATACAAAAGGTTAAATCAACTCATTGATGGCTTCGACAAATGTTCCATGCCACGTGCCCATTCATATGCGGCTATATGCCCATGCGGCCTCATCATCATGCGGCCAGAGTGTTCATCCGACCAAGCCCAGACGAGAGCTTGCATGCGGCTATATACCCATGCGGCCTCGTCATCATGCGGCTAGAGTGTCCATCCGACCAAGGCCAAACGAGAGCACGTATGCAGCAATAATATAGTATGGCCATAGTGTACATACGACCAAGGCCAAATAAGAGAACATATACGGCCATGACGATATGTGACCAAGATGTTATGCGGCTCTTGACTTGCAGGATCTTTCTGTTACAACCGAAGATAATTTCTCGCACAATCGGTGCTGACTACGTATCCAACTAACCAAGTCACGCATGCAACAACCATGAGATCTTTTCAATAATATATTATAACCAAGACCGTGTGACAGCCTTTCTGTGGCATGCGACTGCAGTTACAATCAAATTCTATTGAAGGAGCTTATGCGGCCAGCAAAGAAAGGCATATGCGGCACCTATAACCCGTCAGCATTATGGCTATAAATAGCAAGGATAGAATACCCTACAACCCCCTCATCCAGCTATGTATAGGCATACAAGCTCAGGAGAGAGAAAAGAATAGAGCATCCTCATCCCCTCATCAGACCGTCAACGGAGTAAAGGAGACGCTACTGCGCTCAAGCTCCATCGTCACTACCCAGATCAAAATATTGTACTTAGATTTTCTGTTTAGGATCTCTTTGTACTTCTTTGTTTGTTATTTCAACGTTTAAAACTTACAATGGCCGACAGGTGATAGTTAACTGCGTGGGCAGGTGCAGGCCTAGACTGTGCTCAATAGAATATAATGTGTTAAGACGTGCAACATCTGAGTAGTTCAAAGATAGCCCTTGATTCATAAAATAAGGTATCTTATCATCAGGAATTACATCGTCAAGAGAAGGGACGTTAGCATGTAAAACCCCTAATCCTAAAAACTGTATTAAGTTTTTTTATTAATTATTAATTTAATTATAGTAATTATGAGCAAATTAGGAGAAATAGATTTTATTTAATTTTTATTTTAGGTGTTTGTGCATTTAGGAGATTTATGGAGCCATTAGAAATTTTTTCTAATTTATTCCATGTAGGAGACCCTTTGGACAGTTGCTAGCTTAATGGTATGCAACAATATATATATATATATATATATATATATATATATATATATATATATATATATATAGTTTATTAAAAAGGAAATGAAAAAGGAAAAACAAAAAAAAAAATTCCTAATGGATCCCTAACCCAAAACCCATTAACTCCTATTGGACCCAACCCTTTAGCCCCAACCCGTTAGCCTAATAGCTATTCAACGCACCATAAGAAGAATAAGCAGCAGCAGCCAAGACAAAATCCCCTCCAACCCCGCGCGTAACGCCCCCCCCCCCCCCCCCCCTCTTTACTTATATATATATATATCATGTATATATATATATAACTATACTTCCCAAACCCTAACCTAGATCTCGTTCCCCTCCCCGCCACGCGACCGCCACCGCCGCCCAGCCTCGACCTGATCGTCGAAGCCGCCACCGCCGGCCATCTCCGTGACCGCTCGCCGCGACCGTGAACACCACGCGCGACAGATTTCTGAACTGCAACGAAGCCATGTTCATGCTCCGTTTCCCGTGCCACCGCTCGACCAAACTCGACCCCGTCTTCTCCGATATGATCCTCACCTATTCTCCTTCCATAATTGTATGTTAATTCATCTCGAACCATGCGCAAACCTAGGTAAAAATCGATGCCAAGTCGAAGAAAAACGATAACTTTTAAATTCCAGAAATTCCGTTGTGATGACCCATATTCCCATATTCGTATCTCCCACCACAGAGATCCGAATTCAATTTTTTTTTTTTTGGTATGCGGAGACCACCTGACCTAGTTTAATTTTTGTTAATTAACATTAAATTATTAACTGCTGTAGGTAGAATTAAATTCGTTGGAAAACCCCAAAAATATACTTTTTTTAGATTTCTAAAAGTTGTAAAACAGAGCACGTCCCACCAAACGGGACCGCTCCGCTGTGTACCAAGTGTACCAAATGGTGCGCGCAGTGTACTCGGACACGTGAGAGTTCGCAAAAACTGATTCGGACATTTGTGCGGGTCGAAATCAGCCCGTATCCGCGGACAATTCCCGTGTCGTAACTTTTGTGAAAGCCGTGTGCACGCTCGTCAGATTACGACAAAACTTGTACCACTAGACTCGTGGTAACGCGCTGGTCTTGTGACCCATTTTTTACGTAATTCTGAGATAGTTGACCAAGTCACCAATTGGCGGGCCCCACGGTTGACTTTTTGGGCAAAATTTTGTTCGGCCCATCGAAATTCATATTTGGATATACCGTTGGGTTCGTATTGACATTTAGAGTTTGTTTGACCTATAATTTGTCCCATTTAGAGACTGTTACCCTTGGCACGCTTTTCGGTGCAAAGTGGGCCACACGTGGACCCCACTTTTACCCAAAATTATTGTTTTGCCCCTGTATCCAAATTGGACGAAAGGGAAGTGCTTTCTAGCTATTTTGCTTATTTTGGGAATGTTGGTGATATCTATTTCAGCATCCGGAGATATTTGATCCGAGGCCGTAGCTCCTAGTCCTGTGTGTTGGACATCTAGACGTTACATTTTGCAGCTTATTGCCAGACAAGTATACCTTGCCATTGTACTGTTATTTATATCCCATATGTTGCATGCATCTTTATTTTTTGTCTTTAGTTCATATATTTTAACTGTTATATAAAAATGTGCGCGACAGTGTCATCGCGATATATTTTTATTTATGTATTTGTATTGACCTTGTTTTTGAGACCGTCCCATTTTCATGTAGCATCATTAGGTTTAATTGACTGTGACATATTTTTACACGAGTTGTGAGTCTCATATAGAACACGGACGTACGTATTGACTGATCATTGGTACGTATGGGCGTGTGTTAGGGATGACTGTTGATAGAAACTTTGTATACTAAAAGACTTGGCAGTTATTAGAGGTCCATAGATATAGCCTATTATAGTACGGTGGTCCAATCATTGTCCTTGTTTGGTTGCAGGATTGGGCTAGAGTATTAAGAATAGGCTATGAACCAAATTGTGTCATGGATGTGACATGCTTTGAGCATGGGGTGGAGAGAACAACAGGTACCGCATTTTGGCTCCTTTGCACTTTCCTTATTGTAACCTGGAAGCTCCGCTAGAGATACGGGCAGTGATGACCCCTATACAATTGGCGGTCTCTGTCGTTCAAGAGACGGTATGCTTTGAGGCCCCTGATTCTCCGAGAGAGTCATGCCAATACCATTTTTAGCCAGATAGCCCACTTGTTAGAAAGTTATTCTTAAATTGCATTCACTTAGACGGTTAGATGACCCATTTGATATTTATTTTAGTACTTTATTGGCATGCTTTTATATATCTTGTTATGTCCCTCTGAGGACCTGGCCCTTCCAGGTATATCTGTTCTTGAGTATTCGCAGGAGCGCTGATTCGGATGGTCACATATGTTTCGAGGATGTCTTCTCTTCGAGCCCCATGGTCGTTAGCTGGTATTCTTATATTGTGTTTATTGTGTTATACTTTTCCATTCGAGTTGGTAGTAGATTTGTTTCCATCCAACTATCATCCTTAGATACTTATATTGAGATCTAGTTTCATAGATACTGGTTATTTATTTATATTTGATTTTCGTGGATAAGATTTAGATTATACCCTGTGACTGGTGACATATGTTTATACCACTTGTGGATTTGATATTCATATTACAGCGTACGTGTGGATTTTGGTTTCCATATATTGGAGTTGCCATATCCATACGGTTGGCATGCTTACGTGTCCTAGTCCTACGTATTTTAGGACTGAGGAGTGACATATTTTTGTGGTGGCCCATGCATGTCGAAAGCATATTGTCTCGGTTACGTTACTGTACTGAGCAAGCCTGCACCTAGGAATAGAGTATAGGATCTCATCCATAATTGACTATGATTCACTCTCCTTCCAGTCCATTCTATTTGAATAATTGTATCCTGCTTAATTCATGTACTTCCCTGATAATTCCTTAAGTATAGCCCCCTCCTAGAATATATAAGTCCCTGTTGTAAGATGATAAGTAAGGTAACCTTCCTATTAAGAGTACCACTAGAGTTTTGACACACCACTAAGTTTAGAATATCTAGTGAACCCTAGAATTCTTTATCTATAGATTGGTTTACCATTACCCCTTGACGTATTATGAGGACTTGAGAGTAGTATAGACACTACTAGAGTTAGTTAGAAGTTTTACCATAATGTTTGACCCTAGTATTGAGGAACCAATAGAAAACAAAAATTAAAAATTAGGACTGAACTTAACCTTCATAGTTAGATAGTATTGGAGAACTATAAACTTAGATCATTGTCTTATTATTAGTAGACAGCACCTTAGGAAGCCTAGAGGAATGTAATCAACACTTTTTTCTTGACCATACCTCGAACATAGGAACTAGCATACCACTCCCTCTTAGAGAACCATGATGCTATCTAGAGCCCTCTATTTTAATTATATTGTTCCTCTGCGACCTTAGCGTTCGCTAATTGCGCGACGACTAAATTTTGTTCTTCTTTTCTCCATCTTTCAATTCGTGCCACCTGACACTTCTGATAGTAGGCCAAGTAATTTTATTCTGTGTTAAGGACATATAGTTGCTAGGATTATAGTTGTTAATGTTAAATTTTGAAATTGTGTGCTTAGTAGTTAGAACTTGATGGTTTAAGTTATTCTTGTAGATTTTGACCTGGTGATTATCCCTTAGTTTTAAATTGCGTAGCATGTACCCCCACCTCGATACGAGTTATATTCTCTTTCCCTTGAGGCCAGTAATTATTCCATTTTTACTATTGACACTTGCACTAAGACTTAAGACGACCATGGCCTATGTAATGTAAGAGGATACCCTAATAAGTACTAAGACCCCTTCTCGTAGACCTTAACAGGAGCTTCTACGGTATCCTTAAGATAATTACAGTATTAGTTTATTGTTATAAGTTGGGTAGTATACCTTACAACCTAGTATCACATAGTCTTTTGACCTATTATTGAAGTGTAACTGAACGACATTACCTGTATGCGAGCATAAGACGACAGTGTTTATTCAGGCTGTAGAAATTAGAGGCTCATACCCCTATTTGGTCGACTAACGACTTAGGCAGGGAGCTAGTATGACAACTGTAGAGATTGTAGAGTCCTATCTCCTTGTGAATTGAATTGTTATGTACCTTCTTTCATTATAATCCAGCATATTTATATTTGTTGTACTACCTTGACTTATGCTGCTATTATAGCCTAGTTTTTGCAAGCTTATTCTTTATCGAGCTTGTTCATGATATGTATTATTGGAGCACTACAATAATACATTTCAGAATCAGTGTATTACGGTATAATCAACCATAGTGGGCTTGGTTCGCCCTTCGCAATACCACTTTACGTGGATTGAGATATATAGTTGACTAGTAGACACATGTACTTACCCTCTAGATATGTCTGAGCGTATCGTATCGGTTACATAACTGTACTAATACGAACATGCAAACAAAGAATTACCAAAATAGGATTTTAATCCACAACTGCCTTGACAATTTTTATTTGAATTCTTTAAACGCCTTGATCCCCATATTTCTATTTCTATTACCCTTCCCTTGAACTCTTCATCATTGTTTTTGGTCTTCCCTTATTTCAGAAAGACGAAACCTCGTGCTTGATATAAGTTTGATATACATATAGTACTAGAGGTACCCATAGGCCAATCGTATTATTTGGTGACTGTCTTTCATAATTGATTAAGGGCATATCATATATGACATAATTGGTGTTAAAGTTTTGAGGATTGAATAACATGAGTAAATAAATTGAGGATATTTTTCTTAAAGTGTATAGCCTTATATAATAGATGGATAAATTCTAAGTTGGGTAGAAGTTGCTTTGTCAACTTGAGAAAAAAATTTATTTTGTGACCAAGTAAGATTCGACTATGAGATTAAGTCATTTTATATGTTAAAAAAAAATTTGAATGACTAAGATGATGAGGATTTAATGAATTTTGAAATCTTGATAGTGAGGACCAAATATCTATACTTTGAACGTATGATTTAAAGTTTGAATATTAAAGGTAAATCATCAATTCAAATTTTGAGGATAAATATAGAATTTTAGACTTGAACATTGGTAGATTGAATTTAAAATTTTAACAATTTGATGATTTGAATTAAGAGTTAAAATTTGATTGCTGGATTACCTATTTGAATATTGAGGATGTAAATTGAAACAAAAATTTGAAGAGTACAAAAATTCTTAAGTGAAAAAAAATAGAAATAATATTTGATTAGAATCATTTTTTGAGGAGATTATGATAGATGGAGATCATAATGTAAATTTGATATGGGTTATTTAAATCTTGAAGATGTTATATGTATTAATTTAAATTTGGATGTTGATAATTTAAAAATCGAGAAGAGATTCCAAAATGTAAATTTTGATTAAACAAGAGGCTACCTTGGTTTGGAAGGTAATTGCGATGGATTAGAATATATTTTACATCTTGGAAGAGATTGTGATTGACTTGCCTTATAGGCGAACGTGAAGGAAATAACAAATTATGCCTTATTTAATTTCGAGGATAAAATTATTTTTAAGTTGGCTGGATTGTAAAACCCCCTCACCCAAGATTTAGACCTACTTGGCTTAGATAGTGAGACTAAGGCTAGTTTGAATCCAATTAGAAATAGAAAACGGTATTCTTATTTAATTTTACAACATTGTACCACTTAGCGCACCTTACCGTTGCTTCGATAATTGGAGCACTGCACTAGCCACTACCTTCCTACAAACTTTACATCATTGTCCTAGACATGTCCGCCACCTATTCTAACCTTTGCCGTAACTTATAATTAAACTCCCTTGTACTACATTTTAGTCGCGCAACATTCATCGCGAACGTTATTTCTTAATTCTAAAATGGTTCTAACTTTGTATCCTTGTGCGTTCCAATCGAAATCGGAGACACAATCTTGACCCATTTTGTACGACCCAAATTTTGGTAATATTCTATCCTGAGCCCTCTATGCCCATGACACTTGCGTCCACCTAATTTTAGCCCCATGTACTTCTAATTAATTCCCGAACGCCGCGCGCATTAATTTAAATTATTTAATCTAATTCTCATCTTTGTGCAATTTTTCAATTGTTAGGCACTTTTATGCAAAGGTGCATTAAGGTGTCCACACCATTACATGACACATGAAGAAACCTATTTTCGTTCATGTGAATTTTTTTCCCATGATTTTCGGAATGTGCAACGCGCAACATCACCCCCTCATTTAAACCTAGTCTTACATTTTAAACAATGCAAATCTTATACCATTCTTGACTTTCTACCGTGGCTTAATTTTAATTTCGAGGACAAAATTTTTATAAGTTGGATAGAATGTAAAACCCCTAATCCTAAAAACTGTATTAAGTTTTTTTATTAATTATTAATTTAATTGTAGTAATTATGAGCAAATTAGGAGAAATAGATTTTATTTAATTTTTATTTTAGGTGTTTGTGTATTTAGGGGATTTATGGAGCCATTAGGAATTTTTTCTAATTTATTCCATGTACGAGACCCTTTGGACAGTTGCTAGCTTAATGGTATGCAACAATATATATTTTTTAGAATTTTTTTATGTATATATATATATATATATATATATAATTTATTAAAAAGGAAATGAAAAAGAAAAAAGAAAAAAAATTCCTAATGGATCCCTACCCCAAAATCCATTAACTCCTATTGGACCCAACCCTTTAGCCCCAACCCGTTAGCCTAATAGCTATTCAACGCACCATAAGAAGAATAAGCAGCAGCAGCCAAGACAAAATCCCCTCCAACCCCGCGCGTAACGCCTCCCCCCCCCCCTTTACTTATATATATATATATATCATATATATATAACTATACTTCCCAAACCCTAACCTAGATCTCCTTTCTCCTTGGACTTGTCCGCTGCTGAAGGCTAGGATAGACCTGGATCGGATGCGGCAATTGGGAACGCACCGTCAGGGATGTCGTACTCTCATTGGTATACCAGTCCTGACATCGTTGTTCCTGCTATAGCTTCTTCGGAGAGGATATAAACCATGTAGCAGGACTTGGACTTCTTGCCCTTGGACTTGGTGGCAGAAGGTGTTGCCTGCTAAATCAAGTCTGAAGCAAGGTCTGGATGAACCCACATGACCTCCTCCCATAATATAGTGAGAGGTATCAGCCCGACTGTTTGGTCACGAGCTGGCAAAAGATTGACAACCTCCATTGTTGCCCCGGGGTTCGGGATCACTCCGCCTTGAGCTTTCGTTGTCGGAAAGTCGTCGAACTGGAGATATACCATGTTAGCGGCAACTGTTTTATCATCGAAGTCCAATGTGAGATTCTTGGTGTCTAACAGATGATGTATGTACCGCTTCAGTATGTAGCAATCCCGCATTGCATGGTGGACATATCGATGGTAGTGGCAATACTTTGGATTATTCACCTCGATTGCCTCAACATGACGCTTGACGTCGGGGAGCCAAATCTTGTTTTCCTTCATTAGCACGTCAAAGATGGCCATGATGTCATCATCTTCGAAGGAATAAGTTTTCTTCGATTTTGGAGCCTTTGCGGGCTTTTGCTCGGGCTTCTTGGTTATATTGGCGACAAGAGCCTACTTTTCTTTGTTATCCAGGACGTTGTTGTCTTTGTTGTTGTTGTTATTGTTGTTGTTATTGTTGTTGTTGTTGTAAGAGCATTTTTTCCTATCATCAGCGACGGGATTCTATATTCCCAAGAGGCAGGGTTACCGGGGGGATAACTTTAGCGCCGCTTACATGTAACACTCGATGTACTCCCGTATATACTCTTTCTCTTTTTGCGAGATGTCCACTAAAGAGGACATCGTCATGTTATTTTTTCTGTCGTAGAACCGAGCAAGAAAAAGACCTTTGAGATCATCTAACAATGAAATGCAGTTGTCCTGGAGGCTGCAGAACAAATCGAAGGCTATTCCAGACAATGCCCTGACAAAGAGCTTGGTTAAGAGGGCGTCATTGCGAGGTAGATGCCTCATTGCCGTCTCGAAGTAACTCATGAACTAACGGAAAGATATTCTCCCATCAAACAGAGTCAAGTTGAAGGGCTTGTATTTGGGCGGGTATGGTACATCTCTTCATTCGAAGGGATACGATTGCCGAATCCCAAGCTCGCGTAGTGGGTCCCGATAACCTATTGAGTTTAGGCGGGCCTGGAGTTCTCAGACCTCCCGCATTGCTTCCAGAGCTTCATCGACTACGGAAGGAGCGGATGATCCAGGCAGGGGATGATTACCACCAGCGGATGGAGCGGTTGCATTTGAATCTCCGTTGGTCTCGGGGTCCAGGCTTGCTTGACCAGAGGCCCTTGCTGGTTGTGAGGCCATATTTGTCTTGATTTCCAGCATTGTCTATGTCAAGGCTTGCATTGATGCGCTCATGGTCTGCATCATAGCCTCGAGGGTTTCGAGGCGCTGTCGATCATTGGGGCCCTCGTGATCGCCCCCTGCCATGTATGATGTTCTCACGTAGAAAGAAATGGATGGGACGATAGACGTCACACTTTCTGTCTCATACTCTTATCGTGAATAGTCATTTGGGAAAGTTGGTAGTACCGCATCCTCTTCGAACTCGAAGGGAATACTACCCCCAGCGTAGAAAGCTGCATCCTCTTGACGAGGGTGGCTACCCCCAGGGATCTCAGCATATGTTCCTTGGGAATCACCGTCTTATTGGAATGTCGAATTATCATAGAGGTCCGGGGGATTACAACCTCTATATTGCGTAGCTACCTTGGGTCCTAAGGAAGAACTACCCCCGGCGGCTGACAGCTTCTTCTTTGAGTTGGTGCCCAGGAAAATACCTTCCGCGGGTTTCGCTGCCTGTCCTCCTTGGGTGCGTTTTCTTAACTCGCTAGCCGAGAGCGACGGACTGGAGGTGCTGGACTTCTAATTTACCCTCATTAAGGGGACCTTTCGATCAGAATAACATGAGGTGAGGGGCAGCTCCTCTGCCTATAGTGGTTGCACCTATTCTCCGGGTTGCAGCCGGGTGGGTGCCCTTGTTACAGCCGCTGGAATATTGACTGCCTTTTTGTATGCATTCATGCTTTGTTATAGCAGCAGTTGATAATAATATTGGCACAGTGATGCCCTAGGGAAGATACTTCGTATGTCGTAGTTGTTTCTCTTGCTTTGCGCTTGTAATTGATCATGTTGCGCAAGTCAAGCGAGGGCTGATTCACCTTCGCACCCTTCTTATGAGCCCGGGTAAACCGAGCACATGGGTGTGTAGGTGTTGACTTTTCTTCCTGGCCTGGGGTTCGTACAAGGACTTGCCCCAAGTTGCTAACGGAAGACTCTTTAGACTGACCCTGTCCGATTGCCACCGCGGGCTGGACGCATGGGCCAATTTTGTACAACTTTTCGTCAGGGGCACGCATAGTTAGCGGCGCCTGATGACGATCGATCGAATGAGCAATTTTTTGAGCTTGGCGAGCTCACATTGTCCTAGACTTCTTCGTCCTAGCACGCACCGGTGCATAGTATGAAGAATCCAAGTTTACATCTTCGTCTTTCTCAGCATGCCGCATAGAGTTAGCGTTGCGTGAGATTCAGTCGAAGACAGAACTTATGTGGCTGTTTTGGCTGGATGAGGCCATCTGCCTGAGACTGTCGAGCTGTGCCGCATAGTCCTCCTCATGCGGCTTTTGACGTGGCCGCATGGAACGTGTCTTAGCACTCTAACTCCTGACATCGTAGTATTTTTCTCTGTCAGAGCTCAAGTGCTGAGTACTTTTCTTGTCCAAAGAGGCTGCCACACGAAAGGCTTCAGCTCGTGGGGATGCATAATGTGCGTCTCCTGCGACAGAGAGAGAGAGACGAGGAGCGCATGCTTCGCAGTTGGGTGAGGCGCAGAGGCCTTTGTAACCCATGTCATGAGGGTCTTCAAGCGCTGAGCACTTTTCTTGTGAGAAAAGGTTATCGCATGAGAGGTATCAACTCGCGTGGACACATGATGTGCATTCCATGTGGCAAAAAGAGACGGGGAGCGCATGCTCTGCAGGTGGGTGAGGCACAGCGGTCTTTGCAACCCATGTCCTGCGGGTCTTCTTAGGCTTTGCCAGCCTTGGAGAAGCGTCACCCTCAGAGAGCATTTTTCTCATAGGCTTGCTGGTCGAAGCGTACAACCAGCATCCTCTGGGTCGAATCCAGCTTCGACGCGTCGGACTGCGTCATGACCTTCTCATCAGAGGAGAAAGAAGTTTCCAGCAGAGTCACCACCTTGTTTGCCATGTAAATTGAGTTTGAAATTTTTTTGTTTAACAACAAACAAAAAGAGTACAAAAAAATCCTAGACAGAAAATCTAAGTACAATATTTTTTATCTGGGTAATGTGACGATGGAGATCGAGTACTGCAACGACTATTTTACTCTGTTGATGGTCTGTCGAGTGAATGAGGGATGCTCTCTTATCTTCTCTCTCTCTCTCTCTCTCTCTCTCTCTCTCTTGAGCTTGAGCTTGTGTGCACGTATGTAGCTCGTCTGGAAGGGTATGGTCTCTGAAGCAGAAAAAGCCCGTCAGGCCTTGGGACGTCTAAGTTGCTCCTATTTATAGCCATCATGTTGGTGGGCTATAGATGCCACATATGCTCATGTTTGGTGGCCGCAGGGGACTCCTTCCACAGAATACGGTTGCAACTATAGGCGCATATGATGGGCAGGTTGCCACGTGTTATTCATCCTTAACTGGATGTAGTTGCGTCATGTCGAGCTACCACATAGACGTTTGTTGGAATTTGTTGTTGCTGAAGATCTGAGTGGTTCTCGTCTTTTGTTTGCGTGACTTGGTCAGCTTGACACGTGGCCCGTATTTAATTAGAGAGAATCAATCCAGTCGCAACAGAAAATTTTGTCTCAGGGAACTCTGCCACGTTGGACGCAAGGAGTCTGGGACGCCTGAGACGCATGGAGTCTGAAAAGCATAGAGCCAGAGCCGCATGGAATGCATAGAGTCTGGAACGCATAGCCAGAGATGCATGGAACGCATAAAATCTGGAACGCATAGGACCAGAGACGCATGGAACGCATGGAGTCTGGAACGCATGGCCAGAGACGCATGGAACGTATGGAGTCTGGGATGCATGAGGCCAGAGGCACATGGACTATGGGACGCATGTGGCCTCGTACACTTGGTCATGCACGCCTGTCAGGAGTCATTATTAGTCTGACGATAACTTCTTGTCGCTTAGTATGCTCATATTTTTTGAAGCGTCCAGAAAATTATTTTTGTCATGATTATGTATCAGACATAATCTTTGTGTCAGGCCTTTATGCGGCCAATATTTGGGGCGCATGGATGCTGGTTTTTCTTTGCCGCATGGTCATCATGCGGTCTGATTTCTTCTGAGCCGATCTTGGGGTGCATGATAGTTGGACGCATGGATTCAGATTTTTCATGCTTCTACAGATATACATATGACGTAGATGGCTCATTTTGAGTCATTTTTAAATCTCTTTATAATATTAAGACTAAATTACAACTTGATACCTTCAACTATTCAAAATGTTTAACTTGATATTCTCAACTTTGATATATGCTAACTTGATACCCTCCACTATATAACAATTCTTATATTGATATCCAAAATTTAAAAAAAGACAAAACTACCCTCCCTTCCCAACCCACACATCCCCTCCACCCCCCTCCTTCTCCAGCAACACCCCCTCCCCCCTCTCCGGCCGTCCTACCCCTCCCCCCCCCCTACTACACCTACCAACCCACACCTGCCCCTACGACGCCAGCGAACCCCGCGCCCCCCACCACCTGCGTCGCCACCTCGTCATTGTGTCCGCCTGTCGCCGCTGCTGCTACTGCTCGCCACTGTGCCCGCGCCGTCCACTCCCGTCCGACGTTGTTGCTGCTCGTTACTACTGTTGTGCCCTCCCCCCCCCCCCCCCCCTTTCTTCGGTCGCCGGGTCCAGAGAGGGAGAATGGGAGGGGGGTTGCCGGATAGAGAGAGAGGGGAGAGAGAGTAGGGAGAGTCAATTTGGTCCTCTCTTTTTTTCAAGGTATAAAGTTAGCACCTATCAAAGTTGAGGATATCAAGTTGAACATTTTAAATAGTTGGGGGTGTCAAATTGTAATTTAGTCTAATATTAGAAATAGAGATAGATATACGGATTGTACCGCACCTAGCAACATAATATATTAGCACAATGTGATCCAACATCTAAAGATTTCCCAAATAGGGTCAAGCCAGAAACATCACGGGAAAAGAACATGTCATTGTAGTATGTCTCCATGAACGACAGATGAGCCAAGTAAAGTGAATGCAAATGCTAAGGGTTTGTTCGGATAGGTTTTTCAGAAACTTTGACTTTAGTTACTTATATCTAAAAATAGTTTTAAGAAGCAAAGGTTTAAAGATTTTGCTTGATAAATAAAAAAATTCCCTCACAAGCATCAGCAGACAATTACAGATGTGAGTTATCAGAGTGATGCAAGTCGTGTGCAATTACATATTTGAGTCATCAGAGTTCCATATAGTTTCTCATAAGAAAGTGAAATGTGGTGATAACAAACTTAATATGACATTAAAAAAAATGGCACTTCCAATTACGAGATAAGTCCCAGATCCCCTTGAGAACTTTGCAGTTGGGCAATTTAACTATAACAACCTAAAACTTGCAAAACAAAGTGATCCATGTTCTCTAAACCCATATTTTATGAAGTGGCGCAATTGCGCTTCCTAACCGCACGAAAGGAACCAATACAGCTACAAATTTGGTTTGACACTGAAGTTTAAACCTGAGTACATAATTCTCGCAAATCTTGACCTTGTGGCACCTATATAATTTAGGCTGAAGCAAACCAGAAATATTCAAGATGAATGAAAACTACTCAACACTGTGATTATCTGATGTAATATAGATTCAGATATATGCTCAAGTTGTCTAACTATATGCTAAGGATGACTTTATGATGTAAAGTATTTACTGGCTACAGAACCATGATCATGAAGTGAAAATCAGTATTTGTTGTGTGCAAAGATCAATTAGAAATTTATGCGTAAGCTACAATGCACGCATTTAACAACTACTGAAAGTTATGAAACATTGACCGCGAAAGTAATATTTCGTTCTTGGTTCATTCTAATTGAGGAGGTCCAAATGAAAACGAAAAACTCCATTGAAGAAGAGTTCTAACAATTGTTATCAAGAAAATTTACCGAAATCTTTTCAAACGTATTGCAGGGAGCCGTATACCTCAATCATCATCGACATAAATGGTTTAATTCCTGCTCGAAAAGCCCACCGAACTATTTCCTCACCTCTGTTTGCGGTGCTTTTGGTTTGCGGATTTGGAGCCCAAAAATGACCAAATGCAAATTTTGGATCACTTCTCTTATTTGGCTTGGTAGAAGAATTTGCAGACAAAATTTACTGTAATTTGACAAGAAAAGTAAATTTTGTCTGCCAAGAAATCTTAATTTTGACATCAAAATTCTTTTTCTCCGAAGTGGAGCACGGAAGTGAGAAATCATAATTCCCACTTCACACATTTGGTTTGAGGGGTCACTTTCTCTCTACTTTAACAAAAAAAAAAATTTTACTGTTCATGACAATTCAACAAAAAAATTATAATTTTTTCACTCACTTCAACAACCAACCCAACAAAAAAATTTAGAATTTTTTACTTCTAACCTCCACTTCTTCAAAGCTTCCGAATAAAAGGTTTTCCATTTTGCTCGATTTTATCGTAATGCGTACATAAAATCGACATATTTTCTACTTTGTCGAACTCAAAAACCCCTAAATAGCAATGTGTGGATCTTCCGGTTGCCTGGCGAAAATCCAACAATGAGAGCGTCTGAGCACCGAAGTGAGCATGATAGAACAATGAAACATAGAGCTGACCAAACAGCTAATGACTACTTTTAGGGTATGTTTAACAAAATTAAGCCCTCGTTTGGATCGCAAAATTTTGACATTGGAAAAGGAAAGTGATTCTTTTTCTATGTTAAAAATAATTCACATAGGAGAAAAATAGAGAAAAAGTGATTCCTTCCGTCCAACCAAGAAATCACTTTTCCACCATAGAAAATTCATTTTTGTTCAAAAAAAAATTGGCCTCTCCAAACACCGGAAGAAAAAATGAATATGAATTATAATTTCCCGAAGGAAGGAAAAGAACAAGGAATTGATTTCATTATATTTCCTTTCCGCGAACCAAACGAGACCTAAGTGGGGTTAAGTGAAGGAAAATTGAGTGAGGGGACTGAGAGTCAATACATATAATCGTACTTGGATTTAAGAGAGAGTTAAGTGGATCGTATTTAATAACTCTTGCTTGGATTGAAAGTTTTGAGTGGAAGAAGGATTAATAAAAATATAATTGTTATCAAAATACCATTATTACATATGATTTTGAGTAGGAGGAGAAGTAATAAGAGAAAGCGAGAGAAGATGGCATACCTAGACGACATCATGTTGAAAAACGAAAAGACAGCATCATATTGAAAGCAAAAAATTATCGCAATATTTTATTAGATAAATAAGGAATCTTTATGACTTTCTAAACAAAATTATTTACTTGCGATATTTAGTCCTCCGACTTGAAAGATTAAAAAAATGAACAAAAATTACTAAACAAATTCTTACCTAGCCCTCATGACTCCCTCGTAAACCTCCACCCTCTTCTTTTCTCTTCTTTTTTTTCTAACTTCACTCTATCAGACCCAATGGGCTCTCCAGTGAAACTCACTCCCTACATTAGAAACTACGGAGAGTTTCACAAATACGGAGAGTTTCACAAATCTTAGTGAGAGGCAAAAAATACAATTATTCATTGGGCAAGTAAGGTCCTTTTCCTGAAAATTTCATACCGTAATTAATAGGCAGTTTTCTTTTTTGGTGAAAAAAAAAACCGGTTAATCTTTGAAAATTTCATTGTGGCTTTACCCAACACACAGCTAGTACACAGCTGTAGAAAGGTGGATCTTCGGCTAACACAGATACCTGAACAAACAATAATTCAAATATAAATTTACGTACACAGATATTTTATACACAGCACAAAGTTTAGGATATTTGTATTTGAAAAAACAAAACACCGTTCTAATGTACGTAACTACTAACAGCCAAAAAAAATGTGACAACAAAAAACACCCTAAGTAAGACATATATATATATATATATATATATATATATATATATATATAAATTAATTTTCGACACGCGGGAGACACGAGTAGTGGTGTTTTATATTTTCGACACACAGTGGTGTTATATATATATATATATATATATATATATATATATATATATATATAAGAAAAATTTTGGTTAGCTAGTCAAGTAATAAGATCAGTAAAGTAATAAGATCAGTATTTGACGGTTTTTGGTTCTCTTCCCATACACATATTGATGTTATTACTTCCCAAGCTATCCAGAAATTTCTCTCAATCCTGATGTTATAAAAACATACATGTATATATATTGCATAGTAATTATAGTTAAAAAAATGAACACCCTTTCGAATGACATTTCCTCTTATAGTAATTTCACAGATAATTATAGTAAAAAAAAATGACCTCCCGAATGACGCTTTCATCCTTTTACCATAATTTCACAGAACTTTGTGATGTGGGAGCAATATCATCAAAAACTTCTATGCTCTGAATACAATTTTCTGTAATTTAAATTTAGACTCCAAAAGGAGTGCAAGAAACTAGATGCTAGATTTGACCAGCGATAGCACAAAATGAAGATACTCTTGAAAAGATGTTGGATGCAAATTTCCCTTTCAAGGGAAGGGAAGTAAATAGAGCACACTGCATTCTTCTTCCTTTTTTTTGTACCCAAAAATGGAAAAACAGACATTAACAGCAAATTAAATATTAGAAAAGTCAAGTCTAAAATGGCAAAATACTGCAAATGTAATCAGTCCCCGTGGCCCTGCAACATTTTGCACTTTCAACATCTCATAACAAGCAAGAAATGTCCTACATTAACATTAGTCAGGATAAATATACCATTAAGAAAAGATGCATCATGATAAAATCAAATGCAACTTTTGGTTGGCATAATTGGCGTAGATTAGAGCACAAAGATCAGTAACAAACATAATCATTCTCAAAACACAGTCTACACAGTCCAGTAGGCAAACGTACACAAAATGATTGAACTATTAAGACCAGCAACCATGCCAGAAGCATATTGTCCTCAGCTCGTTCCATTTAACTAACCAGAATAGCTTCAAAACAGAAAGATTTGGTGCAAAACAAGTGGTAACTGATGACTAAATCATCCACTTCTTAGCTGAAATCTGAAGACAAAACTTAGTAATAAGAAATGAAAATCAAATTTCACATTTCAACAGTAAATCACAAAGCTTACACAAATGAAAAGAGCATAGCTTTATACTCCTACAAGCAAAGAATTATCAAACCAAAAAAAAAAAGCAATCAACGAGCTAACAAAACCAACACAACAAAACATAATAAAATGTTTTGATACATGCTCCATCCATCCAATCCAACATTCCTCACACGATGTTAAGATCACACCCGAACCCAAGTTGCTGTCTACAGCTATAAAAGCCAGTACAGAGGAAGCACATTTAGCTCACTAGTTTCTACTATACAAACATAACTAAGAGTTCAAATTCATAAGTTGATATTAAGAAACAGAGATTTACAATTGAATTAAAAAAACAGCAACATTAAGTAATGACACTGAGCTGCAAAAGAATCGTCCTGGACAAAATGCAAACCAGCAAATGCTGAAAGGTTGGCAGTAGAACATTCAAATACTAATCAAGCAGTACACAGTGGTATTAGTTTTAACAGTAATCAAAGTGCACCTTCAAGATGTGCCCTCCAATGATGTATCCTATGTAAGCTAACAAAAAAATCCTTTAGTTTACTCCATATATTATATATTTATATGCATCTTCTCAAGAGGATGCATGAGGTTGGTCAATCATACAAGTTCCTACTATAATCAAAAGAGCTAATCAAATATTTAACTCCAAATCAATTATAACTCGCTGAAATTTTTTATTTCTAAAACGTCGCATCCAGGATCTCATCCAACCATCTTTAACAGAGTCCATGTTCCAACTTAAGTACGACTCAGAAATCAAGATGTTTGAAGAGATTCAAGAGGAAGGATCCAGACAAAGCCTGAATATGTGGTGGTAATGTAGAGCACGTAAAAGAATTACATAGACACACCTCCAGGTCAGGCAAGGTTGTAACAAACACTCAGAAATGAAATCCTAAATGTTTAAGAACTAAACCAAGCTAAAGAAAAAGAAGCTATGCTTGACCATCGACTCATTGAATCACTGCAGGTTAGTAGTAAGAGTGAGCTTCATGACTTCTCCAATCATTCCTTTTGGGGATTGAATCAAGTCCCTCACCATCTAAGTGTCAAGATACTTCCAATCTCCACAAACAATAACCTTCCCTACATGACTCAATTAAGCATTATTAAGCAAGAGGTTCAAGGCACAAATATAACGTTGCATAATAGGAGCACCAAGTTATACTACTTTTGCCAAATGCCTACCATGTAATTTCCAAGTTATACATTAAAACACCCTCAGTATTATATAGCAAAACCCACACAACCCAGAAATATTGATTTATTTGCTTTGCCAAGGGAAATGATACACAGCAAAGTTCACGTTGAGTTTCAACCCAGCAACTTCTGAAAAATTAGACAACTCAAATAACTAACCAAAAATTGAGTAACATGTGCAAAATATCCACTACAGTACCTTAAATGCCTAACAGATAACGACCACCTACAACTACAGTACCTTAAATGCCTTTGAGAAGGCAGATTGAATCTTTCATCCAAGTAACACTGACATAAAACCATCTCCAATGTCATTGCCAAAACTAATGCAGCCTATTGGAGAGGTATATCAAATAAATTCCAGTCATTGGTTGGAAGAATATAACCTTCCCTTTTACATTTTGTAGGGGGATATAATTGCTTGAAATCAAGTCCAACAGGTTAAAGATATCAAGAAAACTACCAAGAATCCCCAGTATCTAATGAATCCCCAGTATCTAATAAGAAGTTACTTACCAAGAAAACTACAGAAGTCCAGTGCAACTTGGCAAATGAACATGTGACTTTATCCTCTGAAATTTCACTATAGTATTCCCTATAATTGTATATGGCATATGTCGACAAATCGCTGAAGAACTCAAAGTTCTATACGCCTGTTTCATGTATAAGCAGTAAACATCATGCACCTAGTGTGAGTTCATTTCTCATAGAGGTTCTTTCATCTTTCATTTCAACACACTTCATTTCCCAAGATGCACTATGCTATTATCTATTATGTTCCAGTATGGAACACTTGACAAACAAGCTTTTTAGGGCAGAGTGAGGATGTGTTGCGGCAAAGTCCTGAAAGATCTAGACGGGACCTCAAGGCAGCGAAACAGGTCTTCAAGACTAAAATTTTGGGGTGTGCAATAGGTAGGTTAAGAAAAACATGTAGTAACTAAAAGCCGTGTTACCCCAAGTCTCTCTCTAAGAAATGATACTTAGAAACGATTTGAATCTCTAATTATGGAAGACATAACCACCTTTACCTAAAACCACCATATAAGTGGCGAATATGAAATGGCAATTTTCGAACAAGACGGCAACTTTTGCTAATCTGATATCCTAGTGTATTTTGGGATGTTTGTGTCATGTCCAATACATGCCCAACACGACACGGATTTTTGGAGTGTATGTGCTGGCTAAACTTCATGTGAGGAGCCAAAGGAAATACCCCTGGAGAGGGGGAAAAAATCGTTAAAACAAAAAAACAAAAACAAAAAATTATCTTTTCGAAGAGATCAACATCCGTCAGAAGTCGTTACCGACGTCGAAAATCTTAGACCTTTGCACAAAAGAAAACAAAAAGAAAGAGAGAGTCATGAGGATTGGGGTGAGCGAGAGAGAGAGAGAGATTTAGATATTGTATGTGGCACTGCTCATTGAAGTTGGAAAAGAGGCGGGATACAATGGGTTAGGACAAAAACAAAGGGAAAGAAACCGTAAGAGGGATGAGGATTGTTCCTATCAATACCTCTAATATTCAAATTAAATTATTAATAATATCTATAACTTTTACTTGGCCTGGGCCAGATTCCAAATTCAAAAAATGGATTAAGTCTAGTCTTGTTACATTTAAGTCAATGTAGGTCAAGGCGGTTGAGGTGGCCCAAGGCAGCTTGAGGTGCTCCAAGGCGGTTTAAGGCGGATTCCTCCATTCCAAGGCGGGTGCCTCAAGATCCCACCGCCTAGTTTCCTAGGCACCAAGTCATCCAAAACACCTAGAGGGGAACCTAAGGAGGCGATACGGACGCCTTTTAAAACATTGTTGACGAATCATAAAAACTCAAAGCTCATTCTAAAAGTGCTTGTCAAGACCTTTTTTTATGTGCAAGAACTAAGCCAACGTGTTTAGTGACACTACTTCTCATAAAAGGGCTCGGTTATTCTCTCCGTCCCCCAACCAAGCATGTATTAGGTAATATGGTAGCATGCACTACAAGAGGTTCCATTTCTTTAGGCAATGCATGAATATCTGGTCTAATTGAAGAGTTGTATACGCATACACAATGTTTAGTGGGTACATTATGCGTTGTCCATGGTTGCTTACCAATTAATCATATTAATCGGCAGATTAATCACAACTAAGTGGCTCTAAAAATCTCTTATTAATTTACCAACCGAATAATCGGATTATGCAATTGATTACTCAGCGGACTACCGCTGATTGATCCTTTTTTAGAACATTGTGCAAAGCATTCCATTTATTACTTCAAATACTATGAATTAACTTGGGGTATATTGCAGTTCACACCCCCATGAACTATTTGGGATCCCAGAGAACACTTCACAACCAGGTAAGTTTTTTCCATACACTTGGCTCTTGTGGACTATTTCCATAGAGGTGACCGTACTGTTTGATTTAACACTAATCCATCTCTATAAAAATATTTTACCCTTCTTAAGCTTCTTTCATCTCTTACTCCACTATCGCCTTTTCCTCTTATTCCTTCCTGATATCCACTGCTTCCTCCTCTTCCCTTCTACCACCGCCCCATCCTCACCAACCAAATGGAAGTCGTAGATGCATGACTAATGGGTCAAATCGAACACGAGTTGTTTACTCATTTGCAATAGGATTGCAAGTTTCACTTAGAATGCCGGATATTCTCTGATCAATGTACTATGCTTCTCAAATCCCTGAGGTTAGGATTGAGACTACGATCTATACTAATAATTGACTTAGTGTATGTTGTAGTTCACTTCCATGAACTATTTTGCGGAGTCCCGGAAAGAACTTTACAGACAAGTAATACGTTTCCATGCACTCAACTGCTGTGGACTATTTCCAGGGAGGTGACTGTTACTATACTATTTGGCATTAATCCATCTCTAAAAGACAATAGTACCCTTCTGACCATCCTTCCATCCTTTATTTCACTATATCCTTTTCCTCTTCATCCTTCTCATTATCCACTGGTACCCTTTTACACCGCCTCGTCACCTCCCGTTGCTTTACTGTTTGACTCAACATTAATCCACCTCTAAAAAAACTATTTTACTCTACTTCCTTCTTATCCTCCTTCCATCCTGATTTCACCATATCCTCTTTCTTTTCATCCTTTCCGCTATCCGTGGGTACCCCTGTACATCGCCTCATCCTCCAAATCAACCAACCCCAACTTGTAGATTCAGATATGAGTTCAAATTGGAAAGGGGAGGGGTCAATTGGGAAGGAGAACAGAAAGGATTAGGTAGTGATGGAGACGAGATGGAAGGATGGTAAGAAAAGGAAGAAGATGGCAAAAGGAAGAATTGAAGGAGAAAAAGAAAATGGTCAAATGCATCCCTTGGATTTAGACCTAGGATTTAAGAGCTTCCCCCTTGACAGATCATGTAGTAAGGTGCAATCACCCCAAATTTAACATACTATCAAAACGTAAATCCTCCTTCGAATTCAAATTCCTTGTTTATTTTGTCTATTTAATCTAGTATCATGATAAATTAATTTGTAGGATTGAGACTACGATCTATACTAATAATTGACTTAGTGTATGTTGTAGTTCACTTCCATGAACTATTTTGCGGAGTCCCGGAAAGAACTTTACAGACAAGTAATACGTTTCCATGCACTCAACTGCTGTGGACTATTTCCAGGGAGGTAACTATTACTATACTATTTGGCATTAATCCATCTCTAAAAGACAATAGTACCCTTCTGACCATCCTTCCATCCTTTATTTCACTATATCCTTTTCCTCTTCATCCTTCTCATTATCCACTGGTACCCTTTTACACCGCCTCGTCACCTCCCGTTGCTTTACTGTTTGACTCAACATTAATCCACCTCTAAAAAAACTATTTTACTCTACTTCCTTCTTATCCTCCTTCCATCCTGATTTCACCATATCCTCTTCCTTTTCATCCTTTCCGCTATCCGTGGGTACCCCTGTACATCGCCTCATCCTCCAAATCAACCAACCCCAACTTGTAGATTCAGATATGAGTTCAAATTGGAAAGGGGAGGGGTCAATTGGGAAGGAGAACAGAAAGGATTAGGTAGTGATGGAGACGAGATGGAAGGATGGTAAGAAAAGGAAGAAGATGGCAAAAGGAAGAATTGAAGGAGAAAAAGAAAATGGTCAAATGCATCCCTTGGATTTAGACCTAGGATTTAAGAGCTTCCCCCTTGACAGATCATGTAGTAAGGTGCAATCACCCCAAATTTAACATACTATCAAAACGTAAATCCTCCTTCGAATTCAAATTCCTTGTTTATTTTGTCTATTTAATCTAGTATCATGATAAATTAATTTGTAGGATTGAGACTACGATCTATACTAATAATTGACTTAGTGTATGTTGTAGTTCACTTCCATGAACTATTTTGCGGAGTCCCGGAAAGAACTTTACAGACAAGTAATACGTTTCCATGCACTCAACTGCTGTGGACTATTTCCAGGGAGGTGACTGTTACTATACTATTTGGCATTAATCCATCTCTAAAAGACAATAGTACCCTTCTGACCATCCTTCCATCCTTTATTTCACTATATCCTTTTCCTCTTCATCCTTCTCATTATCCACTGGTACCCTTTTACACCGCCTCGTCACCTCCCGTTGCTTTACTGTTTGACTCAACATTAATCCACCTCTAAAAAAACTATTTTACTCTACTTCCTTCTTATCCTCCTTCCATCCTGATTTCACCATATCCTCTTCCTTTTCATCCTTTCCGCTATCCGTGGGTACCCCTGTACATCGCCTCATCCTCCAAATCAACCAACCCCAACTTGTAGATTCAGATATGAGTTCAAATTGGAAAGGGGAGGGGTCAATTGGGAAGGAGAACAGAAAGGATTAGGTAGTGATGGAGACGAGATGGAAGGATGGTAAGAAAAGGAAGAAGATGGCAAAAGGAAGAATTGAAGGAGAAAAAGAAAATGGTCAAATGCATCCCTTGGATTTAGACCTAGGATTTAAGAGCTTCCCCCTTGACAGATCATGTAGTAAGGTGCAATCACCCCAAATTTAACATACTATCAAAACGTAAATCCTCCTTCGAATTCAAATTCCTTGTTTATTTTGTCTATTTAATCTAGTATCATGATAAATTAATTTGTAGGATTGAGACTACGATCTATACTAATAATTGACTTAGTGTATGTTGTAGTTCACTTCCATGAACTATTTTGCGGAGTCCCGGAAAGAACTTTACAGACAAGTAATACGTTTCCATGCACTCAACTGCTGTGGACTATTTCCAGGGAGGTGACTGTTACTATACTATTTGGCATTAATCCATCTCTAAAAGACAATAGTACCCTTCTGACCATCCTTCCATCCTTTATTTCACTATATCCTTTTCCTCTTCATCCTTCTCATTATCCACTGGTACCCTTTTACACCGCCTCGTCACCTCCCGTTGCTTTACTGTTTGACTCAACATTAATCCACCTCTAAAAAAACTATTTTACTCTACTTCCTTCTTATCCTCCTTCCATCCTGATTTCACCATATCCTCTTCCTTTTCATCCTTTCCGCTATCCGTGGGTACCCCTGTACATCGCCTCATCCTCCAAATCAACCAACCCCAACTTGTAGATTCAGATATGAGTTCAAATTGGAAAGGGGAGGGGTCAATTGGGAAGGAGAACAGAAAGGATTAGGTAGTGATGGAGACGAGATGGAAGGATGGTAAGAAAAGGAAGAAGATGGCAAAAGGAAGAATTGAAGGAGAAAAAGAAAAGGGTCAAATGCATCCCTTGGATTTAGACCTAGGATTTAAGAGCTTCCCCCTTGACAGATCATGTAGTAAGGTGCAATCACCCCAAATTTAACATACTATCAAAACGTAAATCCTCCTTCGAATTCAAATTCCTTGTTTATTTTGTCTATTTAATCTAGTATCATGATAAATTAATTTGTAGGACTCCTTTCCGTTTGTATCAGCACTACTACGTAAAGTTATGCTACTTGAAAAAGGTCAAATGCAATTAGATTGTCTACATACCGCTAGAAAATACTCAAAAAAATTGGTGCCAATATGTGTTTAAAATCCTTTTGATACTGTTGTCTATTTATATGAAACAGTTTGCAAATGGAGTGAAATACAGTACGATGAAGGTATGTTTTGGCTGTATCCGACACCAACATTATTCAAAACTTGAATGCAGCATCAACTACCTTTATTTATACTGAAAGAAACCAGTGTAGATTTCACCTTTTATTGGAGAATTCAAACTACCAGGTTTGAGATATTTCGTGCAAAGCAAGATTTAAAGATAATACAGCTCGGTTTGTTATAAACTTCACCACTAGAAGCTTTGATTCACACAAGAGGAGTGTATTATGTGGCCCCCAAAATTCACATTCATAGTAGGCCTAATGGTCTATCATGTATTTCTCCTTAAATATTCCAAACACCTTCACTCCCAACACCTTACCACAAAAGAGATGACAAATGGATAGAGACAGGAGAAAAACAATGTGCATGCTTACCATTTACCATGTATATTTATTTTGTGTTGGACTTGAATGTTGACAATAGTTCTTAATACTATTTCAAACAATCTTTTCACACCAAAACTCACATTCATAGTAGGCCTACTGGTCTATCATGTATTTCTCCTTAAATATTCCAAACACCTTCACTCCCAACACCTTACCACAAAAGAGAAGACAAATAGATAGAGACAGGAGAAAAACAATGTGCATGCTACCAATGACCATGTATATTTATTTTTGTGTTGGACTTGAATGTTGACAATAGTTCTTAATACTATTTCAAACAATCTTTTCTAAACCACGAGTCAATATACTCAATACCAATCTATTTATCAAGGTGCAACAGAAGCTCCTAAGAGTATACAGAAATGAAGAAATCAACCTTCCACCAAAAACATGCTGGATTATCGAACCACCTTCAGCATGGTAAATATGTTGAGCAAAGCATTTCTTTCTGATTTGTTCCAGACTTGTACATATGCAGCAACATAAAACTAACTGCTTTTTTTCACCTAGGCCCTATCTATAGTATAAATGCTCTATCCACATATTTATATGTTCTATTTCTTTGACAGTGAATGCTTCAATTAGCCCCACCAACCTCTTCATTCATGTCCAATCAACTTGCCTATACTGCCAATTACCAAGTTTTCCGTGTATTCTAGTCTATTCAATCAACTTGCACTATTAACTGAGACGCACATATTTGGCAACCTTCCCACGTTGCAGTCCCATCCAATCACCTTGCTCGATTAGCATCAATGCATACATTTGACAAAGGCTGTTTTCTTTACAGGTCAAGGGAAGAAGTTGTACTGTCCCCACAAACTTTTTAGCACTTTTTCTTCATTGGATTAGTTTGGCCTCTGTTGAAGACAAAAGTGCCTAGCATACAACACTTCTACCCTAGCAAAGGAGTTCCTCCATGCCATACAGGTTTTACGCATCTGGGCACAGTCCTTTCTTCCATATGTTCCTTCGAAACATGGAACAATGAGCACATATCCTCAAAACATAATGTATGGAATATTTAGCAGGAGACTTCTACAACCATATGATTGTAACATGAAATCCTCTATAACTTGTGACATGTACTTGCCAAATGCACTGAGATCTAGCAACCTTCATGAGTGGTAACTAATTCAAGAAGGAATTCGGACACGCAACATGTTACAAAAAACCTATACGCTTCAAAACCACACGGGAGTTATAAAAAGAGGACTACATGGTATAATCGAACTTATCAATCTTGATACAGCCATGGACAAAAGTACAGAAACCAATGGGAAGATGATAAGAATATCTACACCTTATCAACCTTGCCACCAAGCATGTAGTTTTCAATAAAATAAGCAATTGTTTATACAAAAAGGTTCAATCAAAGCATGCAATTGG
This sequence comes from Iris macrosiphon, assembly GCA_036927795.1. NCBI lineage: Eukaryota > Viridiplantae > Streptophyta > Magnoliopsida > Asparagales > Iridaceae > Iris > Iris macrosiphon. The sequence continues at coordinate 168,559,709 of JAYESA010000008.1, read as the reverse complement.
TAATGCCACAAGAAGAAGAATACACTGACCAACTAATTCAAGTGGAGAAGTATTAGAGTCCAGCAAACAGCAGTGTATCTAAAGGAAATGCTCAGAAAATGTTTACAGAGGTGCCATATCCGAATCACATGAAGAATGCAAACAAATAATTTAACATGTATGATATCTTACGGTCAAGGTAGTCAAAGGCGCACTCAAGGCGCAAAGGGTCCATTTCGCCCGAGGCGCAAGGCGCACTTAAGGCACGCGCCCGAGCGATATATATATATATATATATATATATATATATATATATATATATATATATATATATATATATATAATGTAAGAAATAAAACCAAATAACATATTAAAACCAACAAAAACATGTTAAAACATAACCAAGTGAACCAGTAGAGCAGCAGTAGCAGTCAACATAACTAACAAGAGTTTGTATTCTCCATACCACGCTTTTAGTATTTCCAGTTCATCTGTAGCCAACTTTGGCAAACGTGGAAAAGGCTCTGTAAGATAGCAATAAGTCCGTTCATGCTTTATGGGCAGAATGTTGGTGAATATCGAAATGATGGAACATGTCCACAGTGAGTGTAACGGAATGAGAATGCTAAGGTGGATAGGTGACGATAAATTAAAATATAGGATGAAAAATAAGTGAACTCGTGGATGTTACAGTTAGTAACAGTTGAGGATACAAGATGGCTGTGATTCATAGTGCGAAAAGGAGACCTATAGTGTATAGATGCACCCGTAAGGAGTGATAGGATGTTAGTTAAATTAGCAACTAGAACCAGGGGTATACCTAAAGTTACTTCAGTTGGTACTGTGAAAGAAGATACGGCTACTCTTTATGACAGGAGATCGTTAACATAGTTGGGGGGAAAGATAAAAACTCATGAACACGGAAAAAAAATTTGGGGTAAAAACTTTGGGGGTGGTGATGTTATTATATAAATAATCATACTATATGACTAAATTAAGATACTATGATAATAATTTATATAGAGTACACAGGACACGCCAGTATGATACTATGATATAGTAAAAAGGCCTCAATGCTAAATTAGCAAATTCTCGGTGCTATGATAATATTTTGCTCTCTTTGAATAGTCATAGCTTGAATCAGTGTTGAACCCTAAACATCTAGACAACTTGCACTCTCTGAGAGTATGAAATGATGGCTGGCTGTTGGAAACCTCCCTTCGGAATGGGAGAAAGCCCAAGTTCAGAACTTTTTTGTGTAGGTATCTGATATTTAGTGATGTGCGTGCGTGTGTTGGGGTGTTGGAGGGGGGAGGAGTAGGGGTGAAACGCACAAAAGTGGATGTAGAAATTCACTCGTGCAGCTATAATAAACAAAATATGAAAAGATACAGCACATACAAGAACTTTAATTATGTTTGCCTTCACAAGAATCAAGTAGTGACAGTTCTAATCAAATAGTATTCAGTTACAATCAAATGATCACAAATACAATAAAGGACGACAGCAGCAAGATTAACACCAGAAGGTGAAAGGCGATTAAAGTGGATTCTCTAATGAAAAAAAGAATACAAAAAATTCAGTCAAGCAGCTGTATATAACAAATTCAGAAATAAACTGGTGGAGAAAAGCAAATTATCAATTCCCTCTTATTATCGGGTTCGAGCACCATGTAATGTAATTATAAATGTTACAAGATCACAAAGCAGTTTACATACATTGCAACAGCCTTCAAAGGAATTTATCATCTGTCATAACATGAAACGATTGAAGTCTTATATCATTCTGACGTAATTTTTAAATATCCCTGCAAAGAAAATTAAGCTGCCAACCATTCAGATGTTAAACCAATATATAAGACACAGAATTACATTATATTACTTCTAATGCAGCTTTAGCTTATATCTAAGAAGTTCCCTCCAGAAAAACTTAAAAAACACATCAGCATGTCACCTGACTTGACGTACAACATGTGGTTCTGCACATGGCCAGCGCTACCAGTTTTACTTGACACTTTTCAAATCTATCAATCAGCCATAAACTTGATTTAGTTTCAATTTCAGCAACAGCAAAAAATCCAAGTAACTTTATTTCCACTGTTTCCTCGATAATTGTGGATAATTAAGTCCAAGACCAGAAATAGAAGGTTTCGATTATTTTAATAATACAGTCAACTAGAAACCTAGGTAGATTACATAATTCATCATGATTAGTAGCATTCCTAGTTGTAGTTCGTCAGATAAACATTTCTATAAACTTTAAAGGCAGAAGTACGAGTGTGAGAGAGGATACAGTATCTGAGAGGTTATATATTACAATACACTAGTATATATGCACGTGTGTTGCACGTATTTATTATTAGGAAGATTAAAAGACAATTATAGTCAAAATTTGTTCATTTTCCAATGAATGAATAGTACTAAACAAAGTCCATTTTTCAATGCCTCCTTTTTAGATAATGCATTTAAGAACTGTTGTAATTAGGAATACCAAAGAACAACTCTTGTATTTACATAGATACCCCCTATTTATTTTAATTAATCTTTTTTTAATTAGTGAATATAATAAAGGGTATTTTTGGAAAGAAAATTTTCATGGTGAAGCCTACTTTTGGCATTATATAGTAGAATAGATAGATAAATCAGCAAGAAGGTCAAGTCAAACATTACCAGAGAATCTAGCAGGAAGAAGTGCATAAAGAAGCATCTATATAGCTCAGGAATCAGCATTAATCCACTTCAGCTGCCAGAGTAAACAGATTGCATCAAAAAGTTTGAATTATATAAAATGAGACATTAAATCCATATAACAAAGTCTCAATCTACAGAACACATAAATGCTTCCGATTAACAAAAGTGAAAGACAGTATCCTGCATGACACAAAAGCAACTCAAATATCCTAAGGGGAAAAACAATTAATGACTGATAGCCTTTTTTGCTCTGAGAGATTCGAGGGCCTTCTTTCTCAACTCAATCTCAAGCTTTTTCTGTTCGGACTCTGTCTCATCTGCATCATTTGGATAAATGTTCTTCCTCGTGCCAGCAACATCTGAGTCGTCAGAATCATTGTGATTTTTCTCAAAATCTTTAGGAGGGTTAACCACATCGACAGAGTGAACTTTTTCCTTGCTCGCACGACGTTCTAACCTCTTAAGATGCCTTTCTTCACGTCTACGACGTCTCTCCTCCTTCCGCAGCCTTTTCTCATCCCTTCTTCTTCTTTTGGCCTCCTTCCTATCATCTACTTGGGAATCAGAACTGGAACTATCATCTGAATCTTTCTTTCGCTTATCAGACTTCTTATGCCTTGGCTTCTCCACAATATGGTATTTATCAGAATCAGATTCAACTGAGTCTGAATCATTTGAATCGTGCCGATTTCTTTTATCAGCCTTTCTCTTTGATCTTGCGATAGATTCTGTATTGTGATGTGGCTCTCTATGTTCCTCATTTATTGGTCGAGGTCTCTTCCGAACATTGACTCCATCACCAGCTTCTTTTTCATTATCTGCCCTTTCCTCCAAAGAGGATGCATCTTTAGGATGAAGCTTACTAGATTTTTGTATATCATGTACATTACCCCGTGAACCTCTTTCTTCCCTAATACTTCCAGGACCATACTCTATGTCATCAGATAAATAAGATATTTGCTGAACATTTCTTTCAGGAAGATCCGCATCACTGCCAAAAGAATAAAAGGTAACAATGCTTATTAGATGCCTGGCAGCATATATTACATACAGTTAGCAGTACCATATACTAACACATGCACTGAGTCTATATTGGCATTTTTCTATAAGGTGAAACGATCAACAACCTGCTGAAGGAACTAAATTTTACAACAGATATGTGCCTGAATATGCATGCTGAAACACCTAGAGAATGGCAGCTCAGATAGTTCAAAATTTTAGTTACAAGAGCTCTTCATCCATATAGGCAAACAATTATATAGGGAACCTGTTTTATAAGAAAATGCAGCAAGTCAGATGATGCGTCTCCAATAGCTTTTTATTGGAAGAGCCAATTACACCACAGATTATTATTTTGTGAACTTAACACATTATTTTTTGTGAACTTAAATACACTTGAATATTGGATTATATATAGATATTTATGCAAGCATGTCTTTGTGATGATGACAGTTTACATAAGAGAAGAATTAAATAGTCTGCAAGATATATATCAAGAATCTGTACATAGATTTTTAGATTGATACAGGCTGGAAAAAATATTTTAGAAAAAGAAAATTAAGAAATCAAAAGGTTGTAACACAGTTTAATTGACAATCATAAGAAAAACAAATCTAGTAAGCTATGTTGTTAATATCTTATGATACGATATACTAGCATCTTCTTATGTATCGGTTGATCCAATACGATACATATAGGTTGATTGGTGTCATCAATTTTTTTTTACTTGTACTAAAGAATCTGCATTCTGGAATTAGATCGACCTGTAAAGATGAAACAAATAAAGAATTTATGATAAAATTATACTAAACCATGGTCCTATATGGATTTAGAAATATAGACCTGACTCCTAGAGTAACTGTATCATATGATACGCAAGCAAATTGATACACAATACATATCACGAGTCGATAAGCTAGCTAGTAAGGTTAAAAAAAATACAACTGCATGAGAATAAAAGACTGGAAAAGGATGCAGTCCTTCACCCCTTGCTTCAATGAAGTTCGCAAGAACTGGAGAAGTACATGCTGCATCGGCATGCTGTTTAATTGCAAGAACACCCTCTTTGGGAGCAAATGTGTTTGGTGGTGGTGGTTGGGGGGGGGGGGGGGGGGGGGGGGGGGGGGGAGCTACCTTGTGTCAATCAGGTCACTACGCACGAGCATTTTCCAGTTAGGCCTACCAAAATAGATCGTCTTATATGTATTTCACTTTTGCCCTATTAACACCCTCCCAATACAAATAATTAGGTTTCATGTGTATGAAGTATGGAGGCATATTTTACATGAGGAAGATTGAGTTAGCATAAACATCAAACAAGAGGTGCGAGCATCAAGTTGGTAACCACCTTCTCTGTCCACTATTCTTCGCTAAGTGCACTGGACGACCACGGGCAGCTGGAGATTGGTTGACAACTACTCTGTCAGTAGAGTGCCTTTCAGGTCCAAGATCATCAATATAGGACTTTTTCAATCCCAGTTCTCCAGGTGAATTTTTCTCTCTCTTGTGTGAATCGATTCTATGATGTGAATCCTCCCTGATAATTGACATGTGCATAGAAAGTAAGCATGCCATGAGAGAGATAACAAGAAAACTTATCAAAGTCGAATACACTTAAACAAGGTTTAACCTTGCATGGCCAGTTTGTTCCTCGTCTCTTCTAGTTCCTGGGCTGTCATGAAGAGGACTTATAATCCGAGTTTTCCTACTATGACTCTTGGATAAGATAGGAGACCTTAAAATAGACCAACAATCAAAGTATTTAGAAACAAATAATTTCAAACATAAATACAAGGACAAGCACATATGCATACCTTCTATTTGTCCTTGGCTTAATCTTTCTCACATCAACTGGAGACTCAGACTGACTGGGAGAATCTTCAGTCATTGCAGCAGGCACCTTATCACGCTCTTCATTTTGATTTCCGATATCACGTTGTGGAGACCTTAAGGAAATTGGTACTTTTCGATATGCGATCTCTGAAGCCTTGTGCCCAGAACCAGAACGTTCAGTTATCTTTCTGTCCAAGCCATGATCAACAGGCGATCTCTTTTCAAGTTCCCTGAAAGCAACAGACACGTTTAAGTGAAGGCTGTTCTACATGTAGTTCTTCTCCTTAAAACTGTATTATCAATATTCAAAGAAACAAAATTAATACAACCTTCGAGAGGGGTGCTCATCCCTTTGTCTGATTGCATGGCTATCACGCTCCGTACTCAAGCTCCTATGTGCTCGATACAATGGACTCCTACTCTTATATGGACTGCGGCTCCTGTATACACGGTAGCAAATCATATATAGACTATGACAACCATAAAACTTTATTCTAAATGAGAAGTGGAAAAAAAATGTAAACACTCAACCTCTTTCTTTGTTGTGGAGAATATTGAGATTCTGCGGCATGACGCTTAGGAGAGCGTAGAGGTGACCTCCTTCGGTGCTTTGGAGACCTGCGAAGAGGTGATCTCCTCCATGGAGATGGGGACCTGCGGCGCATAGGAGACCTGCGACGAAATGGAGAAGGTGATCTCCTTCGATCTTTAACCGGAGACCTGTGACATAATGGTGATGGAGATCTTCGACGGACTGGAGTTGGAGATCTACGACGCAATGGGGATGGAGATCTTCGGCGTAATGGGGATGGAGATCTGCGGTGCAGTGGGGATGGAGATCTACGGCGTGATATAGAAGGAGATCTACGGCGTAGAGAAGGTGAAGATCTTTGTCTTGAACGTGGGGACCTTTGCCGATATGGAGAGGGAGATCTATGCCTTGAACGTGAAGCTGATCTTCGCCTGACACGAGGTGATCTGCGCCTTGAAGGAGACCGAGTGATCCGTGGCGAATACCTGCGACGGGGAGAAATGGAACGCCGAGAAGAAGATTTATACCGTCTTTCAGGCGAAAGGGATCGTCTTGTTGGAGATTGAGACCGCCTCTCAAGAGAAGCTAAACGTCTCTGAGACTGAGATGGCATAGAGACACTCCTTGACCTAAGATCATTCCTGATAGCAAGAAACAACAAAAAAAATTATATTTAAATAAAACAGTAACATATTTATCATGAAATGAAGCAAATATTCAGATCATATACTTCACATATAATAAAAACAATATTTATACAATTGTTATATAAACAAGAATAAACTGGATAAGAAATCTCAATATATATTGCATTAAATTTGATAGAAGAAAAGGAAGGTACCCTGAGTCACTCCTGGATCTGGAAATGGATCTTTTGTTTGATCCAGTAGGTGAAGCTCTCCTCCTGCAAAATGCACTCATTTATAAATGTTAAAATATTTCATACCAATGCATCACACTTCATCAGATATAATAAATCTAAGGGGTTACTGATAAGGAGATGGGGAGTGGTCATTAAGCTTTGAAGATCGAGAATGTCTGGAGAAAAAAACTAGTTATATTTGCCTCTTAGGGATGTGTAATTGGGAATGCCTGGAGAAAAAACTAGTAACTATGTTTCCTAAGCTTTGAAGATCGAGAATGCCAGGAGAAAAAACTAGCTATCTATCTTTGCCTCTTAGGAATGCCTGGATAAAAGAAACAACTTTTAGCATAAGAAATGTTCATGTGAAGTTCACATTTAACAAATTCAAGTGGTTCATTGGCTCAACTGCAAGGACGATAACTTCCCCATAGTTTACCTTGGCATCCCTCTGACCTGGAAAATTGTAAAACACATGGTGGATACCTCTCGTTAAGAAAATGGATAGAAAAAAACTGCTGCTTTGAAAGGTATCTTTGCAGAGCAGGTAGCCTGGTCTTCACAGATGTTGTACTCGCAGTTATGCCTCTTTACTAGATGTCATTTTATCACTTTCCTAAGTGGATCATTTATAGATTCGAGGATGTGGAACTAAGTCTACCTGTTTATGACCGACTGACTATTCTAAGCTCCAAAAGTAATCACTGAAGCAGGAGAATCTGCTTATCTTGTTACATTCTAAACATTGTGTCAATGAGCTCAACTGCACTCACTGTAGAGATGGGAGCGGTCTTTCTTGAGTCGTGGACAGCCTTTAGCTTATAAAGTTCAGTAAGTAAAGAAGACACAAGATATACTTATTTGGCTTAACAAAGCTTCAGTTCCAGATCATTCAGCGACTCAAACAGAAACTAGCTTCCCGTAAATTTTAATATGCTGCTGAATCCGCGCACTAACATGAGGCTCTTAATATGCTTTCTTCATGAGTTAATCTTCAATTCAGTTCAACGCTGACAACATGGATTTTCCTTTGGGATGAATCCAACTCCTCCCCACAAACTTCACTGTGAAGCTCAAAGCAGCAAAAGCTCAAGCTGAACACATGAATACCTTCTTACACACAATTCTAGCTAAACAAGATCAAGATGTTCAAGAGGATGTTAAGGTAACAAGTAAAGCTATCATCAGCTCAACCTGTTTACAGCGAGTGTACATTACTTGTCACACCTAAGACAGGTCTAGCAATATAATACTTGATTAGACGTATGCTATTTCAAGTCACATTCAACAATATCCACCTTAGCAGTACTGAATGTTAGTGTACCTAAGAGCAATGAGACTGAATTAACACAAGCCCAAATGTAAAACCAAGGGAAACATGACAACTAACCCATTGATAGCTCTTGAATCGTGCTTCCCATTGACTTCCCCCTCTTCTTCAGGCTGTAAACTGGAAGATCTTGCCTTCGAACTCCTCAGAATAAGGTCGGGGGCATCCTTAACTGGCCTCGAGATATCCGCTTCACCTTCCTACAGTAGTTTGAGGTAAAGGAAATGAACCCAAAAATTTTGGAGAAGCTAGCTGAGTGGCATGACAACAGACACAAGTTATAACAATAATTCTTCAAACAAAAGCAAGGCAAAATTGCTCGGACAAGCGAACTTACGAATCTACTCTTTCTTCCCCATTCTGGCTCCCTCCCCTCTTTTTCCCTCCTCTTCTGAATTTCCGAAGCAATCCTATCCGTCTCCTCCTGCAATAATAGCAATTACAGACATCATTTACACACCATATAAAAGAAAACCTAGGAAGCATGGACATACTAGAAATTGGTGCATTGTTTGATCCTTTTCTCGTCGCGTCTCGTCGAAATAGGCTACGGTCACATAAGTAGGGTTGTTATTTGGACGACCAAGGACCCGACCTGGTTTTATCCAAAGCGGACTTGCAGTAGGGTCTGAGCCAAGATCTGCAGTATTTGTTTTCTCCATTTACATATTTTTACAACCATACTATGCTTATACGCCTTGCCGATTGGTCCTTTCGTTCAATTTTTTCTACCGAATTGACTATGAAAGAGACCCTAACATCGATATCGATCAGTATCGGTAGCCATGGTAGTCAAAGATGCGCCTCGCAGAAAGGCACAATAGTTGTGCCTCACACCTCACTAGGCGAAGCCATGGTAGTCAAAGGCACGTCTCGGACGCGCCTAGCAAAAAGGCGCAGCAGATGCGACTCGCACCTCACTAGGCAAGGCACATTTCTCCAGGCGCGTCCAAGGTGCGCCTTATGTGCGCCTTTCTGCAAGACGCAACAAAGTAAAGACGCGCCTTATAGGTTTTTTTTTATATAAAAAACTTTTGAGACTGGGATATCCCATACCTCGTACAAGTAATTAGTTACAGTTGAACTGAAAAAACTAAAATTTACTAAAAACGTCGTATGGATAATACAAACTCTTGTTAGTTCTGTTGACTGCTACTGCTGCTCTAGTAATTCACTTGGTTATGTTTTAACATATTTTTGTTGGTTTCAATATGTTATTTGGTTTTATTTCATACATTATTAATTTATTTATTTATTTATGTATATTTTTATTATTTATTTTTATTTGCGTCTCGTTCCGCTTGGGTGCGCGTCTTAAGTGCACCTTGCGCCTCGGATGATATGGACCTTTTGTGCCTCGAGTGCGCCTTTGACTACCTTGGGCGAGGAACCTTTCTCCGACCGCACCTAAGACACCTTTCAGCAAGACGCAACCAAGAGAAAAACACGCCTTATGGTTTTTATTTTTTATATACAAAAAATTTTGAGACATGGGAATAACCCTTATCTCATACAAGTGGGAGAGAGGTAACCATTTTCACGGTTGCCAAAGTTGGTTACAGTGAACTGAAAAAACTAAATTCTACCAAAAAAAACGTGGTAGAAAGAATACAAACTCTTGTTAGTTCTGTTGATTGCTAGTGCTATTACTGCTCTACTAGTTCACTTGGTTATGTTTTAATATGTTTATTTTGGTTTTAATATGTTATTTTATTTCCTACATTAGTAATTTATTTATGTATTTTATTTTTATTTTTATTTTTTCGTGTCCCTTCGGTAGGACGTGCGTCTTGTGCCTCGGACGATATGGATCCCGGTTGGGTAGATTTAATGTGGAGTTGAATCCTACTTGTTTTGAAGACTTGGTATACGATTTGCATCTCGAATGCGCCTTGCAGCTTTGATTTCCTTGTCGGTAACGATCGATACCGGAATGGGGCATGCCAGACAGTATCGGTATTGGCTGTAGCATACTGGTATCGGTCGATATTGCAAACTATTCTGAGCCTCAAAAGTATACCAAGTCTTCAAAACAAAGTAGGATTCAACTCCACATTGCTCCTGCCCAACCTGGACCCATATCCGAAGTTTATCCAGGTAGGGGTCTAAAATCCAGACGACGTAACTAGCGATCAGGATCCGGTACTAGCACTACCCTGATCCGACAGGGTAACTAACAGCCCTAAACACTCCGACATATGCTGGGACACTCCAGAATCAGTGGCGTTCCCTTTGTAGCCGTGTCAGTATCCTGTCTTGTCATATTATATCCGTGCAACATCGATAAAAAAACTATAAATTCCATTAAAAGAAAAGAACCTTCTTCTTCCTCGTCTCCTCCTCCTTTGCATCCAAGAACTGCTGGGGAACTCCACTGACGTTATTCTGCGCACTGAGAAGAAGACCCCAGAGCTCCTTCATGAACTTCCCGGTGTTCTTCTCCATGAATCCGGTGAGCTGGATCTGAATCTTCTTCCCATCCACCGCCTGCACAATTCCATCAACAGTCGATCAAAAAAAATATATATACTTTTCCCCAACAAGATTTGCCCTAATTTTCAAAAAACGAACCTTTCCATCGAGGAGTCCATAAACAAAGTTAATCAAGACTTCGTCCTCGAATCCGAGAAGCTCCGTCGCCCTGGCGGCGATCCAAGGCCTGATCACGTCCATCTTAACCTTCGTCATATCGATCTGGTCACGAAATCCCAATAAAATTCACTAAATTTACAAATTCTACTCGAGATTAGCAAGAAATTGGGAGAGACTGACCAGATGCTCGAGCTCCGCCGGGAATTTCTGGGATTTGAGGAGCTTGGCCTGCTTGTTCGAGAACCGAGTGTCCTGGTCCGCCGAAGTTCCCTGCAATAGACGACGGAAGCCATCAGAAAACCTAGCAACATGATCGAGTGTCCAGAATTAGGATTTGGAGTGATCGGAAAATAGGGTTTCGCTCACCCGGAAGAAGCCGCCTGACATTTCTCTAGGGTTTTGGTGAGCGCTCGGGAAGATGGAAGGATGCGATTTGGATTAGCGGCGTGGGTTTTATTCCTATGGGCAAAGAGGGCAAAGAGAAAAAAAAAAAAAATTGGACTACTACTGCAGTTTCGGAAAGATTACAAAAGTTGTAAAAAAAAAATGGACAAACTTCTACACTACGTGAGTCGTGCCTGTCCATTTTTTTTTACAAATTTGTCACTAAAAAAAAAATTATAGGACATATCTAATTCTTTTAGGCCATTTCTTTCGGTACTACCCAAATTTTTTTTTTATTCTACAAATTTGCCATCAAAAAATTGCTACGGACACGCCAAATTTTTTTTTTTATGATTGTCACTATGTTGACAGTCCTTCTAACATTATTAACAACATTATTGACAGTCATAGGACTGTCACAATATTGACAATCCTATTGAATGAGAAGCACAGAAGAAGCAGAAGGAGCAGCAGCGACGGCGGCGGTGGTGCAGGGGCGGCCAGCGACGGCGGAGTGCGGGGGTGGGCGACAGCGAGGACGGGTAGTCGCCCGCCGCGCGCGGCGGAGGCATACGCACGCGCGCGGGGAAAAAAAGAAGAAGCGACGGCGGCGGCAGTGGTGCAGGGGAGGGCGGCGGATGCGATTGGCGCGTGGGCGGCAGCGAGGGCGGACCGCCGTGCGCGAAGGAGGAGCTCGCACACGCGCGGGGGCTGCGTGCCGCCTCCTCCTTCAGCCTCCTCCTCCTCCTCCTCCTCCTCCTCTAGTCTCCGTCCTCCTCCGACGACGACGACGGGTGGAGTTAGGGTTAGGGTTGAGCTGTCCTAAGTAAAATTTGGACTGTCTTTAGTAAAAAATTAAAAAATCTGGGTTGTCCTGAATTAATGGGTTGTCCTAAGCGAAAAATATATGTCCTATAGAATTTGTCTTATTTTAGGACTACCAAAAAACATTACAGTCTTACCAATATACTGGACTATCAAAAAAATCTGTCAGTCCTAAAAAATATGTTACTCGTTTAGGATTGTCAAAAAAAATTAATAGTCCTTCCTAGGAGGCGGAGAGAGGTGAGGCGGTCAACGATGGAGGGGTCCCAGACGGAGATGAGGCAGAGAGAGGTGAGGCGGTCAACGACGGCGGAGATGAAGTTGACGATATCGAGGAGAGAGGCGAAGGAGGAGTAGAGGTGGGAGGAGAAGTCAGAGAGGGAGGGTCCGAGAGGAGGTAGATGAAGGAAGAGAGGGTGGCAGACGCCATCACCCGACGAGGAACTGGGAAGAGGTGGGCAACCCCTAGTAAGCAATGTGTTGTCCTGAGTAAAAGTTCTACAATACTTGGCTAGTCCAGAGTAACTTTCTCTAGTGCTTTGATAAATTACATGAATATATGATATATCGGCCGATAAAACTAAGATTACAGTTAATAGGTACTATTTTAAAAAGAGTAATGTTATATGCACCTCCAAATATTTATTCCTTATGTGACAGCTGACGTGACGTGTTAAATAGCTTTACGTGACATCTAACATAGCAGTTGACATGACAAATTTTAAGAAAAAATAATTATCTATTTTTTTTTGTTAATAATAATGTTAATATTAATTTTAATGCTAATTTAAATTTTAACGATCAAATTTAACATTAAAATTAAATTTAATGTTAAAATTAACATTAAAACAATTGGATAATTAAATTTTTGGTTAAAATTTGTGGCTGCCATGTTAGATGTCATATAATGCTATTTCACACACCACGTCAGCTGTCACATAAGATGAGATGGTTTAGAAGGACAATGAGGAGGTGCAAATAGCATTACTCTTTAAAAAAGAGAAATTATATATACAATAGATAATTATTGTAATATTAATAGGAGATAATAAATTTGAAAAATATAAATAAAAAAGGTAACACATCACCGATAGCAATGGCGGTGGTGTGGAGACAAGACCGTCAATAGCATTAGCAGTCCGGATAATTTTTTAATTTTAATTTATTTAAAATGCATAATAGAAAAAAGTAAGCAAGGGTAAAATATTGTTATACAACGGTTACATTTATAACTTTATAACGTTCGAATTTAGCAAACTTCTACTTCACATACCTCCAAGCTTTTTCTATTCATTCAGAACCTCTACTCTTACTCTTTCTCACAACCATGCAATCTCTCCGAAAGCTTTTCTTATTTCTGCTATTCTTTACTACACTAAACTCTTACTACTCTCCATAAGCTTTCAAGAAACAAAGCATTGTCTAGAGAGGTTTTCAAAAGCAAATTTTCTTTTCTGCAAACTTTTTTTTCTCCAATAGCCATGGACTCACAACATGGATAAAACGCTCTACAAATCATGTATATGTCCATCGTTTTTGTCAAGCATTACTAAACTAAATATATTCAACAATAAATTAGTAAATCACCGTAATCGTTGATGGTATAACAATAAATTAAATAAAATTTAATAATATATCTTTTCTTCTCTTCCTTCTGCTGCTCTTCTTATTTCTTTGTTCTTTCTTCTATTCCTACATTTATAGAGGAGGGAGGTAAATAAAACGAGAAAATATAAATATGGTAAGGGTGGGTGAAAACGAGAAGAAGTAAATATGGTAAGAGGGGGGGGGGGGGGGGGTGGCGGTTGAACTGCAAGCGTAAAAGCTCTTTATTCTTTTCTTTTTTTTAAATAATTTTTTTTTCAAACCGTTAATGTTATTATAATCTTTTCTCCATACAACCAATGCTAATGGCGGTCCGTGTATTTTTGCATTAAAAAAAATCTACCATATCATCACTACTATTGGCGTTGTTGTGCCCATACCACCATTGTTGTCAGCAATGTGTTGTTTTTTTTATTTCTCTAAACCTATTATCTTCTACGTAATAATATTATAATTATTTATTGTATATGCAATTTTGTGTTAAAAATATATAGTTTACATTTACATACAAGAAACAAAATATATGAGAGAAAATAATTATGGCTGGTGTCATGTGGACAATGATAATCTATACAACTATATAATAAGAAAAAGTGCAGGCTCTACAGTGAAAGTTTTTGTTCAAAAAATATTATTATATATGTTTACAAATTTAAATTCTTTATTAAATTTTGCATGGATAATTAGGTAATTACGCATAGAAGAAAAAACAAGGGGATTGTTATTTACTCTTTCCAGGTAGTAAAAAATTAAGAGGCTTTGCGATTCTCAAGTAGTGAAAATTAAAAGACTATCGTTTGCTCTTTCCAAATAGTATGAAATAAGTGCAATACACGTACATATATACTAGTAGAGTTAAATAAAATGTTATAAGTTGATGTACCCTATATTTATTATTATATTTTCTTTTTTTATTTGTTTCCTTCGTCGTGTGGTTGATACACTTGAGTAATGATATTCGTACATCCAAAGTGTCCCTCAAAACCAACTCTCCTTATGTGACAGTTGACATGGCATGATAAATAGCATTATGTGACATCTAATATGCCAGTTGACATGGTAAATTTAAAAAAATACCCATAAAAAATAATTTTGATTTTGATTTTGAAAATTGACATGTCATCTGCCACATTAACCGTCACGTCAACTGCCACGTAAGGAGGGACATTGTGGAGGTACGAATAGCATTTTTCAATACACTTTTAAAAGTATAAGTGGCAGACTTTCTAGGAATTATAATTCTAGTAATGAGTTCCCAAGTTTATAAATTGTGTTTATAGGTTGGGATAATCAATAATCCTTTCAAAATACAAATATTTGTGTCCATTACAATATATTGGTATCATTATGTTACATTATATTAACTAATTTTATATTATTCTTAATGAATTTACGAAAAATTTCATCAAGAGCATCAACGTTTGTATAAATCCCATCCAGAGCATCAAAGTTTTAAAATTACCAAAGAAACATCAAAACGTCTATCCTAAGGACTTTTATGTTTAAAAATATATATATACTGACCCACCATTAACAATTAACGAAAAATAATAATAATAATAAAATATATAAAACGTACTTCATATGGATGTTTTATGTTTTATATTAATTTTTTTATCTCTCTCCTCTCCTCTCCCCCCCCCCCCCCCCCCCCCTTCCTCTCTCTTAACTGAAAAAAAATAGAAAATAGAAAATACCCATCGGATGGACGTTTCTCCAGGAGAAAATGCCCTTCCCATGGGCGTTTTATATTTTACATTTTTTTTTGTTCTCCCCTCTCTCTCTCTCTTCTTTTTCCCGCTTGCTTCTCTATCATGTCTCTCTCTCTCTCTCTCTCTCTCTCTCAGTCTCTCGTCTCTCATCTCTCTCTCTCTCTCTCTGTCACGCCCCAGTCCCAAAATACCGAGGGACTAGCCACGTGGCAATGGCCAGCAGCACAACTCCAATGGACAAATTCAATTTAATGGACCCGTTAGAGTGTACTTAAGCTGTAAAACAAATACAATGGTCTAATATATATGTCACAGTCTAATTCTAATCTTATCCACAGAAAGTAAACACAATTTAATATGATAGACTAATCAATATAAAGAAATATAGTCCATCATCAAATCCCAATAAAAAGTGTCTCGGGGAACAACCGATAATAAGTTAATACAATAATCCAAGAGTCAAGATATAGAATAACTGGAAGCAGAAATAACTGAGTATATAACAGAATACTCCGGAGAAATCCTCTGGCACAACCTTGTCCTCTGGTGCCCGTACTGCTCCAGCGTCAGCTCGTGTCCCGTATATCTCAGGGTATTCCTCTTTTGATGTACCTAGGGACATAATCTGGATCCAAGTCCTCAGGGGACATAGCAAGGTACAAGAATAACTCAAGCCAAATAAAAATGCATTATATAAAAATAGATCTACAGGACAAGCTATGTAACCAGCTATGTGATATGCAAATAAGAGCATCACTAGTACTCAGGCTGAGACCACTACAAGCTCTGTGTCGGGAAGCCGGGTAGCAGTAATATCACGTAATGGGCCAAGCTCTGGAACAGAGACTAAAGTACTGCAATAATAAATATATATGTATGTAATCAGCATGTAGCCTGTGTGTCTCTCTCCCACCCAATGTAATCACACGTCTCATGTCCACGACGTCTTATATCCATAACACGCAAGATCATGACCTCTAGCTAGTACAGCGAGTCATAATATTATCTATGTATATGCAAGTCTTATGTCATGAATCCTTAAGCCTATACAGAATTACCATGAATAACTCAGGAAAGATTATGTCTTATGAATAGTGCCAAGTGTCCTATGGAATGACGTACTTGATAAAGCAAGCATGTAAAAATATATAGGATCATGGTATCAACTCTCTAAGTAACGTTACACGACTCCGCGTACGGCGTCAACACCCGAATCTTTTTCGGACGCTAAGCAATGTGTCACGCCCCAGTCCTAAAATACACGGGATCAGGCCACATGGCAATGGCCAGCTAATACGACTCTGAGGGATTACACAATTTAATGGACCCGATGAAGCGTACTACGCTGTCCTAAAATACTAACAAGTCTAATATGCTAACATGCAGCAGGTAAATGTCTAATATCATCCACAGAATACAATATAAGAAGTGCTGAAATAAATACTGGAAATAAGTGCAGAATCTGAATGTCATAATATAATCCAAATAAGTCTGATGGGGACAAACCCACTGAAATACAACAATGAAATAAAAATACGGAATGTAGGAAGATAACTAGACT
Source organism: Iris macrosiphon (assembly GCA_036927795.1). Taxonomy (NCBI): domain Eukaryota; kingdom Viridiplantae; phylum Streptophyta; class Magnoliopsida; order Asparagales; family Iridaceae; genus Iris; species Iris macrosiphon. The sequence continues at coordinate 168,542,805 of JAYESA010000008.1, read as the reverse complement.
AGAGCATCAACTAGCTAGATAAAGACGCTCTAACCCAAGGTAGCAGCGTACCCCAAATCACGAAAACTCCTCTGGAAATGCCTCAAAGTCCTCCGTCACGAATCATGTCTCTACTCCTGCTTCGTAGATGGTCGGGTACAAGTGCTCGTCCGGATCTGAAAGAGAACCAGGTCCTCAGAGGGACGTAACAAGATACAAAAATATATGCCATAAAGTAAATACTGTGTAAACTCGAGGGTGATCTAACTAGCTAAGTGAAATACACTTGAAGACAATCTTGGTACGTATGGGTAGATAAAAGGTATAAAGCGTAGCGTCAAGCCAGAGGCTAAGTACCTGACATTAGTTGTAAACTGGATGCCAGGAGTATATGCTGACTACATCACCGATCATGATAGCGCGCAGCTAGTAACCTCTGTCGGATGTATGTCATGCCCCAGTCCCAAAATACCGAGGGACTAGCCACGTGGCGATGGCCAGCAGCACATACCAATGGGCAAATCCAATTTAATGGACCCATTAGAGTATACTTAAGCTGTAAACAACAATAAAGGTCTATGCTACTAATCTCATCCACAGAAATAAATACAATCTATATGAAACATAAAGCAATATCAAGTCTCAATAAAATATATCTTGGGAAACAACCCGATAATGAGTTTGATACATCAATACAAATAACAGGAAATAACAGAAATAACTGAGCATAGATAAAGCAGGTACTCAGTAGAAATCCTCGGCGATCACCTCGTCCTCGGATTCTGGTACTGCTCCAAGGTCTGCTCTTGTCCCGTATATCTCGGGATAGATCTCCTCAGCTATACCTGGGGACATAATCCGGATCCAGATCCTCACGGGACATAGCAAAGTACAAGAATAACTCAAGCCAAAATAAATACAGTGCAATAATAAATAAAATAATAGGGTAAACTAAGTAACCAGCTAGGTGATATGCAAGTTGAGAGCATCACTAGAACTCAGACTGAAACCACTATAAGCTTTGTGTCGGGGAGCCGGTAGCAGTGATATCACGTAATGGGCCAAGCTCGGGTTTAGAGTCTTGAGCACCGCATTAATAAGGGTTTTATATATATAATCAGCCTGTAGCCTATGTGTTTCTTCCCGTCCAATGTAATCACACATCTCATGTCCATGACACGTAAGATCATGACCTCTAACTGATGCAACAAGTCATAATGATAGCTAAGCATATGTAATATCTATGTCCCAAGTTTTGTAGCCTATATAGAATTATCATGAATAACTCAGAAGATTCTGTCACATGAATAGTGTTAGGTGTCCTATGGTATGACGTACTTGATAATGCAAGCACGCAGATATATAGGGTCGCGATATCAATCTATAGTGACGTTACACGACTCCGCGTACGGCATCGACACCCGAATATTATTTGGACATTAAGCAACGTCTCACGGTCCTGGGTTGACTATGTACATCACAGAAGTATATATATATGAATAACTCAAGAAATAATATCAGATAACTACTGCAAGTTTGGCAAGGTACACTTGCCTGGGGGTTGAATTCCAACTTCTGCTCTGGTATCAGTGGAATCTGCAGGTATTCCTTCGGTTGCTGAAATAAATACTACCATCATATTCAGAAGATATCAAATAGCTAGAATTGCATGTCCATAAGTCCAATTTGGACATAGGGGAAAAAGTAACAGTTTTTGGTCAAAGCGGGGTCCACATGTGGCCTACTTCGCACCAAAAAATATGCCAGAGACAAAGTTCTCCAAATTCGTCAAACTTAGTATTTACAAGTCCAGAACGACGATACGAACCCAACAAAATATCCAGAACTGGATTCTGATGAGCCGATCCAAAAATCGCCCGTCAAGTAGAGCCGTGAGGCCCACGATACGGAATTTTGTCAACGTTCTCAGAATCGAACCAAACTTGGGTCACAGGACCAAAAAATGCTACAAATTCGATGGCGTAAGTTTCATTTCGAAACAACGAGCACACACGAAGTTACAACGAGTTTCAGAACATGGCCGATACGGGGCGTTGTCGACGGATACGTGTTGATTTCGGTGTGCACGCACATCCAAATCAACTTTTGCAAAATCCCATACGTCTGTATCAACGGCGCACGTCTTTCGGTGAAGTTCGCACACGACCAAGTTGCCTCGTTTAGCAGGGCGCACCCAGTTTTGAAAAAAATAGATTTTAAATAATCAAGTTTTTGGCCATTTTTACCCGCGAATAAATTACAATCTACAACACCATAAATTGAACAAAAATAGGGTTTTAAAACTAGGTTATATGGTCTGAATTACTGTTTAAGTGGATTTTAAAAATAATTAACTGGTTGGTCGCAAAACGGTCGTGAACTGGGGTATTCGGGGCGATTTCTGAATTTTCAGAAATTGGGAATTAATTTCCTGTTTTTGCTTCGCGGTTTACAACCGACACAGGACGTGATACCCCGAACGAGTTGCACATGGTTTTGAGAGGGTCATGCGATCTTCGTACAGGGTTTGACAGAACAAAAAATGGTACAATGTACAAGGAATTACGTGCGCAGAAAGACGGTACCTAGATGCGCGAAAGAACGCGGCGTGGCGGCGGATGCTAGCTGCTGGGGGAGGGGTCCGTGGCGGCCGAGGCTCGGCGGAGATGGTGGAGGTCGGAGGAGCTCGTAGGAGGGAACTCAGTGGTGGCGCTGTTGTGGTGCTGTGGGCTGCGAGGCTGGGTGACCGGAGGAGAGTGGAGGGAGACGGTGGCGGTGGTGCTAGTGGGGATGGGGGCTTCATGAGGTTTATATAGAGAAGGGGAGAGGGAGAGGGAGAGGGGGAGAGGGGAACGGGGAGGCTGGAGCGGTTGGGATCGTGGGCGGAGGCAGGGCGGTTACGTCGGCGGAGGCGGGGTCGTGGCCAGGCGACGTAGGGGCGGGGGAAATCGTGGGCTGAGGGGTTCGTGGGAGAGAGAGGGGAGCGGGTCAGGTCGGGTAGAGTCGGGTCAGGTTCGATCCGATCCGACCCGTTAGGTTTAGGATTTGGTCGGTTCAGCTTGGGTTAGGTTCGGTCCGGTTCAATTGGACCGGGTTCAGTCCGATTCAGTCCGGTTGAGCCTGGTTCAATTAAAACCTTGGTTTTTAGCTATTTAAAAATAGTTTTTGAACCCAATAAATTCCAAAAAAATTACACAATATCCAATAATTAATAATACACCCAAAAAATTAATTTTTGTAATATTTTAATAATTATTTTAATCCATAAAAATATTAATCTCCGAAGGACATTTTTAACAATTAATTAAAAATTACCGAAAAATTCAGAAAATTCATTTGTAAAATTTAAAAAAAATAGGATGTTACAATCTACCCACCTTAAAAGAATTGCGTCCTCGCAATTAAGAAAACATAATCGGTCAGAAGAGTTGATACGATTGCAAGATATGTTCGAAGTATGACACAAACAAAGAATCATGATCAAGAAGAAATCGAAAGATGAGGGTTAAGCAAAACACCTAAAGTATTTTCCTAAACAATGAAAGTTAGGTAATTCAAAAGTAAAGAAATCTGGTTAGAGCAAGGAAAACTACAGCTTAGGAAAACTAGGTTATCAATTACTAACAAGTTCAAGATACCAGGTCCGGGCGAGGGAATATAATTAACAGGCACGTGCTAAAGCATTACTAGGAATAGATAGCTATGAATAACTTAAATCGTACGCGTATTTGCTACTCCGTGAGTTTGTGCGTCCTTCATGGTCATCGCAAAAGCTTGTCCGCGTCCTTGTGGCGGTGTCCTCTGCTGTTGCTGGGCTTGCTGAAAAAGTGCTGCCTGGGTTGCCAAAGGTGGTCTCGATACTGGTAAAGCTTGTCGGTTTACCATTGTTGCTTTCTCTCGACGCTCGGGGCATTTCTTAGCTAAATGTTGGTTGGACTCGCAAATCAAGCATAATCCCAATTTACGTCTACACTCGCTCTCATAATGTCCTCGCTTGCCACAATATTGACTGGTAGGCAGTACTTACGGAGATGCTCTGGGTGGCTGGTGCATTTGAGATCTCTTTGCAATTTCTTCCTGTGGTGCTCTGGCTGGTGTTGACGTAGCTGGTTGATGAATCATCAATGCTTTCTTTCGTCGTTCAAGGCAATCCCTTACCGAATGTTGTTTGGATCCACAAGCTAAACATAATCCCAATCTGAGTCGACATTCTTTAGCGAGATGGCCTACCTTGCCACAATAGTGACAAGTAGGAAGGACTAGTGCTAGTGGAGTAAATACTCTCTGTGGTGGATTCATCTGTGGTTGCTTTGCAGCTATTTCCTGTTGTGCTTGGTCTGGTGCTAATGCATGCATCCACTTTTGGCTGGACTCTCTCCTAGTGATGCACTCCATGGGTCGTGTTGCAGCAAGAACATCCGGGTCTAAAGTAGTTGCAACGGAGCTGATTAACATCTGTAGCTCAAAGCTAAGTCCGTCAAAGAACATCTCCACTTGACTTTGTTGGGCTTCTTGATGAACCTTCTGTTGAGCTCGTATCGTTGCGTAGAATATTTGAAACATCTGATGTCCGTCCATAAGTTATCCTGGTGGAAAAGTAGGCGTCGGTGGAGTAAACTGCGTCGATGGTGGAATGTCATCGTGCTGGATTCTCGAGGCATGCTGATTTGCTTGACTGCATTGTTGAGCTGATTGACCTCCACCTACTGGTGTTGCTCCCTCATTGTAGGTGACAACTGTAACTTGAGGTGTTCCCGCGGGAGTCTCGTCGCATGCTTGTGAATCCATTACTCTGTATCCAAAATAAACTATGAGAAGCGTATAGAAGAATCAAAGCAGGATGCAAGTAAATTATTTTTAATTCGATATAGAGGTCAAGAACGAATCAATCAAGTGGATAAGATCCTACAACTTATCCTATCTTTATCGCAGGCTTGCTCGGTTCCTTAGTTGAAACCGAAATAATTTAGTCGTTGACCTGCATGAGCCACCACAAAAACCATGTCACGCCCCAGTCCCAAAATATCGAGGGACTAGCCACGTGGCAATGGCCAGCAGCACACACCAATGGGCAAACCCAATTTAATGGACACATTATCGTGTACTTAAGCTGTAAACAACAATAAAGGTATATGCTACTAATCTCATCTACAGAAATAAATACAATCTATATGAAACATAAAGCAACATCAAGTCTCAATAAAATATATCTCAGGGAACAACCTGATAATGAGTTTGATACATCAATACAAATAACAGGAAATAACAGAATAACTGAGCATAGATAAAGCAGGTACTCAGGAGAAATCCTCGGCGATCACCTCATCCTCGGATTCTGGTACTACTCCAAGGTCTGCTCTTGTCCCGTATATCTCGGGATAGATCTCCTCAGCTATACCTGGGGACATAATCCGGATCCAGGTCCTCAGGGGACATAGCAAAGTACAAGAATAACTCAAGCCAAAATAAATACAGTGCAATAATAAATAAAACAATGGGGTAAACTAAGTAACCAGCTAGGTGATATGCAAGTTGAGAGCATCACTAGAACTCAGGCTGAAACTACTACAAACTCTGTGTCGGGGAGCCGGTAGCAGTGATATCACGTAATGGGCCAAGCTCAGGTTTAGAGTCTTGAGCACCACATTAATAAGGGTTTTATATATATAATCAGCCTGTAGCCTGTGTGTTTCTTTCCGCCCAATGTAATCACATGTCTCATGTCCATGACACGCAAGATCATGACCTCCAACTGATGCAACGAGTCATAATAATAGCTAAGCATATGTAATATCAATGTCCCAAGTCCTGTAGCCTATACAGAATCACCATGAATAACTCAAAAGTTTCTGTCACATGAATAGTTTCAGGTGTCCTATGGTATGACGTACTTGATAATGCAAGCACGCAGATATATAGGGTCGCGATATTAATCTCTAGTGACGTTACACGACTCCGGATACGGCGTCGACACCCGAATATTATTCGGACATTAAGTAACGTCTCACGGTCCTGGGTTGACTATGTACATCACAGAAGTATATATATATATATATATATATATATATATATATATATATATATATATATATATATATATATATATGTGAATAACTCAAGAAACAATATCAGATAACTGCTGCAAGTTTGGCAATGTACACTTGCCTGGGGGTTGGATTCCAACTGCTGCTCTAGTATCAGTAGAATCTGTAGGTATTCCTCCGGTTGCTAAAATAAAAACTACCATCATATTCAGAAGATATCAAATAGCTTAAATTGCCTATCCATAAGTTCAATTTGGACACAGGGACAAAAGTGACAGTTTATAGTCAAAACGGGGTCCACATATGGCCCACTTCGCACCGAAAAACTTGCCAGAGACAAAGTTCTTCAAATTCGTCAAACTTAGTGTCTACAAGTCCAGAACAACGATAAGAACCCAACAGAATGTCCAGAATTGGATTCTGATGAGCCGATCACAAAATCGCCCGTCAAGTGGAGCCGTAGGGCCCACGATACGAGATTTTGTCAACGTTCTCAGAATCGAACCAAACTTGGGTCACAGGACCAGAAAAATGCTACGAATCCGATGGCACAAGTTTCGTTTCAAAACGACGAGCACACGCGAAGTTACAATGAGTTTCAGAATAGGGCCGATACGGGGCGTTGTCGACGGATATGCGTTGATTCCGGTGTGCATGCACATCCAAATCAACTTTCGCGAAATTCCACATGTCCGTATCGACGGTGCGCACCTTTTGGTGAAGTTCGCACACGACCAAGTCGTCTCGTTTAGAGGGGCGCACCCAGTTCTGAAAAAAATTAGATTTTAATAACCAAGTTTTTGGCCATTTTCATCCGCAAATAAATTATAATCTACAACACCATAAATTTTACAAAAATAGGGTTTTAAAACTAGGTTATATGGTCTGAATTACCGTTCAAGTGGATTTTAAAAACAATTATCTGGTTGGTCGCAAAACGGTCGTAAACTAGGGTGTTCGGGGCAATTTCTGAATTTTTAGAAATTGGGAATTATTTTCCTGTTTTTGCGTCGCGATTTGCGACCGACACAGGACGCGATACCCCAAACGAGTTATACGGGGTTTCGAGAGGGTCACGCGGTCTTCGTACAGGGTTCGACAGAACAGAAAATGGTACAACGTATAGGGAATTACGTGCGTGGAAAGACGGTACCTAGATGCGCGGAAGAACGCGGCGTGGCGACGGATGCTGGCTGCTGGGGGAGGGGTCCGTGGCGGCCGAGACTCAGCGGAGCTGGTGGCGGCCGGAGGAGCTCGTCGGAGGGAACTCGACGGTGGCGGTGTGGTGGTGCTGTGGGCTGGGGGGCTGGGTGACCGGAGGGGAGTGGAGGAAGACGGTGGCGGTGGTGCTAGTGAGGATGGGGGCTTCGTGAGGTTTATATAAAAAAGGGGAAAGGGAGACGGGGAACGGGGAGGCCGGTGCGGGGGGGATCGTGGGCGAAGGTGGGGCGGTTGCGCCGACCGAGGCGGGGTCGTGGCCGGGCGACGCGGGGGCGGGGCAAATCGTTTGTTGAGGGGTTCGTGGGAGAGAGAGAGGAGCGAGTCAGGTCGTGTAGAGTCGGGTCAGGTCGGGTCTGATTCGATTTGACCCGTTAGGTTTAGGATTTGGTCGGTTCAGCTTGGGTTGGGTTCGGTCCGGTTCAATTGGGCCGGGTTCAGTCCGGTTTGAGCCTGGTTCAATTAAAACCTTGGTTTTTAGCTATTTAAAAATAGTTTTTGAGCCCAATAAATTCCAAAAAAATTACACAACATCCAATAATTTAATACACCCAAAAATTTAATTTTTTTAATATTTTAATAATTATTTTAATCCTTAAAAATATTAATTCCTGAAGGATATTTTTAACAATTAATTAAAATTTATCGAAGAATCTAGAAAATTCACTTTTTAAATTTAAAAAAAAATAGGGTGTTACAATCGACAAGCATATACGCCTATAACCGGGTAACCTGAGCCCATAACCGGGTAATACATGGTCCATAACCGGATAACACTGAGGCTCACGACCCCGTAGTTTACTCTGAAACTATGGTAGCCAAATGTATGTCCCATACGCCTACTAATTATCTTTCCCACCCAATTCCAATGTACAAGTCACGAACACGACGTGGACATCTCGTACTATAATGCAAGTTACTAAAAAAATATACAACTAAGCTAAATACCGTCACACGTGCTGTTCACACCGATGGTCAGTCGAGTATGATGCACGCGTCCCTACATGAACTCACTATGTGACATGCAATGATACGTGTCAAGGCCTGGGGAGTCATATTGATAATCCCACAACTTTAGGTGCGTCCACTAGACACTAGGTCAGACACAAGTCCTAACGTCAAAGCCTTCGTTGACTGTACCCGAGTCTTTCTCGGACACGCACAGTTAAATATTAAAATAAATAAATATGCAACTAAATAATTTCTAAATTTAAAAAGTACAACAAGGCAAGATATACTTGCCTGGAACTCTAGTGTGCACAAGTAAGGATCCGGAACCAACAGCCAAGGTTGTATCGTCTTGGATGCCTACAAATAAATAACAATAAATATTAATTACTACATTACACTATGCTAATTACATACACAAGTACGACTTATGCAACGTCACGAGTTACGCAGATACCAATTAAACATTTTAATTAAAAATGATGGCTAGGGTTGACTAGTCACGGGTCAAGGGGGGTAGGTGTACACTAAGGCATCATTTCTCACATGTTACAATCACGGTCACAACTATGATTAGTGTAGATGCTAAGTCGTACCTCTAACACATGGGTACCAGAGATCCTACTTATTTCCAAGACATGTCTAGTGTGGGTAACCATCTAGGTCTCCATGTACAGAAATTATAACTACACTGCAAATAGGAACTGACGCAGGGGGGTCACGACTGGTCAACTAGCAGGGTCACGTGTGCACGCAGCTAAGACATACACGTGTTACATCCTCAATTTCTGTATACATCAAGACAATAAATTACCAAATACGCTACAAAACTAAATAATATATAATACAAAATTACAAGTCCTAGCTAACATATTATCAAAATACGTGCATAAGGCCAGTTGTCTAAACTCGAGGTCAACGTAAGTGTTTTCATTAAATAACCATAATTTCTATGAGGTATACTCTAACACTAATTTTTATTCTAAACATGTACACCTATATATAAATGAGGTATTCAACAACACTAATATCATTCTAAAATAAACACACACACACATAGCACTAGGGTTCACCAATACACATGCAGAAGGGAATGGTACATGTATACCTAGTCATGATTGTGTCTGGGGGGGGTCCGCTGCACGAGGAGGCCAGTCTCCGGTGGTGTACAGTAGATGCAACAGCTACAGTGGCAGCAGGGTGGTGCTCCGGCCACAACAGCACGTAGCAGCAGCAGCTTGCAGCAGCAGCGGCGACGTCTGGGTCGGCGGTGGCGGGTCGCTAACGGTGGGGGGATGGTCGTGGGGGTGGTTGGCTAAGGTGGCGGTGGTCTCCGGCGGAAGTCGGGGAAGAAAGGGCTGGGTGCGGGTGATGGTGATGATGGTGTTGGTGATGGATGATGGCGGTGCTAGGGATGGTGGCGGTGGTTGATGGTGATGATGTTGGCGGTGGAGATGGTGACGGGGACGACGGTGGCGGAGATGGTAATGCTGGTGGCGGTGGAGATGGTGAAGAGGGTGGCCGGGGATGGTGGCTGGGAAGGGGGAGTCAGGTTATGCTGGTGGTACGGGTTGGTGATGGTGGTGGTGATGATGCTGAGGTAAACGGAGGAGGAGGAGGAGGAGGAGGAGGAGGAGGAGGAGAGTGGCGGACGGTGGAGGAAGGCGGCCGGTTAACGTCGAGGGAGGGGACAGGCGGAGGAGGAAGTCGTGGGAGGGGAGGCAGTGGAGATGGGCGGTCGGAGGGAAGGGAGGTGGCCGGGTGAAGTGTGGTGTAGGTGAAGGGGAAGGAGTTAGGGTTTCGGCTAGGGTTTGATATAATGGCTGTGGTTTTAGGTTTTTGGGAGAGGGAGAGAGAGAGAGAGAGTGTAATATATGTATGAGAGAGAGGGGGGCTCTCCTTGGAATTAGGGCCGACTGGGATATTTTTTTTGGGATGAGGGAAACCTCTACATGATGAAGGAATGGCTAGGATGGAAGGGTTTTGAAATGTAGGGTGGAGATGTGAGGAAATAAAGTTGTAGGAAGTACAACAAATGGGGAGAAAATATTTGGTGGACCGGTCAAAGAGGGTGGAAGAGTTTCTTCATGTGTTGGTCTAATGAGGGGTGGACACCTCACTGCATATTTGTATAAAAGTCCCTTAACAATTGGAAAATTATACAATTAATGGAATTTGGGATTGGATGAGGCAAAACACCATATTTGGTGTGTGGGCTAAAATGGTGTGTGGTGTTTAGTATGAACCTTGAGGGTGTGAGTGGAGGTTTGGGTTGGAGTTGGGTCTAGTTTTGGGTGAGGTTGGGTCGTTACACCAATTTAATTAAAATTAGTGTAAGTGTTGCTCTTTAATTAATTGAAAATATATAGGGTTAAAATTGGGTGGGACACAAGTATCATGGACGTAGTAGACTCAAAATAGAATAATGTCATAATTTGGGTTGTACAAAATGGGTCGAGGTTGTGTCTCCAATTTCGATTAGAACGGACAAAGATACAAAGTTAGATTTATTTGGATTTAAACATGGACGTTTGTAACAAATATTGTGCGACTAAAATGAAGCACAAAAGAGAGTAATTATGAGTTACACAAAGATCAGAATAGAATATTGTCATATCTAGAAAAAGTGTGTAAAATTTATTTGGAGGCAAATGATAGTGTAGTGCTCCAAATATCGAAGCAACGGTAAGGTGCACAAAGTGATACAAATATTGCACAATAAATCTAAAATACTGTGTTCTAATTCTAATTGGCTTCAAACTAACCCTGGTCTCTTTATCTAAGCTAAGTAGACCTAAATTTGGTCGAGGGAGTTTACACAATGTCTCACAGTCCTAAGTTGAACAGGTATAATACAAAAGTATATATATAAATAACTCAAGCAATTAATATCAAAGGAACTATTGCAGGTTTTGTAAGGTACACTTGTTTGGGTTCTGAACTCCTATAGTTGCTCTAGTAAAAGTAAAATCTCCAGGTATGCCTCCGGATGCTGAAACAAATATTATAATTTTTCTCAGAACATATGAAATAGCTAGGATTGACTACCCATAAGTCCAATTTGGACACAGGGACAAAATTGTCAGTTTCTGGTCAAAGCGAGGTCCACATGTGGTCCACTTCGCACCAAAAAATGTGCCAGAGATAAAGTTCTCCAAATTTATCAAATTTAATGTTTATAAGTCCAGAATGATGATACGAACCCAACAGAATATCCAGAACTGGATTTCGATGAGCCGATCACAAAATCGTCCGTCAAGTGGAACCGTGGGGCCCACAAAAATAGAATTTTGTCACTTTCTCATAATCGAACTAAACTTAGATCACAGGACCAGCGTAATGCTATAAATCCGATGGTGTAAGTTTAGTTGCAAAATGACAAGCACACACAAAATTATGATGAGTGTCAGAACGGACCGATACGGGACTTTTCGACGGATACACGTTGATTCCGGTGTGCACGCACATCCAAATTAACTTTTACGAAATTCTATATGTCCGTGTTGACGATACGCGCCTTTTGATATAATTCGCACATGACAAAGTTACCTCGTTTAGTGGAACGCACTCCATTTTAGAAAATTTTGGGTTTAGAAAACTAAGTTTTTTGTCAACTTCAACCGCAAACAAATCACAGCATACAATAAATTAAAATAAACTAATTAAAGGATTTGAAACTTGTTTATGTTGTCTAAATTACTGTTTAAGTAAAATTTAAAAATATTAACTAGGTTGGAAAAAAAATGGCCATGAACATGGGTGTTTGAGACAGTTTTCTGAACTACAAATTGGGACATTTTTTCTGTTTTACGTCACAATTTACGATCGACACAGGACATGATACCCTGAACTAATTATACAGGGTTCGAGAGGGTCATGTGGTCTTTGTATAGGATTTGACAGATCGATATTTGTATTACTGTGTAAAGAGATACGAGAGTGGAAAGTTGAGTACCTTACTGTTGCTGTGCTCGGGATGTTGGATGGCCCGTCTTCGCGGTGGTGGCGCACGGCGGTCCAGCGGTTGAAGGCGGCGACGAGGGTCAAAAATGGGAGAGGGTTTGTGGGTGGTAAGGATCGGCTAGCTAGGGATTTTATAGGAGGTCGGAGGTGGACGTTACAAGGAGGGGAAGGGAGGAGACGAGGATGTTACTGTAGGTGAATGGGCGGGTCGGGTTAGCAGGTACGGGTCGGGTACGGGTTCGAGTCTGATTGGTTTAGCATAGGTTGGTCTAGGATGGTTTGGTTTGGTTCAGTTTGGTTTGGTTCGGGTTGATTTAGGTTGGTTTATTTAAAAATAATGCATTTAGCTATTTAAAAATAGTTTTGGAGCCCAATAAATTTCAAAAAAATTACATAATATCTTATTATTAATTATACACCCAAAAATATAATTTTTGCACAATTTTAATAATTAATTTAATACACAAAAATATAAATTCATGAATAATCATTTATTATAATTAATTAAAAATTATAGAAAAAATCTCCAAAACTCAAAAAATTATAATTATAATTCTAAAATTAAATTCTAAAAATCTGGATGTTTATAATCTACCCACCTTAAAAGAATTGCGTCCTCATAATTAAGAAAATAAAACATAACCAGTCAAGAAAAGATTTGCTCCAGAAGAGATGACACGGTTGCAAGACATGTTTGTTGAAGCACGACACAAAGGATAAGGAACCATGAACAAGAAAAAATCGAGAGGAAGGGTGAGGGTTTTGTTCAAACAGAACATGTAGGAAAGAAATAAAAACATTTTTCTAGGTAATAAGAGATAAGTAACTCAAGAGTAAATGGGCCTGGTTAGAACGAAGATCAAGTACAGCTTATGAAAACTTGGGTACCACTTACATCTTACTAATATAGACTAACAAGTTCATACTAATCATAATACTAGGTATAGGCTAGGGAATGGAACTAACTGGCATATACTAAATTATTACTAGAATTATTTACTATTATAGATAGCTATGATAAAACTAAATCTTACTCATATTTGCTACTCCTCGAGTCTGTGCTTCCTCCACTGTTATCGCAAAAGCCTGTCCAGATCCCTATGGTGGTGCCTTCTGCTGTTGCTGGGCCTGCTGGAAGAGTGCTGCCTGTGGTGCCAAGGGTGGCCTCGGTTGATATCCTCCCAGTGCTAGTAAAACTTATTGGTTTACCATCGATGCTCCCTCTCGACACTCAAGGCAATCCTTGGATGAATCTGCAAATCAAATATAATCCCAACTTGCGTCTGCACTCGCTCTCGTAATGACCTCGTTTGCCATAATATTGACATATAGGCAGTGCCTACGGAGATGCTCTGGGTGGCTGGTGCATGTGAGGTCTCTTTGCAGGTTCTCCCTATGGTGCTCTGGCTGGTGCTGATGTGAACGGCCGTTTCTGGCTTGACTCTCTCATGGTGACGCGCTCCATGTGTCGGACTACAGCAAGGACGTCCATATAAGAAGTAGGCACGATAGAGCCAATCTGTCTCTATAGCTGAAAGTTTAATCCGTTAAAAAATTTCTCAGCCTTCTCTTCTTCTGTCAGAATTAGTGTAGGTGCAAAGTGGCTCAAACGGATGAACTTCGTATTATACTCTTCTACTATCATGTTGCCTTGAGTGAGGCGATTGAACTTGTCCAGAAGTTCCAATCGAGCAATATATTGAATGTACATCTCCTGAAAGAGTCTAGAGAACTCTTCCCAAGTGACTAGGTCTGGTCTGAGCCGTCTCTCCTCAGATAGCCACCAGTGATGTGCATTGCCCGTCAACTGTATTATGACGGCAGTCATCTAACGCTCCCTCGGAAGCTCAGCTGCTTCTAATTGGTGTTGAGTGGTTGTGAGCCACTCATGAACTTCAGTGGGCTCCTCCTTGCCTAAAAAGGTATGAGGTTTTAGCTGGCGGAAGTCAGTGATAGATCCCATCGATGGTCGCCTAGCTGGTGGGTTCGCCTACTCCAGTGCGGTTACTAGGCTGTTCCTTAAGTTTTTTGCCTCGTGACGCTGAGCCTCTTGATGAACCTGTTGTTGGGCTTGCATTATTGCATAGAACATTTAGAACATCTGTTGTCCGTCCATAGCCTGTCCTGGTAGAAAAACAGGCATTGGTGGAGTAAACTGCGACGGTGGTGGAATATCGTCTTGCCGAAATCTCGAGGCGTGCTGATCTGCTTGATTGCTTTGTTGAGTGGAGGGATCTCCACTTAATGGTGTCACCCCATCACCGTAATTGACCACAACACCTTGTGGTATACCTGTCACGCCCCAGTCCCAAAATACCGAGGGACTGGACGCGTGTCAATGGCCAGCAGTACGCACCGATGGACAAACCCAATTTAATGGATCCATCAGGGCATACTTAAGCTGTAAAATCAAGTCTACGACAATATGGCACAACTAATCTCATCCACACAAGATATAAAACATGATCCACAGAATAAATAAGGAATGTAAATCATCAGCTAGTCTCAACAAAGTACTTCGGAGAACAACCCAATAAATATCTAGTACAATGGTTCAACAGACCAGAAATAAAAGACTGAAATGAATAAATAAATACTGAGCATGAACATGGATGCTCAGGCAAAGTCTTCAGCTAACACCTCATCCTCGGGTGTCGGTCCAGCTCCTGCTCCGGTCCCGTATATTTCGGGATAAACCTCGTCTGCAAAATCTGGGGACAAAATCCGGATCCAGGTCCTCAGGGGACATAGCAAGGTACAAGAAAGCTCATGCCAATAAATAAATAAGCAGTGCAGCAATAACAAATAAATAAAGCAATAGGGTAAATATGTAACCATCTAAGTGCAATGCAAGTGAGAGCATCACTAGTCTCAGGCTGAGCCACTACAAGCTCTGTGTCGGGGAGCCGGTAGCGGTAATAACCGGTAATGTGTCTAGCTCTGCTCCGAGAGTCTACGACCTCACAATAGTAGAAGATATATATATAAACAGCCTGTAGTCTGTGTGTCTCTCCCCACCCAATGAAATCACACGTCTCATGTCCATGACACGCAAGATCATAGCTAATGCAACCAGTCATACAATATCTAAGAATATAATATCCATGTCCAGTATCCTATACAGAATCACCACAAATATCTCGGGAAGATCCTGTTTCATGAATGGTGTCAAGTGTCCTGGGTCAAGGTGTACTTGGTAAGACCAGTACGAGAATATATAGTGTCACGAATGTCCATCTCTAGGTGACCGTACCCAACACCGCGTACAGTGTCGGCACCCGACTAATAATCGGACGCTAAGTACATCACACGGTCCTACGTTAAGCATGCACAGCAATATAATAAAGCAAGGAAAAATATGTAACAATACTGCAGAGTTTGGCAAGGTACACTTGCCTGATGTTTGAATATCAACTGTCGTCCTGGTATCGGTGGATCCGGTGGGTACTCCTCCAAAAGCTGTAATAAACATCACCAACAATCTCAGAAGATATCAAACTGCTAGAAATGCCTGTCCTTACGTCCAATTTGGACACAGGGGCAAAAAGGTCATTTCCGGGCCAAAGTGGGGTCCACATGTGGGCCACTTTGCACCGAAAAGCGTGCCAGGGTCAAAGGTCTCCAAATTCCTCAAACTCGGTATCTACAAGTCAGGAACGATGATACGAACCCAACGAAACTTCCGGAATTGGATTACGATGAGCCGATCACAAAATCGCCCGTCAAGTGGAACCTGTGGGGCCCACGATACGCGATTTTATCAACGTTCTCAGAATCGGACCAAACTTGGGTCACAGGACCAGCGTATTGCTATGAGTCCGATGACGCAAGTTTCGTCTCGATCCGACGTGTGCACACAAAGTTGCAGCGTGTTCCAGAAAAGTCGGATATGGGGTGTCGTTGGCGGATACGCGTTGATTCCGGGGTGCACGCACCTCCGAATCGACTTCTGCGAAATTTTACACGACCGTATCAACGACGCGCACGGTTCGGTAAAGACCGCGTGCGACCAAGTCGTCCCGTTTGGCTGGGCGTACTCAGTTTCGGGGTAAAATGGGGTATTAGTTTTCCTGTTTTTGGATCGCGGTGTGCGATCACCATAGGACGCGATGCACCGAGCGAGTTGCACGGGCACCGAGAGGGTTATACAGTCTACACATAGCAACTGACGAAAACTGAAATGGAGTTACGAGTTGAGAGAAAACGGTACCTGAACAGGGCTCCGTGAACGCTGAATTCTGCGTGTCCTGCTCATATCCGATGTCAACTGCTCGCGTCCGAATCGAGATCTCTCGTCCGCTGAGTCTCTGTGTCGAGTCCCGAGTTCACTGCTGGGTTGACACGCTCGAGGCGGCTAGGTCTCAGGCGACCGGGTCTCGAGCGGCGGCCGGTTCTCGAGCGACGGTCGGTTCTCGAGCGACGGCCTGGCGTGGGTCGAAGGGCCGAGGGGGAAGCGGGCCTGTCGTCGGTTCTGAGGTGGACTCGGGTGGAGCGGGTCGAGGGGTGATAGGGAGGAGCGGTGTTGACCGCCGCGGGCTGTGGGATGAAGGAGGGAGGCGTCGTCGAAGGTCGAGGGGGAAGCGTCGACCGAGGGGGAGTCGTCCGGTGGTCCGGCGACAGCGGCACGGGGAGTTAGGCTGAGGAGATGGGGTTGCCGTCGACCTGGCTGCTGGGTTCGCGGCGGAGAAGAAGGGGCTGATCGAAGGAGATGACGGCGCGGCAGCGAGGGTTTCTAGAGGGCTTGGCACGGATGTCGAGACAGCCTTTTATAGGCTGCTACAGTGCAATCCGGCGGCTGTTAGGGTTCCTATGCGGGTTTCGGGTCGGGTTGGTTTGGTTCGGTTCTGTTCAATCAACCCAATAGCTTTTAGACCTTAAATCGTTGCTCCGGAGTCCAATAAATTTACCGAAAAATGCCATGCGTCCGGTTTTTCCAAGATTCACCATAAATTATTATTTCTAGAATATTTTAACACCATTAAACTGTATTTAAAATTACTTAACTCCTTATCACCTTGTTTCTTCCTCCAGAAAACACCGAAAATCCGGGAAAAATTATATTAAAATTTACTCTGAAAATTAGGGTGTTTACAATACCCGCGGGAGTCCCGTCGCTGGCTCGTGGATCCATTACTCTGCATCCAAAGTAAACTATAAGAGGCGCACAAAGAAGTCAAGGCATAATACAAGTCAAGAAATTATTTTTAAGTCGATATAGAGGTCAAGAACGAATCAATCAAGTGGATGAGATCCTATTATTCATCATATCCTAATTTCAGGCTTGCTCGGTTCCTTAGTTGAAACTGAAGCAACATAGTCGTAGACCTGCATGGGCCACCACAAAAATCATGTCACACCACAGTCCCATAATACCGAGGGACTAACCACATGGCAATGGCCAACATCACAACTTCAACGGGCAAATCCAATTTAATGGACACGTTATAGTGTACTTAAGCTATAAAATAAATACAATGGTCAAATATATATGTCACTGTCTAATTCTAATCTCATCCACAGAAAGTAAATACAAATCAATATGATAGACTAATCAATATAAAGAAATATAGTCCATCAACAAATCCTAATAAAAAGTGTCTCGGGGAATAACCCAATAATAAGTTAATACAATAATCCAAGAGTCAAGATATAGAATAACTGGAAGCATAAATAACTGAGTATATAATAGAATACTCAGGAGAAATCCTCTGGCACAATCTCATCCTCTGGTGCCAGTACTGCTCCGACGTAAGCTCATATCCCGTATATCTCAAGGTATTCCTCTTCTGCTGTACCTAGGAACATAATCTGAATCTAGGTCCTCAGGGGATATAGCAAGGTACAAGAATAACTCAAGCCAAATAAAAATACAGTATATAAAAAGGAATCTATATAGATCGTAGTAGGCCTCTCACACTAGCATAAGATATTCACTTTAAGGCACGACCAAAAGAAAGAAAGATAGATCTACAGGGCAAGCTATGTAACCAGCTATGTGATATGCAAATGAGAGCATTACTAGTACTCAGGCTGAGACCACTACAAGCTCTATGTCGGGGAGCCGGTAGCAGTAATATTACGTAATGGACCAAGCTCTGGAATAGAGACTAAAGCACCGCAATAATAAATATATATGTATGTAATCAGCCTGTAGCCTGTGTGTCTCTCCTCACCCAATGTAATCACATATTTCATGTCCACGACGTCTCATGTCCATAACACACAAGATCATGACCTCTAGCTAGTACAGCGAGTCATAATATTATCTATGTATATGCAAGTCTTATGTCACGAATCCTGTAAGCCTATACAGAATCACCATGAATAACTCAGAAAAAATGTTGTCTCATGAATAGTATCAAGTGTCCTATGGGATGACATACTTGATAAAGCAAGCACGTAAAAATATATAGGATCGTTGTATCAACTCTCTAAATAATGTTACACGACTTCGCGTACGACATCGACACCTGAATCTTGTTCGGACGCTAAGCAACGTCTCACGGTCCTAAATGGAAAAGGTACAATACAAAAGTATATATATAAATAACTCAAGCAATTAATATCAAAGGAACTACTGCAGGTTTGGCAAGGTACACTTGTCTGGGTTTTGAACTCCTTCAGTTGCTCCTGTAAAAGAAAAATCTCTAGGAATGCCTCCGGATGCTGAAACAAATTTTACAATTATTCTCAGAACATATGAAATAGCTAGGATTGACTACCCATAAGTCTAATTTGGACACAGGGACAGAATTGACAGTTTCTGGTCAAAGCAGGATCCACTTGTGGCCCACTTCGAACCAAAAAATGTGTCAGAGACAAAGTTCTCCAAATTCATTAAATTTAGTATCTACAAGTAAGAACGATGATGCAAATCCAATGGAACATCCAGAACTGAATTCCGATGAGCCGATCACAAAATCGCCCGACAAGTGAAACCATGGGGCCCACGAAAATGGGATTTCGTCAATGTTCTCAGAATTGAACCAAACATGGGTCACAGGACCAGTGTAACGCTACGAATCTGATAGCATAAGTTTATTTGCGAAACGATAAGCACAAATAAAATTATGATGAGTGTCATAACGGATCGATACAGGACTTTTCAACGGATACGCGTTAATTCTGGTGTGTACGCACATCCAAATCAACTTTCGTGAAATCCTATATATCCGTGTTGACGATATGCGCCTTTTAATGCAATTCGCACACGAAAAAGTTGCCTTATTTAGTGGGATGCACCTATTTAAAAAAAAATTGGGTTTATAAAACCAAATTTTTGGTCAACTTCAACCGTAAACAAATTACAACATACAATAAATTAAAATAAACTAATTAAAGGGTTTAAAACTTGTTTATGTTGTTTAAATTACTATTTAAGTGGAATTAAAAATATTAACTAGGTTGAAAGAAAAACGACCATGAACATGGGTGTTTGGGACAGTTTTCTGAACTACAAATTATGTTTTTTTATTTTGTGTCGTGATTTGCGACCGATACAGAAATAATACCCCAAACTAATTATATAGGGCTCGAGAGGGTTATGTGATCTTCGTATAGGATTCGACATATCAATATTTGGATTACTTTACAAAGAGATACGAGGTGGGAAGTTGAGTACCTTACTGTTATTGTGCTCGGGATGTTGGACAGCCCGTCTTCGCGGCGGTAGCGCGCGACAGTCCGGCCGCTGAAGGCGGAGGCGAGGGTCAAAAATGGGAGAGGGTTTGTAGGTGGTGAAGGTCGTCTACTAGGGGTTTTATAGGATGTCGGAGGTGGACGATACAAGGAGGGGAAGGGGGTCAGTCACGACGTTTTTGGGGGAGGGGAAGGGAGGAGTCGGGAAAGTTACTGTAGGTGAATGGGCGGATCGAATTAGCGAGTACGGGTCGGGTACGGGTCCGAGTCCGGTTGGTTTAGCATGGGTTGGTCTAGGATGGTTCGGTTTGGTTCAGTTTGGTTTGGTTCGGGTTGGTTTAGGTTGGTTTATTTAAAAATAATGTATTTAGCTATTTAAAAATAGTTTTGGAGCCCAATAAATTCTAGAAAAATTACACAATATTCTATTATTAATTATACACCCAAAAATATAATTTTTGCATAATTTTAATAATTAATTTAATACACAAAAATATAAATTCAAGAATAATCTTTATTATAATTAATTAAAAATTACAGAAAAAATCTCCAAAACTTAAAAATTCATAATTAAAATTCTAAAATTAAATTCTAAAAATCTGGGTGTAAACCCTCTCACCCAAAATTAGGCCTACTTGGCTTAGATAGTGAAATTAAGGCTAGTTGAACCCAATTAGAAATAGAACACGGCATTTGATTTAACCATACAATATTTATATCGCTTAGCGTACCTTACCGTTGCTTCGATAATTGGAGCACTACACTAGCCATTGCCTATCTACAAATTTTACAACCTTATCCTAGACGTGCCCGCCTACCATTCTGACCTTTGTGTAACTTATAATTATACTTTCTTGTGCTACATGTTAGTTGCACAACATTCATCGCAGATGTTATTATATAATTCTAAATAAATACGACTTTGTACCCTTGTGCGTTCCAATCGAAATTGGAGACACAATCTTGACCGTTTTATGCAACCCAAATTTTGTTAATATTCTACTCTGAGCCCTTTATGTCCATAACACTTGTGTCCCACCTAATTTTATTCCCATATACTTCTAATTAATTTAAGAACACCTTGCGCATTCAATTTAATTAATTAAAATCTAATTTATATCTTTGTGCAATTTTCCCAATTGTTGGGCGCTTTTATGCAAAATTATATTGAGGTGTCCACCCTATTGGACAATACATGAAGAAATCCAACTTTCTCCTTCATATAAATTTTTCCATAATTTTTGGGATGTGCAATGCGCAACATCGCCCCCTTTATTCTAAACCTATCATTGCATTTAAACAATGCAATTATGGCCCTCCAAACTTCCTCATGTGAGCCCAAGGCCCAATCCCAATGAATGTTGACCAAGCCCTAATCCTAGGTAAATTCCCAAACCTAAAAATCCCACATGTATATAAATACAACCATTTTCTTTCTTTTCTTTATTTTTTTCTAAACCTAAACACCAAACTCATCCCTAAACCTGAAGGCAGACGACCTCCCCCTTTACATTATTGTTCACCTCCTTCCCCACTTCACCCGCCGGAGTCCCACCGGACGACCCCCTCACCTGAGCATTATCCTCGTCGACCCACCGCCTCATCCCCTGGCCTCGCCGGAGAAGCCGCTGTATACCATCCTCCCGCCGGATGCTCCTCCCCCTCCGGCCATCTCGACCTGCACCCCGATCCCGACCTCCATGGCATCCATCTCCTCCTCCCCTTCCCGGTCCACCAGCAACACTGCCGCCACCTGGCCTCGTCCCTCGTCCCTGTCCTCTCCTTCCTCCTCCCTGAGTAATACAACCACCACCATCGCCTCTGTTTCCCTCCGCCGGAACCGGGCCACCCAGGCCAACACCATCACACCACCAAAACTTCACCACCCTGCTCCCTGCCTCTCCTCCTCCTCGACCATAACCCCGGCCACCTCCTCCCTGTCAACAGCTCCTCTCCTTCCCGAGCTCCTCCTTCCTGACTTTCTCCTCCCCCTTCGCCGAAGCCGTCGGGCTCCGGTTAGCAGTCCATCAACACCCACCATCATCATCAACATCAACATCCATCATCATCCTCAATATCACCCCATCATCCATATATCATCCTCGATATCACCCTTGTCCACATCATCATCCTCTTCATCATTATCGTCCTCGTCATCACCATCATCCACATCACCATCCTCGTCATCACCATCATCCACATCATCGTCCTCGTCATCATCATCATCCCCGTCATCATCATCAATCACCACATCATCACCCCCTTCACTATTATCATCCACATTATCACCATCATCCCAGTCATCATCCACATCACCACCATTATCATAAATTCCATCATCATTCTATCATTACCACCATTATAATCATTATCACTATTATAATCCCCCATCATCAACATAACCACCATCATTGACCTAACTATCACCTTAATTATAACCTAATCATCTTATCGTCATTACCCTCGTCTTCCTCGTCATCGTAGACTGTTACCCTTGCCAGACAAATCGCAGCAGATACCCCTGATTTCCGTGCCTGTGCACGCTGACCCCAAGGATCTATTGGATTGGTTCTACGCGACTTCCGAAACAGGTTATTGGGACTACATAGCCGCTTACCAGACAAGTATACCTTGCCTTGTTGTACTGTTTAAATTCTGTATTATTAGCTGCATGTTTATTATTATATTTGTGCACGTCCGAGAGAGACTCGGGTGCAGTCAACGAAGGCGTTGATGTTAGTACTTGTGTCTGACCTAGTGCCTAGTAGATCCACCTAAAGTTGTGGAGTTATCGGTATGACTCCCCAGGCCTTGACACATTTCTCACATGTGTTGTGAGTCTCATGTAGGGCACAGACTTGCATATGTGGTTGGCTACCTGTACGCGTAGGTTGCATGACGGATAGGGTATAACTGCTAATAGTGATGCATGTTAGAGACGTAGCAGTTATTAGTAGTCGGAGCATAGACTATTGTAGTACGAAGGTTCAATCCTTGTCCTTGTTTGGTTGTGAGTTTAGACTATCGTTCTAATGATAGACTATGAGCCAGAGTTATGACACCGATGCTTGCACTCCGTCTTGGTGTAGTAGCTACTGCGTGTTATGGATACAACATGCATAGATCATTGGACGGGGAAGATAATTAGTAGGTGTATGGGACAGATATTTGTTTGTCATAGTTTCAGAGTAAACTACAGGGCCGTGAGCCTCAGTGTTACCCGGTTATGGGCCAGTGTTACCCGGTTATGGGCCAGTGATAATCGGTTATGGGACAGTGTTACCCGGTTATGGGCGTATATGCTTGTCGATACATCCGGCAGAGGTTACTAGCTGCGCGCTATCATGATCGGTGATGTAGTCAGCATATACTCCTGGCATCCAGTTTATAGATAATGCCAGGTACTTAGCCTCTGGCTCGACGCTATGCTTTATACCTTTCACCTACCCATGCGTACCAAGGTTGTCTTCAAAGTGCATTTGACTTAGCTGGTTAGGTCACCCTTGAATTTTTACAGTATTTACTTTATGGCATGCTTCTATGTATCTTGTTATATCCCTCTGAGGACCTGGTCCCTTTCCGGGTGTAGATGTTCAGGAGTATTCGTAGGAGCGCAGATGCGAACTTGCTACGTATACTTCGAGGAGGTCTCCTTTTCGAGCCCGTGACTGTTAGTTGATATTCTTATATTGTATTTATCTTGTTATTCTATATTTTAGTTCGGTAGTGGATTTGTTTTCATCTGACTACCATCATTAGATACCTTATATTGAGATCTAGTTACATAGATATTAGTTAGTTATTCATTGATTCCTGTGGATGAGATTAGATTATACATTGTGACTTGTGATAGTTTTTACCACTTATGAATTATTGTTCATGATACAGCGTACGCATGTGTTATGGTTTCCATATATTGGAGTTGTCATATATATGTGGCTGGCATTCTTACGTATCCTAGTCCTACGTATTTTGGGACTAGGACATGATATATTTTAGTGGTGGCCCATGCAGGTCGAGAGCATATTGTCTCGGTTACGTTACTGTACCAAGCAAGCTTGCACCTAGGATTAGAGTATAGGATCTCATCCATAATTGACTATGATTCACCTTCCTTCCAATATGTTCTATTTGAATAGCTGTATCCTGCTTGATTCATGTGCTTCCCTAATAGTTTCTTGAGTGTAGCCTTCTCCTAGAATATAGAAGTCCCTGTTGTTAGATAATAAGTAGGGTAACCTTCCTATTAAGAGTACAACTAGGATATTGACACATCACTAAGATGAGAATACCTAATGAACCCTAGCATCCTTTACCTATAGGTTGATTTACCATTATCCCTTGATATGTTTATGAGTGGCTTGAGAGTAGTATAGACGCTACTAGGATTAGTTGCAGTTTGGCCATATTGTTTGACCCTATTATTGAGGAACCAATAGAAATTCATGGTTGAATATTAGGACTAAACCTAACTTTCATAATGAGATAACATTAGAACCATAAACTTATATCATTGTCTTGATGCTAGCAGACAGTACTCTAGGAAGCCAAGAGGAATAACATAACATTTTCCTAAATCATACACCGAACACAGAGGTTAGCAAACCACCCTCCCCTTAGACAACCATGATATCATTTAGAGCCTTTCTATTTTATTTTAAATCTTGTTCCTCTGAAAATCTAGTGCTCGCTATTTGTGCAACGACAAATTATGTTCTTCTGTCGTGCCACCTAACGCTTCCATTTTTAATGTTAACCTTTCTGTTATATGAGCACTATGATTAAGACTTAAGATGACCATGACATATATAATGTAAGAGGATACCCTAATAAGTACCAAGACCTCTTCTCGTAAACCTTAATAGGAGTTTATACATTATCCTTAAGGCATTACCGTATTAGTTTATTCTTTTAAGTTGGGTAGTATGCCTCACAACATAGTTTCACATGGTCCTCGGGACCCATTAATGTAGTATAATTGAATGATATTAACTATATGCTTGCATAAGACGATAGTGTTTATTCCGACTGTAACACTTAGAGGTCCATGCCCCTATTTGGTCGACTAGCAACTTAGACAAGGAATTAGTATGACAACTGTAGAGCATGTAGAGTCTTATCTTTTTGTTGTGTGTGAACTTGAATTATTTTGTACCTCTTTTCATCATAATCCAGCGTATATATATTTTATGAACTACCGTGACTTATGCTGCTAATATAGTATAGTTTTGCAAGCTTACTCTTCTATCGAGCTTGATCTTGATATATGTATTATTGGGTCGACACACTAATACATTTCAGAATCGGTGTATTAAGGTCTAGCTAACCTTAGTGCACTTGGTTCGCTCTTCTCCCCAGTCCCAAAATATCGAGGGACTAGACACGTGGTAATGGCCAACAGCACACACCGATAGGCAAATCCAATTTAATGGACCCATCAGAGTGAACTTAAGTTGTAATACAACAATAAGAGTCTACTAATCTCATCCACAGAAATGAATACATCAATATCAGCAAAATGAAATATAATCATCATCAAGTCACAATATAGCAATTCGGGGAACAACCCGATAATAAGTCTGGTACAATAGTCAAATGATAAGAAATAAGAGTAAACAACTGCAAATACTGAGTATGGATAAAGCATATACTCAGAAAAATCCTCGGCGATCACTCGTCTTCGGGATCTGGTACTGCTCCAGTGTCTGCTCATGTTTCTGCTTCTGCTCCTGCTAATGCTCCTGTCCCGTATACCTCGGGGTAGATCTCGTCTGCTAATCCTGGGGACATAATCCGGATCCAGGTCCTCAGGGGATATAGCAAGGTACAAAATAACTCATGCCAAAATAAATGCAGTACAGCAATAAATAAATCAATAGGGTATACTATATAACCAGCTAAGTGATATGCAAGATGAGAGCATCACTAGAACTCAGGCTGAGACCACTACAAGCTCGGTGTCGGGGAGCTAGTAGTAGAGATATCGCTAGTAGAGTACTGCCTAGCTCTGATATAGAGTCTGAGGCCTCACAATAAATATATATATATAAATCAGCCTGTAGCCTGTGTGTCTCTCCCCACCCAATGTAATCACACGTCTCATGTCCATGACACGCAAGATCATATCTAATGCAGCAAGTCATAATAAGATCTAAGTATATGAATAAAGTATATGTCATGAAACCTGTATCCTATACAGAATCACCATGAATATCTCAGGAAGATTATGTCTCATGAATAGTGTCAGGTGTCCTGAGGTATGTCGTACTTGATAAGACAAGCACGAGAATATATAGGGTCTCGATATCCATGTCTAGGTGACATTACACAACTCTGCGTACAGTGTTGACACCCGAATATTATTCGGACGCTAAATAATGTCACACGGTCCTAGGTTAAGAATGTACAACATATGAATAAATCAAGACCACAATATGAAGCAGGTACTGCAAGTTTTGGCAAGGTACACTTGCCTGGGATTCTGACTCCAACTACAGCTCTGGTAGCAGCAAAATTTGTAGGTACTCCTCCAGTTGCTGAAATAGACATCACCATCAGATTCAGAACATATCAAATAGCTAAAAATGCCTGTCCTTGAGTCCAATTTGGACACAGGGGCAGAAATGACAGTTTCTGGTCAAAGTAGGGTCCACATGTTGCCCACTTAGCACCGAAAAACATGTCAGAGACAATATTCTCCAAATTTGTCAAACTTAGTGTCAACAAGTCCAGAATGATGATACGAACCCAATGAAACATCCATAACTGGATTCCGATGAGCCGATCACAAAATCGCCCGTCAAGTGGAGCCGCGGGGCCCACGATACTCAATTTTGTCAACTTTCTCAGAATCGAACCAAACTTGGGTCACATGGCATAAGTTTCGTTTTGATCAGACGTGTGTACACGAAGTTACAACGAGTTCCAGAATAGGGCCGATACGGGACATTGTCAACGGATACGCGTTGATTTCGGTGTGCACGCACATCCAAATCAACTTTCGCAAAATTCCACACGTCCTTATTAATGGCGTGCACCTTTCGGTGAAGTCCGCACACGACCAAGTCATCCCGTTTGGCGGGGCACACTCAGTTACGGGGAAAAATAGGGCAAATATTTTTCTAATTTTGGATCGCAGTTCGCGATCGCCACAGGACGCGATACACCGAGCGGTTGCACGGGTATCGAGACGGTCACGCAGGGTTTACGTCACAACAGACGGAACGGAAAACGGGACAGCGAGGAGAGAGAAAAGGCTACCTGAACAGGGCTACACAGAACTAGGATTCCTCGTGTCCGCGAGGCGACATGACACAACGCTGTGGCTAGGGTTTGGTACTGCTGCGGCTGGGGGCGTCGGGGCTTCGCCGGAGGAGGGGCGGCTCGGGCGGAGGCAGAGCTGACCAGGGACGGCGCTGGTGGCGGGCACGACGGCAGCTCGGGGTCTTCTCGCCCGGCTCGTGTCGAGCGGACCGCTGTTGCAGCTGCTGCTGTTTCTGGCAAGATCGACCAGAGATCAGGGCGGCGTCGTGGAGGCTGGTGGAGGCGAAGGAGACGGAGGGAAGGCCGAGGTCATCGGGGACGACGGGGAGGCAGGGGGTCGCGGGGCTGAGGCTGGGTGAAGGGGGTGGCCGACTGTGTAGTTCGACGCGGAGGTCGTGGGTCGTCGGTCTTGGCAGCGGGGCGGCCGGAGAGTGGAAGAGGTGGCAGCGAGGGGAGAGGGCGGTGGCAGTGGTGGTTTGGACGGTGGCTGGAGGCGGGGAGGGGTTTAAATAGGTCGAATACGGTCGTTCCGGGGAGGGGATAGGTCAGCTGATGGCGGTTGAGGGAGGTGGAGAGGTCCGGGAGGCGGAGAGGCGCTGAACGCCGCGAGGAGCGGGGGAGGTGCGACGGTTACGTAGCAGCCGGAGACGAGCGGGCGGCTGTCGGAATTCGTCGGTTAGGGATTGCTACAGTAACGGTTAGGGTTGCGGGTTGCGGGTTTCAGGTCGGGTTTAGATCCGACCCGACCCCCTAGGGTTTAGGTCCGGTTCAGCTAGACCGGGTCCGGTCTGGTTCGGGTTGGTTCAATAGGAAATAAACCGGGTTTATTCTAGGGTTTAATTATAATTAGTTTTTAGGTCATTAAAATTGTTTCCGGGGTCCAATAAATTCCAGAAAAATTACCCTATGTCTAATATTTTATTTTATATCCAAAAATATTATTTTTATAATATTTTAATATTGATTAACATCATTTAAAATTATTACTTTCAAAATACCTTAGTTTTAATTAATTAAAAATCCCAGAAATTCCGAAAAAATTGTAAAAAATTGATTTTAAAAATTTCTGAAAAATCAAGGGGTTTACAATCTATCCTCCTTAAGCGGATTGCGTCCTCGCAATCAAAGAATACTCTGTCAACAAAGATGACACGGTTGTAAACATTGTTCGAAGCACATCACAATTAAAGAGAATCAAGGATGAGGGTTTAAGCAAAAATATATAGGGAATCACTTCCCTAAGCAATGGAAGTTATGCAATTTTCAGAGTGAAGGAAATATAGAAAACTACAGTTTTAGAAAAACTAGGTTATCAATTATAAAACATACTAGGTTATTAATTATTAGCAAGTTCAAAACTACCAGGTTAAGGCTAATGTCACGAACCAATAGGCACGAACTAAAGCAATACTAGAATCGATAGCTACGAATCACTTACGTGCATTAGCTACTCCACGAGTCTGCGCGTCCTCCAAGGTCATCGCGAAAGCTTATCCTTGCAGTGGATTCCTCTGCTGCTGTTGAGCCTGCTGGAAGAGTAGTGCTTGGGATATCAAAGGTGGCCTCGGCTGATACCCTCCTGGAGGTGGTGGTATGACTCCTTCAACTCCCGTTTGCGGTGCTCCCAATGTTGGATAGGCTGGCCTCGGCACTGGTAACGCTTCTTGATGAATTATCAGTGTTTCTCCTTGATGTGTTATGTAATTTCTGGCTAAGTGTTGTCTGGATCCGCAAATCAAGCACATTTTCAACTTGTGTCTGCACTCTTTCTCAACATGGACTACCTTGCCACAATAGTAACAAGTAGGAAGGAATGAGGCTCTGGGTGCTGCTCTCGGTGGTGGATTTATCTGTTGACGCTTTGCAGACTCCTTTTGTGCTGCTCTGGTTGGTACGGATGTGGAAGGCCGCTTTAGGCTAGTCTCTCTCCTGATGACGCGCTCCATGTGTCGGGCTGCAGTAAGGACGTCCGAGTAAGAAGTTGGTGCAACAGATCCGATTAGTCTCTGTAGCTCAAAGTTTAGTCCGTCGAAGAACTTCTCAGCCTTCTCTTCTTCTGTCGGGATCAGGGTTGGGGCAAAGCGACTCAGATGAATGAACTCTGCGTTGTATTCTTCCACTGTCATACTGTCTTGAGTGAGGCGATTGAACTTGTCCCACAATTCTGATCGAGCGATAGCTGGAATGTACATCTCCTGAAAGAGTCTGAAAAACTCTTCCCAAGTGACTCGGTCTGGTCCGAGCCGTGTCTTCTCAGATAGCCACCAGTAATGGGCATTGCCCGTCAATTATATTTTGACGGCAGTCATCCAACGTTCCCGTAGAAGTTCAGCTGCTTCTAATTGATGTTGAGTGTTGGTGAGCCACTCATGAACTTCTGTGGGCTCCTCCTTGCCTGAAAAGGTGCGGGGCTTCAGCTGGCAGAAATCGGTGATAGAGCCCATCGTTGGCCGTCGTGCTGGTAAATCTGTCTGCTCCAGTGCGGTTACTAGGCTGCTCCTCAAGTTATCTGCCTCATGACACAGAGCCTCTTGTTGAATTTGTTGTTGAGCTTGCATCATTGCGTATATCATTTGTAATATCTGATGCCCGTCCATAGCCTGCCCTTGTGGAAATACGGGCATTGGTGGAGTAAACTACGGCAGAGGGGGAATGTCATCTTACTGGATTCTTGAGGCATGTTGATTTGTTTGACTGCATTGTTGAGCTGATTGACCTCCATCCACTAGTGTTACTTCATCTTTATTGGTTACCACAGCTTCTCATGGTGATCTTGCAGGAGTCTCATCGTTTGCTTGTGGATCCATAACTCTGCATCCAAAATAAACAATAAGAGGCGCATAGGAATCAAGGCAGGATGCAAGTCAAGAAATTTAATTTGAATCCGATATAGATATCAAGAACGATTAAAGCAAGTGGACGAGATCCTAAAAACTTATGCTATTCTTATTGCAGGCTTGCTCGGTCCCTAAGTTGAAATCGAACTTTTTAGTCGTTGACCTGCATGGGCCACCATAAAAACCATGTAACGCCCCAGTCCCAAAATATCGAGGGACTAGACACGTGGCAATGGCCAGCAGCACACACCGATAGGCAAACCCAATTTAATGGACCCATCAGAGTGTACTTAAGCTATAATACAACAATAAGGGTCTACTAATCTCATCCACAGAAATGAATACATCAATATCAGCAAAATAAAATATAATCATCATCAAGTCACAATATAGCAATTTGGGGAACAACCCGATAATAAGTCTGGTACAATAGTCAAATGACAAAAAATAAGAGTAAACAACTGCAAATACTGAGTATGGATAAAGCATATACTCAGAAAAATCCTCGGCGATCACTCGTCTTCGGGATCTGGTACTGCTCCAGTGTCTGCTCCTGTTCCTGCTTCTGCTCCTGCTAATGCTCATGTCCCGTATACCTCGAGGTAGATCTCGTCTGCTAATCCTGGGAACATAATCCGGATCCAGGTCCTCAGGGGACATAGCAAGGTACAAAATAAATCAAGCCAGAATAAATACAGTACATTAATAAATGAATCAATAGGGTATACTATATAACCAGCTAAGTTATATGCAAGATGGGAGCATCACTAAAACTCAGGCTGAGACCACTACAAGCTCGGTGTCGGGGAGCCGGTAGTAGAGATATCGCTAGTAGAGTGCCTAGCTCTGATGTAGAGTCTGAGGCCTCACAATAAATATATATATATATATATATATATATATATATATATATATATATATATATATATATATATATTAGCCTGTAGCCTGTGTGTCTCTCCCCACCCAATGTAATCACACGTCTCATGTCCATGACACGCAAGATCATATCTAATGCAGCAAGTCATAATAAGATCTAAGTATATGAATAAAGTATATGTCATGAAACCCGTATCCTATACAGAATTACCATGAATATCTCAGGAAGATTCTGTCTCATAAATAGTGTCAGGTGTCCTGAGGTATGTCGTACTTGATAAGACAAGCACGAGAATGTATAGTGTCTCGATATCCATGTCTAGGTGACATTACACAACTCTGCGTACAGTGTTGACACCCGAATATTATTCGGACGCTAAATAATGTCACACGGCCCTAGGTTAAGCATGTACAACATATGAATAAATCAAGACCACAATATGAAGCAGGTACTACAAGTTTTGGCAAGGTACACTTCCTTAGGGTTCTGACTCTAACTGTAGCTCTGGTAGCAGCGGGATTTGCAGGTACTCCTTCGATTGCT
The DNA here is from genome assembly GCA_036927795.1 of Iris macrosiphon. Lineage (NCBI taxonomy): Eukaryota > Viridiplantae > Streptophyta > Magnoliopsida > Asparagales > Iridaceae > Iris > Iris macrosiphon. Next base: position 168,511,492 of record JAYESA010000008.1, on the reverse strand, counting down.
GAAATAGACATCACCATCAGATTCAGAAAATATCAAATAGCTAGAAACGCCTATCCTTGAGTCTAATTTGGACACAGGGACAAAAATAACAGTTTTTGGTCAAAGCAGGGTCCACATGTGGCCCACTTCGCACCGAAAAATATGTCAGAGACAATATTCTCCAAATTCGTCAAACTTAGTGTCAACAAGTCCAGAACGATGATACGAACCCAACGGAACGTCCATAACTGGATTCCGATGAGCCGATCACAAAATCGCCCGTCAAGTGGGTCACAGGACCAGCATATTGCTACGAGTCCGATGGCATAAGTTTCATTTCGATCTGACGTGTGTACACGAAATTACAACGAGTTCCAGAATAGGGCCGATACGGGGCATTGTCGACGGATACGCGTTGATTCCGGTATGCACGCACATCCAAATCAACTTTCGCAAAACTCCACACGTCCGTATTAACGGCGTGCACCTTTCGGTGAAGTCCGCACACGACCAAGTCGTCCCGTTTGGCGGGACGCACTCAGTTTCGAGGAAAAATAGGGCAAATATTTTCCTGATTTTGGATCGCATTTCACGATCGCCATAGGACGCGACACACCGAGCGGGTTGCACAGGTATCGAGAGGGTCACGCAGGGTTCACGTCACAGCAGACGGAACGGGAAACGGGGCAACGAGGAGAGAGAAAAGGCTACCTGAACAGGGCTACGCATAACTAGGATTCCTCGTGTCCGCGAGGCGACACAACACTGTGGCTAAGGTTTGGTACTGCTGCGGCAGGGGCGCCGGGGGCTTCGCCGGAGGAGGGGCGGCTCAGGCGGAGGCGGAGCTGACCGGGGACGGCGCTGGTGGCGGGCACTGCGGCTGCTTGGGGTCTTCTCGCCCAGCTCATATCGAGCGGAACGCTGTTGCTGCTGCTGCTGCTATTTTCGGCTAGATCGGCCGGAGATCAGGGCGGCGTCGTGGAGCTGGTGTAGGCGGAGGAGACGGAGGGAAGGCCGAGGTCGTCGCGGACGACGGGGAGGCAGGGGGTCGTGGGGCTGAGGCTGCGGTGAAGGGGGTGGCCGACTGTGGAGTTCGATGCGGAGGTCGGGAGTCGTCGGTCTTGGCAGCGGGGCGGCCGGAGAGTGGACGCGGTGGCGACGAGGGGAGAGGGCGGTGGCAGTGGTGGTTTGGACGGTGGCTGGAGGCGGGGAGGGGTTTAAATAGGTTGAAGGCGGTCGTTCCGGGGAGGGGATAGGTCGGCTGACAGCGGTTGAGGGAGGTGGAGAGGTGTGGGAGGCGGAGAGGCGCTGAACGCCGCGAGCAGCGGGGGAGGTGCGGCGGTTACGCAGCGGCCGGAGACGAGCGGGCGGCTGTTGGAATTCGTCGGTTAGGGATTGCTACAGTAACGGTTAGGGTTGCGGGTTTCATGTCGGGTTTAGATCCGACCCGACCCGCTAGGGTTTAGGCCCGGTTCAGCTAGACCAGGTCCGGTCCGGTTCGGGTTGGTTCAATAGGAAATAAATCGGGTTTATTCTAGGGTTTAATTATAATTAGTTTTTAGGTCTTTAAAATTGTTTCTGGGGTCCAATAAATTCTAGAAAAATTACCCTATGTCTAATATTTTATTTTATATCCAAAAATATTATTTTTATAATATTTTAATATTGATTAACATCATTTAAAATTATTAATTTTAAAATACCTTAGATTAATTAATTAAAAATCCCAAAAAAATCCAGAAAAATTGTAAAAAATTGATTTTAAAAATTCTTGAAAAATCAGGGGGTTTACACCTCCTCACCCAAAATTAGGCCTACTTGGCTTATATAGTAAAATTAGGGCTAGTTGAACCCAATTAGAAATAGAACACGACATTTGATTTAACTATACAATATTTATATCGCTTAGCGCACCTTACTGTTGCTTCGATAATTGGAGCACTACACTAGCCATTGCCTACCTACAAATTTTACAACCTTGTCCTAGACGTGCCCGTCTACCATTCTAATCTTTGTCTAACTTACAATTATACTTTCTTGTGCTACATTTTAGTTGCACAACATTCGTCGCAGACGTTATTATATAATTCTAAATAAATATGACTTGTACCCTTGTGTATTCCAATCGAAATTGGAGACACAATTTTGGCCGTTTTGTGCAACCCAAATTTTGTTAATATTTTACTCTGAGCCCTTTATGTCCATGACACTTGTGTCCCACCTAATTTTATTTTCATGAACTTCTAATTAATTCAAGAACATCTTGCGCATTCAATTTAATTAATTAAAACCCAATTTCCATCTTTGTGCAATTTTCCTAATTGTTGGGTGCTTTTATGCAAAATTGCATTGAGGTGTCCACCCCATTGGACAATACATAAAGAAATCCAACTTTCTCCTTCGTAGGAATTTTTCTATAATTTTTGGGATGTGCAACGTGCAACATCGCCCCATTTATTCTAAACCTATCCTTGCATTTAAACAATACAATTATGGTCCTCCAAACATCCTCATGTGAGCCCAAGGCCCAATCCCAAGGAGTGTTGACCAAGCCCTAATCCTAGGTCAACCCCCAAACCTAAAAATCCCTCATGTATATAAATACAAGCTTTTTCTTTTTTTTCTTTCTTTTTTTCTAAACCTAAACACCAAACCCATCCCTAAACCTAAAGGCATCCGACCTCCCCCTTTATATTACTGTTCACCTCCTTCCCTACTTCACCCGTCGGAGTCCCACCGGACGACCCCCTCGCCTGAGCATTATCCTCGTCGACCTACCGCCTCATCCCCTCGCCTCGCCGGAGAAGCCGTTGTATACCATCCTCCCGCCAGATGCTCCTCCCCCTCCGGCCATCTCGACCTGCACCCCGATCCCGACCTCCATGGCATCCATCTCCTCCACCCCTTCCCGGTCCACCAGCAACACCACCGCCACCTGGCCTCGTCCCTGTCCTCTCCTTCCTCCTCCCTGAGTAACACCACCACCACCATCGCCTCCGTTTTCTTTCGCCGAAACCGGACCACCCAGGCCAACACCATCACACCACCATCACTTCACCACCCCGCTCCCTACATCTCCTCCTCCTCGACCATAACCCCAGCTACCTCCTCCCTGTCAGCATCTCCTCCCCTTCCTGAGCTCCTCCTTCCCGACTTCCTCTTCTCCCTTCGCTGGAGCCGTCGGGCTCCGGTCAGCAGTCCATCAACACCCACCATCATCATCAACATCAACACCCATCATCATCCTCAACATCACCCCATCATACATATCTCATCCTCGATATCACCCTTGTCCACATCATCGTCCTCGTCCTCGTCATCACCATCCTCGTCATCACCATCATCCACATCATCATCCTCGTCATCATTATCGTCCCCGTCATTATCATCAATCACCACATCATCACCCTCTTTACTATTATCATCCATATCATCACCATCGTCCCAGTCATCATCCACATCATCACCATTATCATAAATTCCATCATCATTCTATCATCATCACCATTGTAATCATCATCACCATTATAACCCCCCATCATCAACATAACCACCATCATTGACCTAATCATCACCTTAATCATAACCTAATCATCTCATCGTCATTACCCTCGTCTTTGTCGTCATCGTAGACTGTCACCCTTGCCAGATAAACCGTAGCAGACACCCCTAATTTTTTTGCCTATGCACGCTGACCCCGAGGATCTATTGGATTGGTTCTACGCGACTTCCGGAGCAGGTTATTGGGACTACATAGCCGCTTACCAGACAAGTATACCTTACATTGTTGTACTGTTTAAATTTTGTATTATTAGCTGCATATTTATTATTATATTTGTGCACGTCCGAGAGAGACTCGGGTGCAGTCAACGAAGGCGTTGACGTTAGGACTTGTGCTTGACCTAGTGCCTAGTAGACCTACCTAAAGTTGTGGAGTTATCGGTATGACTCCCCAGGCCTTGACATATTTCTTACATGTGTTATGAGTCTCATGTAGGGCACGAACTTACGTATGCGGTTGGCTACCTGTATGCGTAGGTCGTGCGACGGATAGGGTATAACTGCTAATAGTGATGCATGTTAGAGACGTAGTAGTTATTAGTAGTCGGAGCATAGACTATTGTAGTACGAAGGTCCAATCCTTGTCCTTGTTTGGTTGTGAGGTTAGACTATCGTTCTAACGATAGACTATGAGCCAGAGTTACGACACTGATGCTTGCACTCTGTCTCGGTGTAGTAGCTACTGCGTGTTGTGGATACAACATGCATAGATCATTGGGCGGAGAAGGCAATTAGTAGGTGTATGGGACAGTCATTTGGTTGCCGTAGTTTCAGAGTAAACTGCGGGGCCGTGAGCCTCAGTGTTACCCGGTTATGGGCCAGTGTTACCCGGTTATGGGCCAGTGATAATCGGTTATGGGACAGTGTTACCCGGTTATGGGCGTATATGCTTGTCGATACATCCGGCAGAGGTTACTAGCTGCGCGCTATCATGATCGGTGATGTAGTCAGCATATACTCCTGGCATCCAGTTTACAGATAATGCCAGGTACTTAGCCTCTGGCTCGACGCTATGCTTTATACCTTTCACCTACCCATGCGTACCAAGGTTGTCTTCAAAGTGCATTTGACTTAGCTGGTTAGGTCACCCTTGAATTTTTACAGTATTTACTTTATGGCATGCTTCTATGTATCTTGTTATATCCCTCTGAGGACCTGGTCCCTTTTCGGGTGTAGATATTCAGGAGTATTCGTAGGAGCGCAGATGCGGACTTGCTACGTATACTTCGAGGAGGTCTCCTTTTCGAGCCCGTGACTGTTAGTTGATATTCTTATATTGTATTTATCTTGTTATTCTATATTTTAGTTCGGTAGTGGATTTGTTTCCATCTGACTACCATCATTAGATACCTTATATTGAGATCTAGTTACATAGATATTAGTTAGTTATTCATTGATTCTTGTGGATGAGATTAGATTATACATTGTGACTTGTGATAGTTTTTACCACTTATGAATTATTGTTCATGATACAGCGTACGCATGTGTTATGGTTTCCATATATTGGAGTTGCCATATACATATGGCTAGCATGCTTACGTGTCCTAGTCCTACGTATTTTGGGACTGGGCGTGACACTGGGTGATTACTCTCTCTCTCTCTCTCTCTTTCTCTTTCTTAGTCCTACGTATTTTGGGACTGGGGCATGACATTGGGTGTTTACTCTCTCTCTCTCTCTCTCTCTCTCACGTCTCTCTCTCTCTCTCTGGTCTTTCATTGTCATCTCTCTCTCTCTCGTTGTCACGTCTCACTGTCATCTCTCTCTCTCTCCCATTGTCACGTCTCTTTCTTTCTCTCTCTCTCACATTTTTCTTTCTGGTCTCTCTCACTCTCATCTCTCTCCCCCTCTATCATGTCAGAATATCACTTTAACCCTCCCCCTCTCTCATGTCTCTATCAAGCATTTGTTATTTTGCTATCACATGCATGTATGGGCAGAAGAAAACAACCTTTGACCGACATGCGTTTGTCATTTTTACTTCACATGCATGTATGGAAAACATAAGAAAATATCCTTTGACCGGCTGAGTGTGAGAAAAGTAGTATAGGGTCTGACTTTATCCCCTCTCTCTTCACATGCATGCATTGATAGTTTCTCTATAAGAAGACTCTCTCGGTTGTGATTTTACAGAAGGTGAAGGTAGGAAAGTTTTAAGAGAGTTTAGGAGGAAAAGAGCTCAACAGAAGGAGGAAGAGAGATGAAAATGAGGAAGATGGATTATCAAAATGACGAACGCATACCCGGTGGACCTACAACCCTGACCATTAAACATGAGGAGAGTCTCACATTTCTATTTTGGTTTTCGCATGACCGGTAATATAAATTTTAGATAATTGATATTATTATTGTTAAACGCATTATATTGTAGTAACGATATCTATACATATATTATATAGCGCTATGATTATCAAGATATAATATTATGAGCATGACGAGTGGCGATCGTCATGGGAGTTGACTAAAGGCCAAATGGCCTTAGTGGAGGCTTTTGGTTTTCACCTTGTTGACGCTATACGAATTAAGCATCACGATTGATACTTAATATTAAGTATCATTGAGCGATGGTGGCCAATACACAACACATTTCAGCTACCCTTCGGAGAGATGACGATCACATTAGTGGATGTGGCACAGATTATGGGATTACCTATAAGCCCTCTCATTTTTGAATAGGATTATTTTGGTATTTTTCAATTTATTTCAATTTTCTTATTTTATTTAATAGATTATAGTATTGATTTCTAAATCCTTCTTTTATATATATAATCCTTTGCCATGACTTGAATATTTTAAGAAATGCACAACCATTTTCCTTCTAATAAAATTTATTTTACTAATCTTGATTGTGCCTAATATATTTGGGATATGGATGTTATATTTTTTTGACCTCCCCCATGCTCCAAAAATATTGTCAAACATCTAGAACCACAGTTACCGTAAAACTGCCTCCTTTTGACTAGAACTTGACCCAAATACATGTATATATATATATATATATATATATATATATATATATATATATATATATATATATATATATATATATATATATATATATATATATATATATATATATATATATATATATATATACGCATGTATATATTTATTTATTTGGTTCTATGTATATAGTTCTAATTATAAAAAGGGCCATAGGTGGCATCCTAGTTGGCAAACTACCTAACTAACTACCTAACCTCCCAAGATCCTAACCAACCAAATCCCAACCATAACAACCCACTCCCTCTTCATAATTTCATACAAGAGCAGCCCTCTTGGTGGACGACCCCTACGAGCCCTAGGAACACCCTCTCCTAGGTTTAAATCTATCCAAAAAGCCCATATATATACCCCCTTATCACAAAACCCTAACCCTAACAACTCTTTCCCCTTTTTGGCCGACCTCTCACATCTCCTTCATATGTAAGAGCAGTCTCCCTTGTCATATACACCTCACAACATCATCTCCTTCAACAAAAATCCTCTTCTCTCTTCCAAAGCTCCACCTTTCATCATCCTTCCACCCAATCTCCACCAAACAACCATAAAGTCTCCACCATTGCCATCAAACCCATCAATAACCTATTGCCATCATCATCAAACCATCAAGAACCTATTGTCATCATCATCAACCCACCAAGAATGGAGAAGCAAGGCAAGTACAAGCAAGATGGTACGTTCTTGAATAAGAAGAGGCACCGTCATCTAAACCATCAAAGCTTTTGGGTAAGGATTCAAACTTTCCTTCTTAAATTCCCATGGCATGACTCTCTTACATTTATTTAAGTTTAATGTTCTAGAACCCTTCCTTGCCATCTTTTTCCACTATAAAAATCTATGAGAATTTTTATGTTAGATTGATGATATATTGGATAACAGTACGGCTAGTTTTAGACTTTGTGACACGGTTCTTGGAGGTCTAGTTGTTAATTCTTAAAACTGAATTTATTGGTAGTTTTTAACTATAAAATAATTATTTTAGAATTTTTTTTATGGTATTTTCATCAAAATTATGAACCCTAAAAATAAGGGTCACTAGCCTAGGTTTCGGGTGATTTTGTGGCATAGTTTTATAGGGGTTATTTTGGAAGAAATAAAAGGTAATTATTTTCTGAGATTAAAACAGAAAAAATATGATATAAAATATTTTTTTATAAATATAAATCATACATATGGACTGGCATTGCTTCGAACAAGTTTCGGACAAAACTAGTCAACTTAAAGTAGCCATAATCTTGAAATATGATTATTTTATCAATTCTGGAATTTAATGGTTAAAAATTAATATAAATCGGGTTTAAATCAAGATTACATGATTTATTATGATTTATCTTCATATCATTCGATTGGGGACTTAATCGTGAATTCTGGAAGTCGTAAATCATGAAACTAGGTTCTGATACCTCGTAAAACGTGTAAGTTATTGTGTCAAGAATTTACATGTTAGGATGAGGTTAGACTTGGGTATTAATGGTTTATAATTAATTATACAATTTAGTTATAGTTACAATATTATTGATATATACTTAAATTAGAAAAATTATTTTTTAGGTCAATTGGATTCTGAATGAGTGGACGCGGGACCAACTTTGCAACTACATACTGCAGACCCAGGCAAGTGTACCTTGCCAAACTTGTAATAGGTCCTTTTATATTATTTGCCTATGTTTCTTTTCACACATATATATATATATATATATATATATATATATATATATATATATATATATATATATATACACTCTTGTGATGTACCTGTTCAACCTAGGACCGTGAGACATTTCTTAGCGTCTGAATAAGATTCGGATGTCGATGACGTACGCGGAGTCGTGTAACGTCACTTAGAGAGTTGATTCCATGATCCTATATTTTTACGTGCTTGATTTACCTAGTACGCCATACCATAGGACACTTGGCACTATTTTATGTGACATAATCTTTCTTGAGTTATTCATGGTGATTCTGTATAGGCTTACAGGATTCGTGATATGAGACTTGCATATTATATAGATATCATTATGACTTGTTGTATTAGCTAGAGGTCATGATCTTGCATGTTATGGACATGAGACGTTGTGGACATGAGACGTGAGGTTACATTGGTGGAGAGAGACACACATGCTACAGGCTGATTATATTTATATATATATATATATATTATATTACTGGAGGTGCTTTAGTCTTTGTACCAGAGCTTGGCACATTTACTGGCCCTACGAGATACTACTTGCCGCTATGGGTTCCCAGACACAGAGTATGTAGTGGTCTAAGCCTGAGTACTGGTGATGCTCTCATTTGTATTTTACTTAGCTGGTTATATAGCTTGCCCTGGGGATCTGTTTTTACTTACTGTATTTTATTTGGCTTGAGTATTTATTGTACCTTGCTATGTCCCCTGAGGACCTGGATCCGGATTATGTCCCTAGGTGTATACGAGGAGAGCTATCCCGAGGTTTATGGGGTAGGTGTTGCTATTGGAGACGTACAGGTTACAGCGGAGGAGGTTGTTCCGGAGGATTTCTCTTGAGCGCACAATATCATTTTTATTTATTATGCTTAGTATTCTTGGATATTTGGACTTGTAGTGACTTCTGGATATTTGTACTTGGATTTATTTTCCTTTCTATTTTGATAACGGGTTATTCCCTATGACATTATTTATATTGCTTTGGTTGGACAAATCATTTTATGTTCATTGTGACTGGACTATCTATTTGTGATTTTGATGCTTATTATGGATGGGATTAGGTATATAGACTGTGACATGTATTATAGACCTTTGTATTTGTATTACAGCTTAAGTGTACTTTAAAGAGTTCATTAAATTGGGATTGCCCATTGGAGTTGTGCTGCTGGCCATTGCCACGTGGCTAGTCCCTTGGTATTTTGGGACTGGGGCATGACATTACCTATTGAGGGTTTACCTATATATCTTGACGAAAAGTTGGATCCAAAAGATCTCATTAGAGAATACCTTGGTGTAGAGCCAGCATCTAACATTGGAGACACCAACACTGTCAAACGTTGGAGATAGCTAAAGACCCCTACAGAGATCCAACTGGGATATTAGGGAGTACTATAAAATTTCTACGAGCACCGTTGGGGCCCCATCTGACTCTATTAGATATACCGGAAGGTCATCCTATAGGCATCATCAAGCAGAGAGGCATGTCCTCGTAGGACACGTGATTGGGGAGCTAGTTCGAGCAACACACAGGCACGTCCCCGACAAGTTGGTGAGGGAACATCCTAAGCTTACGAGGGCATGCCACATCATTACGAGGGTACTTCGCAATATTACGCTGGCATGTCACAGACTTACGAGGGCATTCCACAGCATTACGAAGGTACTTCGCAGCCTTACGCTGGCATTTTACAGCCTTACACTGGCATGCCACAGACATATGAGGGCATGCCACAACATTACGAAGGCTATTCGTAGCCTTACGCTAGCATGCTATGACATTACGATGATACATCCCAGAGTTACGAGAGCATATCCCAGAGTAACGAGGGCACTTCCTAGAGTTACAAGGGAACGCCACAGGCTGCTTCTCCTAACTTTGATTGGAATTATTACCTGCATGAGACTAGCTCTTCGTTGTTTGGCTCAGCCATCCTTGATACAGCCTCCCAATTATATTTTCCACCATCAGAGGTTACAGAAGAAATGAGAGATATGCTAGGTCTTAGGCGAGTAGATCGTAGAGATTATAGAAGGGATGACAGAGGGGGATAGTAATTTCTCCAAAAATTATGTATCATAAGATTTTGTTGGTCTATAAATCTCAACAATATGATGTTTATTTATTTCCAAAGTTTAGCTACTTTAATTACAATATTTGAATAATGTAAAATCAGAATAATAATTACTCTAAAAAGATACAATCATAATATTCACTGTCTCGGTTGGTTTCTACAACTCCTTTTGTTGTGTTCCAGCCCCCCACAATTACTGTAATGAAGATCTCTTGTCGACGATTCTCTTGTCATTATATGATTTTTCTTCGGTCTACTAGCGCTACGTCCAAGAAGTGGTACTCCAATTTGACCTCTTACCAGTTCACTTTGAGGAGTATAGGGGACTGGAATCGGTTCCGTACATGGCATGCATACAACTCTAAGTGCTGCAACAGAAATTTTAACAGGATAATAACTTTCAACTGGTACATTTGAAGAATGACATGTAAAGCAAGCATGTTCACATGGTAGTAGAGTATGTTGCCACCGACCATATGTACATCATTTACGGTCTAGTTCAACCACATAACATCTACTTATTTCATGATCCCATATTTCAAATTTATTGTTATTAAAATGCAATAACTGAAAATGGTGTGAGTTTTTCATAATACCTGACATAGTGTTAAGTATCCTTGGACAAAAGTCTGTTTTCATCTTTTTTGCATTTGTTCGATGCTTGTCGCGAAGTGCTATTATTTTTGCTCTAATACCATCAAGCAATGTTGATACGGTTTGTCACACAAACTTCTAATCCAATTATTAAAATATTTAGCAATGTTCGACATGTTAATATCTAATCGTTGACACGGTGCATAAGGTGTTATCCAATAAGAAAAATTATGATTTTTATCGTTTTAGCCTACAATCCAATTGAAAATATTTATATCAGCAGATTTTATCGTTTCGTACAAACCATTCGCATCAACTTCATTATAAGACCAGACAAGTTTGTCTAGCCATTACAGATATTTGGGTGTACGAGGACATAGCTTTTTTATATTTTGCTTAAAATATTGAATACAACAAAAATGGAAAGAGTTTGGAAAAATTGTCCGCATTCCATGAATTAATCATTTCTTCTTATCAGATATAAATGAAATACTATCCCACCGTTCAAAATAACTTTTGAATGACATTTTCAAACAGTTAAAAAACTATGTCCACGACTCAATATTTTCATTCTCAGCAACACAATAAGCAATGGGATATAGTTAGTAGTTTGGATCATGAGCACAAGCAACAAATAAATTACCTTAAAATCTAGACGTAAGAAAAGTAGTATCAATACTAATAACAGGTAAATAACCACTTAAGAAACCATCCATACAAGCCTTAAAACAAATAAATATTCTTTGGAAGATATTATTTCCAACTATTTTTAAAAAATATTTGCTACCGGGATTTGTTTCCATAATTGTAAAACCATATTTCTCAAGACTACCATATGCATCAACATAACTGCCATTAATATCAGTTAATGCAAGTTTTCTAGCTCTCCAAGCTTTGAAATACATAATATGTACCCGATGTTCTCTAAGTATATCGTGTACAATGTGCGCGAAACTATACAAGTTATTATCTCTAATTTTACCAATTATTTTATTTCTTACCCATGCAGTAGTGGCTAGTGGATGATGTCCACCTGTAAATCCACCTAAACATGAATGTCTACCTTCAAATGTATGAATTTTAAATGTACTACCCTCACCATTGGCTTTAGCGTATACTATCCAAAAACAGTTGGAAAAGTCACAAGTATACACTATTCTTTGATGATTGTTATGTTTAGATGAACAACTAAAACTATATCTAATTGCTAGGTCACTAATAAAAATTTAAAATTCCTGAGAAGAATCAAATGTTCTGCCAACCAATAATCCGAGAATGCAACCAGCTACATTAGCATCATTATCATCTAAATAATAATCTAAATTTTTAATAAAATCATCTTTGTTTTCATCGTCAACATCATTATTTTCGGTATCAAAGTTCTGTTCAGTGCGATTTATACAAATAGGACCAACATTAAAATCTTGGTTATTAGAAAAATATTGACTACTTGAAATTATAGTCGTGTCAATTTTTTTAGTGATGGAATGATGTAAATTTTAATACAAGATGAAACAAAATTACTTTGAACAATAAAATTTCAAGTTTCTTCAAAATCTACTATTATAAACGCATCTGAATAAAACCACTTTATTATAAATTCATAATTTATGGAAAAATGATCACAAATAATACTACGCAAACTAGCTAATGTGATATTTTGATAAGTGTTAATAATATGAGTATGACCTCATTGGTAAGATAATCCATCTAGTGTACCTCCATGGTAGCAAATTATTACTAAATTTTGATCCATAGTCACAAACTTTCGGATGAATTGAGGCTTACAGAGGAATGTCAGAAAATAGCTTAGAAGAAGATGGTAGGAGACAATGGATCAAAGTATCTTCTGACTTGAATTTGGCTTCTGAATTCACCGATTATTTTAGAAGAGTATGAGAAAAATATGGTGAAGAAAGTAAGAAATAATGCAGTGAAGCAAAAGAGCGAATGAGATGCATAAGACAAATGAGTGAGATATATAGAGCTAAAATTAACCATTATAAATTTAATGTTATAAATTGAACGTTACCTATTGTATATAAAAAGTTTGCTAATATTGCCTAGTGTAGATAGGGTCAAAAAATGACAGATAAAAAAGTGGGAGAAAGAAATAGATAAGAGAGAGGGGCATGGGAGAGAGAGAAAAGAGAGGGACGGAGAGAGAGAGGCGAGAGTGAGAGAGAGAGAGAGAGAGAGGGCGAGTGAGAGAGAGTAAAGAGAGGGAGAGAGAGAGAGAGAGAGAGAGAAAGAGAGAGAGGAGAGTGACGAGAGAGATAGAGGAGGCAGAGAGTCAGGGAGGGAGAGACGAGAGAGAGAGAGAGAGAGAGAGAGAGAGAGAGAGGTGAGGAGGGAGATATAAATGGGGAGGAGAGAGTATGAAAATGCCCTTGGAAATGGCGTTTTCTCTTAAAAAAATGCCCTTCCAAGATGCATTTTCATTTTTTATTATATTTTTTTTCGCTTAACGTCGTTAGCGGAAAGAAAATGGACGATGTGAATATAATATTAAAAAATATAAAATGTCCATCGGATAGGCGTTTTGATATTTTTTAATTTTTTTGGGAAACTTGATGCTCTACACGAAATTTAAGAAAAATGTAGTGCTCTAGACTATAATTTTCGATTAATCTATTTCAAGTGGTAATGTCATCGTACTTTTTTTCTTCAAAGACTTTTTCCAAGTTATCATTTTGGCCTTATCTGAATCACTGCATGGGACATGGTTTTGCTCATCTTTGAAAAAAAAATCATAGCTCATGCTATGATTTTTAAAAGCTTTTAAGAATAAAAGAAAAAAAATGGTTAGTTATACTATAGCTCAAATTTTTAAATATGTTATATTATGACCTGATATTTTCATAAAACAAACTCTTCACTATGTGTCACATCCCGCTCTCAATTCCGCTCCCAAAATACATAGTATATATTATTATGCATATAAAATTTTAATGAGCTTTACCATACAAAATCGTATGAGGAGTCTTACCCGCAAGAACCAGTGATAAAAGGTGGTTAATAAGATAACAAGTCGTAGAGAAGGATTCGACCCAATTATTTAAGGGGACACTGGAGTGAAAAAGGAGGGTGAGACCAATTTTGGTGATATGCCGATATTTTCTCTCAATAATGCCATTTTGACTAGGAGTGTACGAACAATATATACGCTGAACTATACCATACTCATGAAGTAAGATGTAAAGGGGTTATTTTTAAACTCGGTATCACCATCACATTGAAATTATTTAATGTTGCTATTAAATTGAGTTTGACATATCTAGAGAACCGGACAAAAGTATTAAAAAAATTGACTTAAGTTTTAGTGGAAAAAGAACAACTAAAGCGAGAAAAATCATCAATAATCATACAATAATACTTATAACCGGATAGAGAAGTAATGGGTAAAGGGTATGTAAATCGTAATGGATTTGTTAAAATAAGGAGGAGCAACGTTGATTTAAATTGGAGAAAGGTAAACGATAACTTTTCTCCAATGACAACCAAAACAAGGTACAATATAAACTTGTTCTTATTGAAATTTGTAATAACACCATGCTTAAGATGGATGTCACAAACGTGCATACCAAATATGAGAGTTAACACGAACACTACAAGAAGAAATTATAGACATAAAAGTTTCATAGGAACGGTCAAGAACGTATAACCCTTTCTCACATCGCCCGACTCCCACCACCGCTTTTATTGCTAGATCATGTATAGTAAAGAGAGTAGAATTTTTTTTTACATCGTAATTGTTCTCACAAGTAAGCTTACTAATAGATACAAGATTTTTAGTAATGCCAAGAACAAGGATAATGTCGATTAAAGCTAAGGAACCAACAATGGATGAGATAGATCCAACACGAGATATAGGCAAATAATTACCATTACCTATAAGCACCCGTTGATTACCATTATAAGGGATAGAATTATCAAGAGCTGCCACATAATTCATCATATGTGAAGTTGTTCATGTATCCATGTACCATTCAGAGTCCGTGGGGTCAACAAGAGAGGTTGCAGAGAAAGCTTCAATTAAGCCACCGTCTTTGGCCTTTTTTAATAGTTTCTCATGCTTAAAGTATTTTTTTAACAGTGTGCTTATCTTTTCCACACCACTACCAAGTAACCATAGGATTTTTAAAATAATTACGTGCAAAATGGTCTTGCTTGTTGTGGCCAGCAGAATTGGTAGAAAAAACCACATTGTGCAACAAAAGCCGATTGTTGGATAGAATCGCCATGAATGGAACGAGAGAAAAGCTTGTAACTTAGAGCCTTTGGAGCCAAACTAGCAAAAGATGGAAGCAGCGTCTACGATAGCATAGTCGTGTTTTTTATAATACGAACTAAGGCCACAAAGAAACCATTGTACCTTATTTGTGTCACCAACTCGCTTGCCAATAGCACTTAGTTGATCACAAATGGAGCGAAAAGAACAAGCATAATTAGCCACGGTGCGAGATCCATGATGCAACAATTAAAGTTCATCGTTCAATTGGATTTATTGAGTCTTGTAGTTGTGAGCAAATAATGCTTCAAGTGTCAACCAAGCATCACAAACACTTGTGGAATTAACAACCTCAACCATGCATTCCTCTTGTAGAGAGGCGTAAAGAAGGCTTGAGCAATATTATGTCATGCAAACACCACCTCTTGTAAGCAAGATTAGGAACTTGTGTAGTATCCTCTAAAATATGAGATGAAGATGCAGAGGAAGACCCATCGAAGAAGCCCATAAGATCCCGACTTTCAATAAGAGGAACAATTTGGCTACGCCACATTAGGTAATTGGTATAAGTGAGTTTGATGGTAACCACGTGAGCCATCGTACTAAGCGAAAGCAAATTTAAGCTAGATTCAGCCTTTAACGAAAAAAATTCAAGGTGTTAACCGAAATGGCTCTTATTCCATGTAAATGAATGTCTCAAGCTAATATGTTGTGAGGAGATATATTTATAGACTGAAGATATAATGTATCTGTACACCGAATATACAAAGAAACAAACTGTGTAGCAGAGAATCACTGATATCTTGGATGTTACAACTGTGGATAATCATTGATATATTTGACAGTTATGTAGAATCACCGATATCTTAGACTAGCATTGATTATCCTCTAATAGTTTGCAATGGAACAATGCAGGTATAACCCGAGATTTTTTTTTTCCTCACAAAATCCACAAGTCTTCTACCAATTTGATTTTCATAATTATATGAAGCTACCCTAGGGTCCCTACAACACAATAGGGCTTGTGTTTGGGTTCATATCCTCCAAATCACATCGAGTATCAAGAATTTTACCCTAATGACTATAATTTATCCCAAATATGACTCCATGCTCAATACCTTAAAAAAAATTTGACTCATTTCTACCATTGTACACTACCAAGAACAATCTAAAATATTGAAAACAACAATATAAAGAAAAGAAAAACAATGAAAACCAAGGATGCAAGCATATATCATATGTATACGAGTTGTACTTGTCTTAAAATAAAGGATCTAAGGATAAAGTATTCTACTCCTTCTCCTAGTTGGGTCCATAGACCACAAACTTGAACTCATGTTATGCTCTTAGCTAGCCAAGCTTCTAGTTCATCAAGGGAGAAGAAAGGAAGGAGAGTGGCGAAGAGAAGAAGCAAAAAGAGCGAAGTAAATGATAAGTAAGTGAGAAATAAGAGAGAAGATAGAGTGGTTCGATGGCCGTGTCTATTTGATGGCAACCACATTAGTAATCCAAAGCCCCAACCAATCGGGACCATCCTCTACAAGCACAAACAACCGAGTCAACAACCGTTGGTATACCACCATCTAAAAAAATTATAAATTTTAAGGATTTTATGGTACGTAGTTCTACATACAAGTCTTAGTACATGTCCATGACAATGGCAAGAGTCTTTAGGACTCCAGTGTGGTCTTCCAGTTAGATTATCTTATCAAGTCAAAAATTCAATTAAGTTGCATAAGTCCACTTAATCATTTTAAACTAGTTGATTACCCTACAAGTGATCCGTTTGTATGGTTCTTATGACACAAAAATAAAATAAAAAATAAACATGACACATTGCTAGTATAATGTACATGTATACGTAGTACATGATACATGATGTCGTATTAATACAAGATACAAATAAAATACATGAATACAAGATACGAGCAAAAATATTCGTAAAAATATGGATAATTGGAACGAGTGACAATTACATTGAATTGCGAGAAGTTGAAAGTTATACATTGCATATGGGAGTAGTCATACGAAACAAAATGGTGTCCAGATCCGATGACAAATGCTTACAATTGACATGATATACTAGACTAGTATAATGTACATGTAAATGTAGTACATGGTACATGATGACGTATCAGTACAAGATACAAATAAAACACATGAATAAAAGATAGGAGAAAAATATTCGTAAAACTATGGATAAGTGGAACGAGGAGTGACAATTACGTTGACTTGCGAGAAGTTGAAAGTTATGCATTGCATATGTGAGTAGTTATAAGAAACAGAATTGTGACAAAATACGGCGACAAAATGTTTATAATTGACAACAACTATCATGAAGATCATAGTTGTAGTATCCCACAACATTATATTTTTTTTACGACATATTACAATTCATGTTGCTTTGTAAGTTTTGACTAAGTTCACAAAGCGCTAGTTTCGATTGTAGTTGCATTTAATCCGGGACTCAATTTGGTCTCAAATGCTATATGTGAACCAACCGACTTATATTTTTTTATTTTCAAACGTGCATTCATTTAGACACTCAAATGATCGTTTCCGAAATGGTAGCCCAACAAGCGTTCCAAAACCTAACATTTGAGCAAATGAGATAAAAAAATACAATATGAACTTGTCCGAGGTAACATGCTTTACTAACATATGACAAAGGAAGCTTAATCATTATACTCATATTTATCGGGAAGTACACAAATATATTTTGTAGCTTACATTATGTTATCTTATAATAAAAAAATTGTTTAATATTTTTCTCGGGTAGAAGACAACGAGGGGAGGAATATTTTTGTAATTTTTTTGGGTCAAATGACTTGACCGTCAGTCCTAGACGGTTTTCGTCAAAAGTGGAAGATTTTTTACATTATGGTAAAATAGTGTGGTCCATCCGTAAATATGATAAATAAAGTGGGAGACAAGTCAAAATATTTCTTTATATTTTCGTACAGGTCCTCCAAAATTTCAGGACCGGTCATGCATATTAATTCCATGAATTATAATTTATTAAAATACCAGTTTTAGGTTTCATGTATTTTATTACAAAAGAAGAGAGATTCAGTGTTGTTGTATTAATTTGGTCTATACATTTTTTATCAGTGATAGCAATCTGCAAGAGAGTTAAAGTTCGTAGGACTAATTTGCTATCTTCGTGCATTTTCCTCAGAACACCCATCGGGCAGCTAATATCAAACCAGAATACGACTTCGAATCGAACGGCCTAGAATCGTCGATCAGCAATGGAACATTTTGGACTCTCGATTTGAATCCGAAAAATAAAAAGCCAAAATTCCCCACTCAGATTCAAAGAACCTCCCTATCTCCCCCCTTTCCTCATAGAGAAACCTAGAGAGAGAGAGAGAGAGAGAGAGAGTGTGTGTGTGTGATAAATCTAGCGAGGGAGCGAGAAATCCAGAGAAAGAAAGAGGAAGAAGCTCTCTAGAGAGAGAGAGAGAGAGAGAGAGAGAGAGAGGTATGGAAACCCTAATGGCGGAGAGAGTGCAGAGCAGCCTCCGGCTTTTCATGCACCGCAACGCCATCTTCCTTTGCGAGCGTCTCTGCGCTGAGTTCCCGAACGAGGTCTGCGCTCTAAAAACTCCTGTTCGTTTCTTGTTTAACTACCGATGGAAGCGTTCGATTCGTGTATTTTTTAGCTGGGAGCTAGGGTTTTAGGATTGTGAATGAGTATTTCTTGGATATTGGGTTCTAGGGGAAAATTAGGGTTTCGGATTTCCTGCTGGATAGTTACTAGCTGGAAGTTTTGGGTAGTTACTAGCTGGAAGTTCTCTTTGGTACAGTCTCGAATTGCTAATTCAGGAGGGTTCGGTTTGTTACTGGACAAATGCGCACGAATTTACTGAGATTTTCTTGGAATTATATAGATTTAATGTTCTTTTCAGGTTAATTGCTTGTGGTTTTGTGGGAATGGGGGTTCTAATGGAAATTAGGGTCTTGGAAGCTAGGGTTTCTGAAAAAAAGCATAGTTTTTTAGAGTTATTCTTGAACGTCCAAGGCTTTGTATCGTTCAATCTTGTATTTGTTTCTGGTTGAGTTGCCAATGGAAGGGTTCAATTTGTGTGTTTCTTTTAGTTGGCAGAAAGTTCAAAACTTGATTTTTTTTATTTCATTCAGAAGTGTCTGGTTTGAGTAACTTGGTTCAAACGATTTTTATTGGAATTATGTATTTCTAAGCTAGGAATGACAAACTAGAAAGCTGTGTATGTGTCTTGCAGTATCATACTAGTTTGACATGCAAATACACTCCAAAATATGCTAGTACATGCCAAAATCACTGCAGTTTCCATGCAATATATGTTTTAGGATATTTTTTCTTGTTGGAAGCTAAGGTTTTGGTTTTACTAGGTTCTAAACTGGGCTTTACCTTCAATACGCTATTGAATGGTGTTTACAGGGTTGCATCTCCGTTCTTTAGTGAATAGAGAAGATTCTGTTTGGTAGCTAAATGAATGTTCTCCGAGGTTTTCTTGCAAGTTGTTTGGGATTTTACATCTTTTGGTACAGGGTTATGTGGGAATTAAGGTTTATAGTTGGATGCTAGGGTTTTGGTTTTACTTAGTTATAATTTTAGTTGACAGATACTTCCAAGTGATGCTTCTTTGTACAGAGTGGATTAGTTTACCTGATGTTGATTGTTAAGAAGGTTGACTTTTTTGTTTGGTACTGACGTGATATGCAATCTGGTTCACATGCCACTAGTACAGTTCTGCGAAAATATTGTGCTTTTAGTTGGTTTTCTCCAATTCTTGTGTCTTTTATTTTTTAAAGCCTAGGGAAGTTTGTAAAAGTTGCTAGTCGGGCGGGCGCCTAGCCTGCCTTGGCGGTCAACCCCCACCCACCCGCACACACGCATGCACACAAACCAGCTGAAAATTGCAACAATTGTCCATAAACCCCCAAAACCTGCATAGTCGGGCGTCGGGCGGGCCCGCCGCCTAGGTGGGCATTGGGCGGTCACTGAGCGCCTCCTAGAACCGATTTTTAGTACACTGAGCCAGGGGCTTTGCTTGGTTATCTCTTTGTGAGATTTTAAGTTAAATTTGTTAGATTTGAACTATTTTCTGCAATTGAAAATCTTGATATCTTAGTTGTTAGTTTGATGTCTCAGTTCTGTATAACTCTTTCTGAAGGAGTTTTTTCAGTTGGTTTTAGAATTCTGATGATCCGTGTTATCCAGGTCTCAAATGTATGGGGTTTCAATGCGTTTAAAACAATTGGATTTCTTTTTCGTCCAGGTTTAAGTTTTAGCTAGCTATAATTATGATATTTTGGAAGTGTGACTAGTGTTAATTTAGGGCATCCCTTAGCTATGGTTTTAGATCCAATGATCCATTCTTTCCAATGGATAGTGAAAGGGAGATTTTTGGTAGATACATAAATCCACTTCTATTCTATATTTTCTTACGATATATTTTTTTATTCAAGGGAAACAAACCGTGGAGATGAAATAAGGGGAACATCTTGAATCAGGCATTGAAGGATGTGAACCAAGATTTCCATACGGATGGGGTATATCTGATACATAATTTAAATGTAATAATTTGTCCTCTAAAAAAGGAAAATGGAATGAATAGAGCGTAAGTTATGAGAATTTTTTTTTTGGAAGGGGACGTAAGGGAGGAAAAACAAATAGTGCCCCTATAGCTGGTACTGAATGCGATGAAAGTATAAATGTGCACCTGTTGAACGGGTAAAGTTTCTACAGTGAAGAGTCCGGCCAAGGTAACCTTATTAAAGAGAGCATTTAGGACATTAAGGGGAAATTGAAAAGTCACAACTTCCACCTTCCTCCTTTTCCTATGCCCTTGAACAGCCTTGGCAGTAAAGATATGATCAATATAGTTCACAAAGTTGTAGCCTTTACTCAAACTAATGCTCTTGTCCTTGATCACAAAAAGCTGTTCCCCATGATTATTGTTGCTATTGAAAATGGAGATTTTGAATTTTGTTTGATAGGTAAATTAATGTGTGATCTAGTGAAAGAGTTATTGTTTGCGTCACATCATCATATTGTTTATAGGGTTTGATTTTGGGCATGCTTTATTTTGAGTCTGGCACTGCTTGCTTAAATATAGGATTCTGCCTTCCTGTGCATCTTAGGTTAAAACATATATATTTGAACTAATTGTTATGATCTAAATATCTCTAATGCAGTTGAATTTGCAACTGCTGGCGACATGTTATCTACGGAACAACCAGGCTTATAGTGCATACCACATTTTAAAAGGTAGACATTATACTCTACTTCATGGTAGTTCACATCATAGTGAAGATCTTATAATATGACACACAATTCTTCTCAATTACAGGTGATTCTATCATATGTCAGAGAATCACTTGTTTGCATGTCTTAACTACTCAAATGGACCATTTTATATAAGTGTCCCCTTAATTTTCCATGAGCAAGCTACTAACCGACTGTACATACTCCAAGTATTAAACACATGAGTTGTTTATATCATGGGCATTGTCTAGGGGAGTTTCATGTGAAGTTTCAGAATTCCGGAGTAAAGCTGTACATTTCCATCATTAAAATGCTTGTCTTTTCCGATGAACTACTATTGGGTTCTTATTGTTTTGTTGCCTAATATCAGAACTGATGTCTGCCTTGTTTTTGTTCCTCAAATACAAAGGATTGCACATGCCACAATCACGCTACTTGTTCGCAGTATCATGCTTTCAGATGAATCTCCTTCGTGAAGCTGAGGAAGCTTTATGCCCAACCAATGAACCCAATGCTGAGGTATTTTTATTCTTGATATCTTTGTCTTCGTCACTCGCTCTACAAAAACATCTTTGATGAATGTGTAGTCTTAAGCACTGAAAAGGATGCACCTAAAGCTCTTTCGTTGAGTTTTTTTGTTTGATATTTATTAACTGAGAAGAGATAATGACATGTTCAACTCCTAATTATCTGATTTGTAGTGTGCATGTGAGAGGCAAAACCATTGTACATCTTAGAAGCTCACATGATTTTTCCTCAATTACCATTTAGACACAGATTGCTAGCAACATTATCGGTGTAAATGCTACTAACCTCATCTCCAGTAAAGCCATTTTAGACATCCCCTTAAAATAAAAGAAGACCAAGAGAGAAATCTAGAAGAAATCGTATCCCATGTCAAATCTAACTGTCTTATTTTGGTTTACACTAATTCATCAAAGAGACTTTACAAGAAAATTTGAGAAATAAATTGGGGGTGGGGGGGGGGGGGGGGGGGGGGGGTTGAGTATAACTTACAAATAGACATCAAATGGTAACCAAAAGTTGGCATAAAGCTGGGTGCAAATGTGGGTCGCTCGTTTAGAATGATGGGCATAAAAAATATAGGAGAATTTCGTCAAAATATTGGTCTCTGTATTCATTTGACAATAGTGATCCTCCAATCTCGATTGGAGAATTCCTTATCATAAGTGGGATGAGGGCTCACATCAGAACAAATTACAATAGCATCCATCCAATATTCAAACATGCCTATTCTAGAAGAGAAATTGCATGATTGTAACCCAACAAT
This sequence comes from Iris macrosiphon, assembly GCA_036927795.1. Lineage (NCBI taxonomy): Eukaryota > Viridiplantae > Streptophyta > Magnoliopsida > Asparagales > Iridaceae > Iris > Iris macrosiphon. The sequence continues at coordinate 168,488,823 of JAYESA010000008.1, read as the reverse complement.
TGATGAACTTCATACAGTGATCCAATCAAATGTAAGCTCATTATATCCTGTTTATTTCTCGCCTACCCTCTATTAGTGAATCCTAGTAGTAATAATAGACTAGGCTAAGCAAAACATCGTCTTTAGATCGAGGGGAAGGGCTTAAGCTTTTCTTGTTTTGTTCTCTTCTTCTCCCGTTATGTTTCAAAAAAGGCTTAGTGGTAATGATGCACCTGCCATGTGCCAGCCCATATTCGGTTATGATCCTTGAACTACATGCATTTCCTCCCTACCTGTGATCCTCAGGACATCAACCAAAACCTGCCCTTTCCTGGGAAAAAAATTGAATACATAAGTTTGGGCTCTAGAATAGCACACAAGGCAAACCCGATTGGCCGATTGGGCTCACCATTCAAAATTGCCCCAAGGCAATCAACAATGTGTTCTCTGTAACATCTCTCAATAGCTAGAGACACTAGAGGCAAGCAAAGAGGGATAGACAACTAATTGGGAACCTACATTTCATGAAAATATGCAGCCAGAGAATTAGGCTAACCTGCCCAGGGAGGACTGCTTCATGGTGGCATTACAATGAGGGTGTATAATTCTCCTAAATTACTTCACACCGAACATTAATACCAATCAAGCAGAACATTGCTTACTCAGAAATCTGTGCCTTTCCATCTGAGAAGAAAAAGATCCCACGAGCTCCTCTAATTACGCTATAAAGTGACAATGGAAGAATTCGTAGATTGCTTTAAAACAATAGTGCTCCTCTTAATCACAACTATGCCCACTCCAGACCATATGAACAAGTCAAATTGCCTTATATTTGGAATGGTTGAATAACGGAAAGTAGCTGGTTCACATTGCCTCATTAATCAGTTCAACTCATTTCCACCCTTTTACTATTGGCTTAACCAAATAGTGAGTCCTAAAGCAACTAAACCTGTCAATACTGTAATTTCACTTAAACAAATTATAACGGTCAATTCAAGCTGCTTGAGCCTTCAGTTTGTCATACTCAAACTGCAAGCGATCTGTTCAACCCATTAACTGTCAACTTTGCTCATTTTGATTGCTTCATTGACATTGAAATAGCAGTCCATCCTTCACATACCTGAAGAGATGGTTCTCTTCAGTCTTGATCTATAACTCCAGTTAAGTTGACGAGTGATGGATTAAATCCCTGACACTGATAGTGTGCAAGTGTTGATTTAAGCGTGGAAGAACGTGGACAAGTGGCCTAGGACTCCCTTTGGTTTCAATTGCAAGAAACCCCAGGCCCTTTTGTATGTGATAAGAACGAAAAAGTCGTTTATTAGAGGAGGAACCAACAGTATGTAGCTAGTCTTGTCCGACCGAAGACACTCTCCAAGACTCTCCTAGGCTAAAGACTCAAAACATATGGGACCTTTTGAAAAAGGAACTGTCTAGATAAAATGTAAAGCCCCTCTCATCAAAAAATTACTTTTCTCTGCAAACACATAGAATGGATGGATGTTTGCGAGGAGTATCGAAAGAGATGCAGAGCCAGCTAATATCTCTCTCCATCCACGACGAGAAAGTATCCACCAAGTTGAAGAATTAGAGACCAAGGCAAGATGGATGAATATTCTGATTTACATCCTTGGGAGCTAGTCATATTATCATAACATGAAAACATATGTCAACTGTATGTTGAAGCCTTCGTCATCCATAGGGCATTCACTAGAGAATCGATTTTTGCTATGCAAGTTAGGGTTTATGGAAGATATTGAGGGAACCCTTGATGACAGACAGTGACTCTTCCACAGAAGACTAGTGGTGTTTCACAAGTAAATCCGAAACCATATAGAGAGGGATTTCATCTCGACTGTTCATGTTTGGGAATGTTCCACTACCTGCATGTCTTGTTGGTGCAAAAGGCAGCAGCTTGTCATGTTAGGAGACCTCAACATAAAATGAGCTACATCAAATACAGAAATGACATTTTCTCGTGTTGTTATGGAGTATCCAATGAGAATGGGCCCAACGAAGGAGGTCATTCTGCACATAGGGGAAAGGTGGATCACCATGGAAGTTGAGTATCATGAAATGCTACTCCTTTGGGCATGCAGAAGAACAATATTAACCATAGTAGAAATGGTCTGGAGTATGAAGTTAATAGAATAAACAAGCAAATTTCATTACTGTTTTTTTCATGAAGACGAGCCAAAAGGGGACATGCATATGAAGCAACCTGAGTGATACAAAAGAGGACTCCTCCTCATGTCCCAAAGTTTAGCAATCTCTGACACTAGCTCATGGGAACAAACTAAATATAGGCGCTGGGGTGAGGAGAAGAAATGAGCCTAGTAGGAGTAAAGACTGTAATAGTGGAGGAGAACCAAAATGCTAGAACATAACAGGTAGATGTAGTTAGCAACATTCGGTGTAAGTGAAGCACTACTTCCTAAGGGTAATTGATAGAGGTAGCCTGAAGCTAATTAAGTTGCCGTTTTAAGGAAGCAGAATACATACAATTCATCCTAAACGAGCTCAGATTAGCATCCCAGCATAGGACTCATAGGTAGGGGTGTTAACGAACCAAGCTATGTGCTAGCTGGCTCGAGCTCGGTCGCTGAAAAGCTCGTGAGTCGAGCTTCTTGAGCTCGAGCTGGCTTGCAAGCTGCCGACTTGTTTTTATTTATATACTTACATAAAAGAAATATCTAACACTAATAGACTTTTCCAATTTGGTACGAAGTTCATTTAAATACTTTCAGTTTTGATGGTATGCTTACTGAACTATACTTTTGGTTTGGGACGAATCTCATGATTTCATAAACAAGCTAAAATCAAGTTTAAGCTCGTCTATAATTCAATCTCATAAAGAATTCGAGTTTAAAAGAGCGACTCGGGAGCCGAGCTCGAGCTCATGAATATTTTAGAGAGCCGAGATTGAGCTCGTCTGAAATATCGAGCTTTGCTCAAGCTCTATTTTTCCTTAGAGAGCGAGCTCGAGCAGGGGTGTACTGCTCAAATCTCGGTTCGTTAAAAACCCTAGTCCTAGCCTAGGTGGCTACTTCAGCACCAGAGCATATGGAAGTTACAATCCCAGTGTGGGAGGCAGAGACAAGGTAGTCTTAGGCAGAGAAGAAACAGCATAAGAGTGGGAAGATTGAAGACATAAAGTAGGATTATTAGAGATGTGTAATTTGCACGAAGAAGGGTTTTCACTCTTCAAAGTTCTTTCGTATGAGCAACAAGTGTTAGGTGCAGATGTACAGAGTACACTTCAGTTTGCTTTCATACAATTCATTAATCATTCAAAAGAAGTTTCCAATAGTAGAAAATGTCTTTTTTTAACTGTTAACTTGGTGTTGTCTGACCAATATAGCATCAAGTCAACTAAGGTTTAAAATTTTAGAAGGTAAGACGAAAGACGATCTTGGTGATCTCGTCTGGAAGTGTGTGCACTGAAAATGAGGAGCTGTTTGGGTTACATATGAGAAGGTATTTACCTCAAGAGGTAAAGAGTCGTGTCTCCTTGAACACACATTTAAAAGTTGGAAGTATAGAAACACCTAGCATGAAGTGAAAATGTGTTGAATAAGTTAGCTCTTTGGCCTCAGATGAGTCAGATCAGATAAATGAGGCCTTTATCTCCAGAGGGTAACTGCTATATGCTAATAGGCTTAGTACCATCAGCAATAAAAACAGCTCTTACCAATCATCTCAGGATGACTATCTAGCAAGGATCATCTCCCTAGTTAGATTGGCAAACAAAAGGCTTAGGTTGGTATTTATTATTTTGCCTGATCGTGGTTAATTTTTTTATTTAAAATCAGCAGCAAAAATCTGTTAGGTAACAACTGTTTTTGCAAGTTTTGATAAGCTAGTTCAATTTGTGGCAGCTTTTGAAGCAGTGGGGATGCCGCTTTCAAAATCTGATTTTGCTTTTTGAAAAGTAGCAACAATGTGAAACCAGGCCCAAGTCTTCATTGACTAAAGCAGTTTAGGTTCCAATATATCCACCTCCCCATCCAAGTGGCATCTTCTACAATGACCATGCCATTCATAACCACTGCAAGTCTGCATCCGTTTGGCCCTTGCCCCAATCTTTTGGGTCAGCTGAAAAAAAAAATCATTTTTCATCATTATCAAGGACCACCTTTACAGTTACTTGGGAAACATCATTATTCTTTAACATAATCACTGTTCGGGAACTCTCTCAGTATGACCCGGTATATCGGCTGGTATAAAGATTTCAAAGGCAAACTAATACAGTTTTCTAGCATGTTTGAAAAATCCAGTACTTGCCTACACCGGCCGATATATAGGGTACCACCGGACGTATCGACAAATGTCATATTAATTGAATTTCGTTACGCTCTTGATTTATATACCTGGTTACATGTTGATAGCGACTACTTGGCCGATTAATCACAATATTGAAATTTGATTAGTTGGCCACGTGATAATCAAATTATGTAATAGATTACCCAGCCTATTAATCATGGAGAAATCCATTTTTAACACTAATATTGATGCATATGTCGGGTTTGGGTCAGCCAAGTATAAATTTATTAAACCCCTTAAAAAACCTAATTGCAAATGTGCTTCTCTCAAGAGAAAAATAAGCCGTAGTTCCATCTTTGGCAAGTCAACTACGACAACAACACTACCTTCTTTCTTCTCTCCTCCTTTGTCAAAACAATTGACTTTTACTTTCGAGTTGTTCAATTGCTATAATTATTTGTGGACACCTATTAGATATTATTAATACTTTGATTCTTGTTATTAATGTCATATATGATATGAGTTATTATCCTATACCCACATGGGTCACACCTCCCAATATGTCCGGTATATCGTCCGGGTATCCACTTTCCTATACTGGGATCCTCAACCGGTATGTGATATCAGGAACCATGAACAAAATCTGTCCAGGTTCCTTCAGATCGACTCGTGTAGAACTTTCAATCATGACCATGTAACTCCTAATCACTGGATCCATTGATCCCCAATCATAACAATATCAAGTGAAGTGGCCTTGACTTATTACTAGATGGATACTACCTCTTAACTTCAGAAAAATGCAACCGTTTATTATCATGTAACTCCTAATCACTGGATCCATTGATCCCCAATCATAACAATATCAAGTGAAGTGGCCTTGACTTATTACTAGATGGATACTACCTCTTAACTTCAGAAAAATGCAACCGTTTATTATCATGTATTTTCTCGCATTGTCAGTCGTTCATCTCAATACTGTTATCTGTTGATCTACCAGGCTGATCTGACTAATGCACAACTATAACAATGACCATGCAATTGTATGGGCATTCTGTACTTGCTTGGTAGTTGGTACCCAATGTACTTAAAAATTTCAATTATCCACTCAGAATCTACAAACATGTTGGAACACCCAAAATAATTTGACCTAGCGCACAATTAAGAGCATCAAGAAGAAAAACACCCATTGGAAGGCATGTATTGAGAATCCTTCTGAAACAAGCACATATATGAGAGGAGTGATCTAATCTCACATATGAATGGATTTCGACAAGAAATAACCTACAAGTCTAAGCAGATGTGCAGTTTTAATCTGGCTTGTGGCAGGTCTACAACTAAAACAATCTTGCAAGTGCAAGTGCCCTTTGAATTATGGTCCAAAATCTTTAATAATGCTTATGTTCGCACGCTTGAGCACCAATCCACTTTGACTTAAAAGTGCAGATTTTCAAGAGGCCTTCCGTCTCACACATGTGAATACCCACCCTTGTAGCAAGAGCTCAACATACAGAAAGGCACAACAAATTTAAGGTCGTCCATGAATGTATAGTGCAAAATGGGCCATACAAGTTAATAAAAAGGGGAAAAAAGGGGGTGTGCAATAAAGGGGGAAGTCACATGCAAGCATAAAATTGCATTGAGGTCATAATTTGTAGTATCGGCCGATACCGATCTGGTACGACCTATACAAGTACAGTTTGGCATGTTCCGATCTGATACCGATACTGACCCCGATACCGACATTGGGGGTCCCTTTTTAGTCAATTTGACAAAGAAAACTGAACTAAAAAGACCCTTCAACAGGGATGTAAAAGCATAGTAAGGTTGTAAAAGCATATAAAAGAAGAAACTTATCTATTTCAGGTAAATCAATCGGTAATGCTGACTACTATTTCATTCAATTTCAAAACAACTAAGAAACATCACAAATAATACTTAAATTATGCCTAAACGTACAAAATATTTGTTTTAAAATTTTAATAAGTTATTAATAATTATTTGCTTTCCAATACAAAATATCCGATACTTGATCCGAAACCGTCGATACCGATACTCATAGGAAGGGTCCGATACCGATTCCGATATGATACTGCGAACCTTGGAATTATCTAGTGCTGAGTGCATGTGGTGGCAAGTGATAACCATGCCCTCTGAGACAGGTGTACATATCTAGTGATACAATGGTATAGATTATCCTTCTAAGATCTTAGGGTAGCTGTAAACTAAGCAAACTAAGCAATGACATGCCTGAATAGTGAATACTGGGCCATGATACCATTGGAATCTTAAGAATGTTATTATTATCAAGGATTGCTAATAGAAAATGGGTGTTTTTTTACCTTTTTATATTTCCTATCTGTTTAGAATGGGACTGATTATACTGTGTTAAGAAAGCTCTTTGATCTATTTTCGTTCGTCAATCATGACCATATATTTCATCATCACTAGCCTGGTTTTTGCTCTATTTATCTGTCTTTTATTAAATTAGCTATAATCTAAAATCAAGTAGGAAAAGTTGTTAGGTTTTTGCATTGTTATTTGAATTAACTAATTCTTTCCCTACTGGCTGATGCTATCCAAATCATTTTTTTTCAAGAAAACTTCCAATTAAGGTTGCTTACAAACTATGATATCTTATAGATTGTGACAGTTGTACTACAAAGCTACATTTTGTAATTGGATATTTGATAAGCTATATACTAGTAATTACTTAATTGTTTAATGATCAGAAGTAGATGGACATGCAAGGGATCTTTTTTGTTTATTATATTTGCATCCAATCATTTGGAATAGAGACTTTGTTGTTGCTGTCGTATGTTGCATCTAATCACTTATGTTTTCCACAAATTTCCTCTTATCAAGTTTTCACTACAAGGAAATACTCATTCTTGTATCTTCCTTTGTACAGGTTCCTAATGGAGCTGCAGGCCATTATCTTTTGGGGCTTGTGTATAGGTTACTCCCCCCCCCCCCCCCTTTCCAAAGTTTCTATCAAATTCAGATGTGCATAATAAATTTTATTATTAATATTTATAGATGAAAGTGAGGAGATTTATTTTTTCTAACATGTTTTGTTAATCAAAATCTTATGTTATAGTTTTACTAGGTACTGGTGTTCTGTAAGTCAGCCAATTATGTATGTTTACACGATCATGTCGCCTATTCTCACTTTCTTTTCTAACTGGACCTTGAATGATGCATGCAAAACTCCTTGTGCTATATTTGAAATTGGCAGTACAGTCCTTTAACATTAGGTAGCAGTAATGCTTGAAAAGAAACATTATCTAGTGAGCTTTGCAACAAAAGGATTAAGCTTCAAAGTAAAATTTTGTGTGCTGAAAAGCAGAAGCTTTAGGCTCCATGATTCCTCATTTTCTGTTTTGCAAAATTAAAAAGATCATACAAACTAAAAAAAAAACTGGCCAGGCAATTTGAAACACTTAATACTATCCAAAGTCAAATTCATCTATGCAGAGCGCGCACACACACGCACACACGCACACAATCTATTAGAAACATAATTATGTGATTACCAATTCTATTGTTTTCTCTCTCATATAACTTTGTGTGCGTGCGAGAGGGAGCACATCCATGCATGCTTGCAAATGGATGCAGTTCGAGTTTCTTCTTTTGCTTTTTGTTCGGACTTACTTACCAACTTAATTTCCCATAACAAATATCTTCAAAATTAATATTCTAACATTATCTCGACTAGTTTCTGGTTTATGGGAGTTAAGAGGGTTCTTTTTCAGTTTCATGAGCTTGGAACTTGATCAATGACATAGGTATTTCTTCTTGCCATCTGGCAATCTAGGCTTTTTTCCAAGACATCTCCGGCTCGTGTTTGCCTTGTTCAGGATTTCGGCATCAACTACGGACTGGCAAGGGTTATCTTCCTTGTGTCATTGGCCGTTTAGTCTTTATTGCAAGGCCTTCTCTTCCCCTTATTTTCATTGGCCATTAATCTTGCATTAACTCTCGACCAACTGCTATAGTGATTCCATCATGCCAGAAGTAATAGCGGTTGTAAGAAGATTGTATAGCTACTTGCTGTTAATATTTTAGTGCAAAATGGTTTGGATGGTGATGGTAACACATGTCCATTCCTTTGAAACATGATATAGGGCTTCAGGCCAGCTAGTGTATATACTCTCATTATTAAACTATTATATGCTCAACTTAGTATTTCGTTAAGAATAATGAGAAGACCTAAGTTCTTAGTTGTCGAAATAAAGCTTAATCAATTATCTTTTGTTTTAAGAATTATATTGATATTCTTAAGCATATTTCCTATGTGTGTGAAAGAGAGGGTACATGTGCAAGTGAATTCCCATATAAAATATCTTCAAAATTCTTATTCCGTCTCTGTCAAGATTGGTTGCCAGTGTAGGGGAATTAAAAATGTGATTCCTCAGTTTCATCAGGTCGAACTTCTTGACTGAAGGTAGGTCTTCTGCCATCTAGTCATAAAAACTTTTCTGCATGGCTCTCTCTTGCCCATGTATGCTTTTGCCAGAATTCTGGCTTGAAGCCTTCACTACGGTAGGTCATCTTCTTTCATCTTACCTTATGCTGTATTGCAAGGCCATCTCTTATCCAGATATTTTTCCTTGGTAAAAAAATGTTTGTACAAGTCCACTCAGGCTTGTACACATCATGTCCCAGGAACTATATATCGGGAGCGTGGCGTGACAAAAAATATGGCATCAACTCTGCAAGAATATATGTCTTATAAATATTCAACTTCCAACTATCAGATTATGGCTTTCCTTTGAAAATTTAATTATGTTGTGAGAGAGCTTTTATTTTTCTTTCTAACATAGCATTTTGGAAGATAGCTCTTTTGTAGTTAAATCTTATATGGATGAATTTTACATTATCACATTTATATTTGCTGATTGACTTATGGGTAATACAGTGCAAACTGGAAAGGGGACATTAATCTATGAATCTTGAAACCTAAATGAAATTACTCGCATTAGTTTGCCCTTGATTTTAGTCGAGTTTGGAAGTTTTTTTTTTAAAACCTTTCAAGGGTATTTTTGTGCTCCTGATTTCAACTATGTGCTTGAATGTTCGTTGCATTCTACGACATTATTCTTTAATGTGCAGTGATCGCTGGTCCAAAATCATTTTTTACAATATACCTGAAAACTGACCAAGAGATATTTGATTATTTTCACAAGATCATCAAGTAACCTGTATTGAGGGTTTACATATAACAAAAGCATTTCTTTCATAGACTTCAATTTGTTTAGCAAATTTTCCTGTGGATAAGATTTGAAACATTATGATAGCATTTTGTTGTTGAAATCATCATCAAATAATTTTATGAAAGCCTCAGATATGTACTCTTTTACTCTTTAAGGATCAGCATTGATTTGCAGACTTTTTGATTTTTAAAAAGCCTATAAAGCTTCGACACATTCTATGTCATATTTACCACTTTCTTCTTTTACCCTTTTAGGTATACGGGTAGAAGGACTGGTGCTGTTGATCACTTCATGCAGGCCTTGGCTATAGATCCTCTTTTATGGGCTGCTTATGAAGAATTGTGCATTCTAGGTCGGTATAATGCATATAATGTTTATTAAGGTAGATTGCAGGTCACATGTTATTATATGCAGATGTCATTTTGTCTCAGTTTCGTTTTTGGCACATGGGATAAGATATCCAGAGACTCATTTTAATGTCTACCTACCTGCCCTTTGTTCAAGTGTGAGCTTGTTATTTCTTTAGTATAACCCATATATACATTGTTATATGTATATTCAAGTTAATTTTTGCACTATGTCATACTCATGCCCTTTTTTGAGTTGTATCTCGAATCCATGTTTCGTCTATACTGGTGCAATTTAATGGGGACTACATTGTAGTGCAGCTTATGGTGGTAATTCAAAAGCAGACGGACAGTAAAAGTTAGTGTTCTGTCTATACTATCTATCTGCAGATCTTGTACCAAATATAAGGGAAGGGTGCTAAGGAAGAGTGGAAATCTATTAATATCTACTGAAAATACAAATTTGATATATTCTTTGCCATGATTGCTGTGAAAGTTATCCTAGAAAAATCTTATATCAGCTTAGCAAAAAGAATGTAGATGTATTTAGGGGTGAGCGTTCGGTTTATTCGGTTTCAACCGAACCGAAATAGTCAAAACCGAAATTCTAAAAACCCAAAATCGAAACCGAACCGAAATTAGCCAAAATCGAAACCGAACCGAATAACGATTTGGTTGAATTATTTCTATTGTTTAATGGGTAGGGTCCAAAGTTGGAATCATGGTTAAATGATATTAAAAATTGAATTTTTATACACACATTTGTTGTATTTGTGTCCAAAGTTAGACTAGTTATTAAATTATCAAAGTTGGACTTTAAAACACATACGTAAAATTGTTGCTTTCAAAATATACACACTTTTAATTACAACATATGCATATAATTGAGGGTATTTACATAATTGTATAAGTCTTATTCGGTTTTCAATTTTGGACCGAAACTGAAATCCAAAACCGAAACCGAATAAGAAATTTTAGTATTTTCAAAACCGAAACCGAACCAATTTTTTCCTAAACCGAACCGAACCAAATCTCTTATTCGGTTCGGTTCGATTTTTGGTCCAAAACCGAATAATGCTCACCCCAAGATTTATTTGCACAACTTCTATATCAGTGAAACACTATGAGATAGGGAGTTAAGATAGCAATTCAAATTGACAAAGCAGTAATATTGAGTTACTTTTTTTAATAAAATTGTGGCTCTTGTCCTTGGAGGTGGAATCTGGGTTGGCTGAACTGCATCCACTAATTTCTGTTGGCATTGTTGTAACGAACTCAAAATGTTTTCCTATATAATGGTTTAACTTTCGTGTATATTTTGTGTCTGAACATATCATTAATTTTTCCATTGGTGTCGAATTTATTATGTATCACCCTACACTAATTGAAAGTACCAGATATAATTTTTGTGCCTAACATTTATTTACACTTCAGGTTCAGCAGAAGAGGCAAATGAATGTTTTAATGATTCGGCTGCTGCTCGCATCCAGCAGCAACATTTTTCTGAATCAGGTTTACAGAACATGGATATGGGCAATGATGATCAAAACCTTTCTTCTGGTAGGTTAATGAACTTGGGGGATTCAAGTCCAAGGCAATCTAAACAACCACATGTTAATAACATGAGGGAGGTTCTTGGTAATCCCCATTGCTTAGTGGGGTCGGGACAATTTTCAAATAGTGGACCTAATTTATCACAGTACAACACTCCGTCGCCAACAGCAACACAGGTGAATAAGAACATCTTCCACTAACTCCTTTTATCACTTATCTTTTATGTAAATTATCAGTTTTTTTATATTAAGTGGTTTCCATTACGTTCGGCCTGTGGCTGGTTGCTGATTGTTCAGATTACTCCACTGATTAATCACAAGTTGTCAGTTGGAAATTTCAATTCAGCAGTCACCCGATTAACTGACTCAAGCGCCTGATACTTTGCTGATCAATTCTTTTTTAGAGCAGTGAATTATCTTATATTTGGAGAAAAGATGTAGCAAAAATTATGATCACCTATATCACTGAACCTCTTCTCATTGTGCAAATAATATTTGCTGATGCTGCTCATTATGTTTTATTCGGCATTTCTTGGTATAAACGTCCAACTTCAGCTATAGTTGTTGGAATAATTCCTAAATAATGCAAATTGGAAGATGTAAAATTAAAGACAGGAAATAGTAGAGGATTCGAGGCACGTTACACGCTGTCCTTAGAATAGAATTTCGTCCCACGAACAGTGCAGCGGGTTCCTGGCGATCTATCCCTGAGATACAACGAATCATTCGATCCACTTCACCGTGCACCCGGTGGCGAATCCCACGAACGATCACAACCTTGCCCGAAGAAGAGAGATTGGACGGAGGAGTTTTTGGAGGAATTTTGGTTCTAGTGTTTTTCTTTTCTTTTTCGTCTCTATAAGATTGTTCTTTCGTCCCGAACAGAGAGCGAGAGCGAGAGAGAGAAAAGAAAAAACAGATTTTTTGTTTCTCAGATCTCAAGATCGTGTCCTGGATATCTCTCACGTAACCTTTCCCACTCCTTCCGTAATGGGATTACGTGAGAACGGTTCCGCGAAAGACCAGCAATCCACTAGACCAAACGAACGAAAATAAAATAAAATAAAATAAGTTATGAAATTACTTATTTTATAAAATAAAATAAGTTATGAAATTACCTTTGTACCCGTGTCCGTTCCGCGGCGCGCAAACGTGCAAAGTGCTAAGTGCGCGACTAATAAACGCGTAAAAATGCGCATTAAATCGTGCACCCGCTCGCGGGTTGGATGAGATCTAGCCCATCCCCTACAAAGCCCACTTACCCACTAAGAGGGATAAAGCAATATATGTAAAGGAGAATGACTTCTCCTTTCCCATGTGGGACTAAACAAAAGAGTTGCCTTTATTGAATCACATGGTAAACAAATATAACAATCTCCCACATGATTCAATAAGAGAACAAAGAAGGTATAGCACGATAGGACATAGAGGAAGGAAAACAAGATATGGGCAATCACACTGTGTATCAGAGGAAGGTGTCTTCCGGACTTGAACCCCCCTTAGTGTTATACATCTCATCTATACAGACCCAAAGTGACTTAAGTCTTGAACTTAGGATCTTACTTGTACAGACTCAACATACACACAAACACATTGTAGGCGTTTGATCGTATCAACAGTTGTGCACTTTTTGGCCATGTGCTATCTCGATTTCTTAAGAGCTCTAGAGAACAGCCCGAGTTCCCATAGAAAGCGGCCTCACTTTCACTCTTAAATAGGTGAATCTTTGTAGGTATTCTGCAATTTATATATCCTGCTTTACAAGCCACAGATTCATTAAGATTTTACAATCACCATTTTATTTATTGCAGATCAACACTATACATTAGAGGAATGGTTCTTTACAATTACTATCATATAGTGCTTCCAGTCACACATCAATTTTGTTGTTACCCATTGAACCTTTTCTTGGTGCTTCTAATCAAAGGTTGGGTTGCCTTTGAGGTGACTCAATCTATGGGCTTTAACCCCATTCCTCTTGCCGTCTCCAACACTAGTCTCCTTGAGAGCCCTTTAGTTAGAGGATCTGCTAGATTGTTCTTTGATCTGACGAAGTCAATTGCAATTACTCCACTGGATCGCAATTGCTTCACCCGATTGTACCTAAGACGTATATGTCTGGATTTCCATTATAACTTGTCCTTTGAGCCTTTGCTATTGCAGCTTGGCTGTCACAGTGTACAGGGATAGCATGAACTGGTTTGCTCCATAGAGGAATATCTGTTACCAGATTCTTAAGCCAGTCTGCTTCCTCACTGGTGAGGTCAAGAGCTATAAATTTTGCCTCCATAGTAGATCTAGAAATACATGTCTGCTTGGTAGAGTTCCACGCAACAGCAGCTCCACCCAATGTGAATACATATCCACTTGTGGCTTTGGTCTCATCTGTATCGGAGATCCAGTTTGCATCAGTATACCCTTCTAATACAGATGGGTATCCTCCATAGAATAATCCATGGGATATCGTGCCCTTTAGGTATCTCATTACCCGTTCTAAGGCAGTCCAATGTGAACTATTCGGATTGCTACTGTACCGACTAAGCTTTCCTACTGCGTAGGAAATATCAGGTCTGGTACGATTAGCAATATAGTTCAGGCATCCGATTTGCTGAGAATACTTCAACTGAGCCACACTGTCTCCTTTATTCTTCTTTAACCTGATACTTGCATCATATGGAGTACTTACATGTTTAGAATCAAAATAGTTAAATCTTTTTAGAACTTTTTCTATATAGTGAGATTGGAAGATACCAATTCCCTCAGAAGTGCGACTTAATTTAAGTCATAAAATTATATCAGCAGGTCCTAAATCTTTAATATCAAAATTTTGAGACATGAATGATTTGATATCATAAATAATATCCATGTCAGTACCAAAAATAAGAATGTCATCAACATACAGGAATAATATTACACAAGAGCTACCAACAGTTTTGCTATATACACATTTGTCAGAATCATTAATAGCAAAACCATATGATAGAATTACCTTGTCAAATTTATCATGCCATTGCTTTGGCGCTTGTTTCAGCCCATTTGCATACCTTGCGTTTTTGCCCTGGAACAACAAACCCTTCAGGTTGTTCCATATAGATCTCTTCTTGTAAATCTCCATTCAGAAATGCAGTTTTTACATCCATTTGATGAATAAACAGTTTATGAACAGATGCAATGGCTATTAACATTCTAATAGTAGCAATTCTTGTAACAGGAGTGTAAGTGTCAAAAAAGTCTACCCCTTCTCTTTGTTTGAACCCTTTAGCCACTAACCTGGCTTTGAATTTTTCAATAGATCCATCAGGTCTTAACTTCTTTCTGAAGATCCATTTGCAACCTATTGGTTTACAACCTGCAGGAAGGTTAACCAAATCCCAAGTTCTATTTGATATAATAGTATCCATTTCACTATTTATGGCCTCTTTCCGAAACAAGGAATCAACTGAGGACATAGCCCCTTGATAAGAGATAGGGTCCTCTTCAACAAGGTAGGTGAAAAAACCTTCACCTAGGTCTGGTTCTCGTCTTGTTCTTTTACTCCTTCTGGGTTCTACTGCGGTAATCTCCTCAGGTTGTGAACTAGAGGTTACATCAGGGACTTGTGTAGAAATAGATCTATGAATTCTATTTTTCAATGGAAAATTATTTTCAAAAAATATAGCATCCCCAGATTCCATGACTGTGTTAGCATCAATACCATTTAGCTCACTCTTAATTACAAGAAATCTATAAGCAATACTATTTTGGACATATCCCAAACATACACAATCTACGGTCTTGGGTCCTAATTTTCTTTTCTTAGTAATAGAGACAGAAACTTTAGCAAGGCATCCCCACACTTTGAAATATTTCAAAGATGGCTTTCTACCTTTCCAAAGTTCACAAGGGGTCTTATCAGTCTTTTTGAAAGAAACTTTATTTAAAATATGACAAGCAGAAAGAAGGGCTTCCCCCCACAAATTATCTGATAAACCAGAGCTCCCTAACATAGCATTAATCATATCAAGAAATGTTCTATTTTTCTTTCTGCTACCCCATTCTGTTGAGGAGCATAAGGAGCAGTTACCTCATGTATAATGCCATGCAATTCACAAAAGGAGTCAAACTCGGCAGAGGAGTATTCACCCCCACGATCAGACCTAAGAATTTTAATTTTCTTTTCAAGCTGGTTTTCAACTTCAGCTTTAAAAGATACAAACTTACTGAAAGCTTCATTTTTAGTTCTAAGCAAGTAAACATGGCAGTATTTTGAATAATCATCTATAAAAGTAATAAAATATCGTTTACCACTACGAGTAAGAATACCGTTTAATTCACAAATATCGCTGTGAATAAGCTCCAATAGCTGGGAACTCCTTTCAACAGAATGAAAGAATTTTCTGGGCTGTTTGGCTTGTGTACATATCTCACTTTTTCTATTTCTGCTCATGTCAATCTTAGGAATCAATTGCAAAATAGACACTTTTTAAAGATTTAAAATTAACATGTCCTAAATGACAATGCCAAACATCACAACTATCAGTATTATAAAAGAGCATTCGAATCAGAAGTAGAAGTAGATGCAATATTATTTAAACGGAAATTTAAAGTACTGCAAGGCATGTCCACAGAAAGTTTAAACAGACCCCCACAAACATATCCTTTCCCAATAAAGTTACCGTTCAGGGAGATAACAACTCGATCAGACTCAAATACAAGTTTGTAACCATGTTTAATTAGCAAATAACCAGAAATTAAATTCTTGTTGACGTCCGGTACGTGCTGCACATTATGCAAAGGGAGAATCTTGTCCGAAGACAACTTGAGGTTCACTCTTCCCTTCCCATGCACTCTGGCAGCACTCGAGTTTTCCATAGCTACTGATTCGCCTTCCTCAACGTGTCGGTAGGAGAAAAAAGAATCAATATTAGGGCATACATGGACATTTGCCCCTGTATCAACCCACCAGTCAGTAGGCTGATACGAGGACTCTAAATCAGAACATATGGTTACAAACCTCTGATCATCGGCACCGACGGATTCGGTCCCGACTATGATAATATGAGCCTGTGGAACAACATGAGCGTCTGCAGGAGTTCGACGATCAGGATTCTGAAATCCCTGACCCTTCTTCCTGTGGCGGCATTGCCTAGCAAAGTGACCAGGCTTACCACAGTTGTAACATTCCCGCTTAGGTCTGTTGTCTTTCCCAATCACAGTTCTTGGCTTAAGAAACTGTTTCTTTGCAGGATTTCTGTTCTGGGGGTTGTTTCTCTGTTGACAGGGTTGGCCCTTAGGCTTTCCCTTGGTTTCAACAATGTGTAACTTTGCCTCGAATTCATTACTTAGAGGTTCCTTATATCTAGTTCTACCTTCTTCCTCAATGCGGAAGGATACGAATATGTCGTCTAATGACATGGGTTCCTTATTATGTTTTAGTTTTAAACCAAATTTCTTCCAGGATGGGGAAAGTTTATTAATGAAGGCAACAATTAGAAACTTATCAGCAAATGGCATGTCTTTCTGAGACATCTTGTGTATGATAGTTTGAAGGGTATTAGTCTGTTCAACAACAGACTTCTCATCTACCATTTTAAACTCTTAAAATCTGTCAACAATGTAAATCTCAGAACCCGCTCCTTCAGTGGAGTATTTTTTATCGAGAGCTTCCCAAAGCTCTCTGGATGTAGAGGTAGTGCAATATATATCATAGAGCGTGTCAGAAAGACAACTGAAAATTTTACCGTGACAGATAAAATCTGTCTCATTGTAGGACTCTAATTCGTAGGTCCTGGCAGGTTCGGTTCTTTGAGAACCTTAACTAGTTTCAAGCAAGTCAGCCAGTAGGTCATCCTACGCTGCCATCTCTTAAAGTTCAGGCCATCAAACTTCTCCGGTTTGGAGGAGTTATGAATGTTGGTGGACAGTTCTTCTACGGTGTTCATCATGTAGATAGGAATTTTCTCAACCAGAAAATAGAAAGTAGACATAAGCTACGAAATTCTATTCTAAGATTGTTGGAATAATTTCTAAAGAATGCAAATTGGAAGATGTAAAATTAAATACAGGAAATAGTAGAGGATTCGAGGCACGTTATACGTTGTCCTTAGAATAGAATTTTGTCCCACGGACAGTGCAACGGGTTCCTGGCGATCTATCCCCGAGATACAACGAATCCTTCGATCCACTTCACCGTGCACCCGGTGGTGAATCCCACGAACGATCACAACCTTGTCCGAAGAAGAGAGATTGGACGGAGGAGTTTTTGGAGGAATTTTGGTTCTGGTGTTTTTATTTTCTTTTTCGTCTCTGTAAGATTGTTCTTTCGTCCCGAACAGAGAGCGAGAGAGAAGAAAAAACAAATTTCTGTTTCTCAGATCTCAGGATCGTGTTCTGGATATATCTCTCACGTAACCTTTTCCACTCTTTCCGTAACGGGATTACGTGAGAACGGTTCCGCGGAAGACCAGCAACCCACCAGACCAAACCAACGGAAATAAAAAATAAAATAAAATAAGTTATGAAATTACCTTTGTACCCGTGTCTGTTCCGCGGCGCGCAAACGTGCAAAGTGCTAAGTGCGCGACTAATAAACGCGTAAAAACACGCATTAAATCGCGCACCCGCTCGCGGGTTGGATGGGATCTAGTCCATCCCCTACAAAGCCCACTTACCCACTAAGAGGGGTAAAGCAATATATGGAAAGGAGAATGACTTCTCCTTTCCCATGTGAGACTAAACAAAAGAGTTGAATTCTCCTTTCCCATGTGGGACTAAACAAAAGAGTTGCCTTTATTGAATCACATGGGTAAACAAATCTAACAATAGTTTCGTCCAACTCCATGTATAGTTTCGTCCAACTCCATGTATAGTTTCGTACTGTTATTGCCTGGTCAAAGAACTTGGATGCCTGGATATAAAGCCTAACAGCACTTTCTGGGCTCTAGGTTACACTATTAGTGATTTTGGTATAATTGTTTGAGAAATGGGCTCCGGTTACTTGTTTTAATATGGAAAGTGAACCATTTTGATTTTATTGATGTTTATATCGTATGTTGTTATTAATTCTGTTGTACAAACTACAAAGTCCTTGAGTACAAAGTCTACAGCTAATATTTTGGACTAAGGCTGTACTTTAGCTTATTGTCTTTGATAAGTGATAACACTTATGGGAAGGGATTTTCAGATGGCCCATTCGGATCACGTCATTGTTGGAAGAAATGATTCTTTTTTTTGTTGTGAATGCAATCTTGGAGGTGTCGAATTGACTCGACCTTGATTACTTTTTTCCATCACTTGATAATGGTCAGTGATGCTAAATAGTTCTAAGGATTTTGTGGTGACAGTTAGCATAGTTTCTTTAAGTTGAACTTTTATAAGCATGTAGTTGGAAGGACATGATCATATACCTCCCTCTAAACTTTATGATAGTCTTATCTTTGCTCCCTTGTTGGTTGAGTTCCATAATTATTATATGACGATGCAAATGGATTCTTCCTCCCTAATTGAGGATGAAGGACATATATGGTGACTCCAGGGATATTAGGGGAAAGAGTGTATTACTTAGTTGGGAAACATGTGATCTGACAAAAAAAATTATGAGACTGCTCTGTTTCTCCTACCATTTCCATGGATACGAAGATTTCCATCCTTTTCAATTTCAGTCAGTGTTGTCAGACTACTGACGAACTCTGTAGCAGTTGACTTCAGAGATGTTGATGTACCTCTCATTCGAGATCTGCAGTAAGCTGAACCATGTTTAGGCATTTTGTCTTGGAAATTAGAGCTCTGGACGTGAGATTACTCTAGCATTGTATCAGGACTTTGCAGTTTTTAAAGAAGGTACAGCTTCTACTGGACTTCCATAGAAGTAGAAAGTGGTGAGTTATTAAGACTTTATCTTAGCTTATCTACCACTTTTTTTTTGTACTTGGTAGGGGTGGTCTAAAAGGTGCATACGAGGTGCGTCTCAATTCTGTAGACATATTGGAGAGAACAACCTGAGGCGCATCAATGTGAGGCTTTGGCTTTAGTATGTGCATGCTTCTGCCGCTAGTTCCTGAAATGTAGCCTCATGTCATGATGTGCCTATTAGTAAGGCGTGTGCCTCATCAACCCCGGCCCATATAAGTTAAAAATGTCTAGACTCTAGAGAACAATTGGTGATTTGTGTAAGTTCAAATTGTCTGTGAGAAATAGAACAAAATCCACCATTTATAAGTGTGAACATATGCAGACTTGGATTTTGAAGAGGAAAAACTTTAATCTTGTCTCTGTGCATATAATTTGTTGATAAATCTGCATAATGGCCTTGGTTTTATTGTTTAAAATACAACAATCTGGACACTTGGTAAGTAGTATATAATTATACGGTGGCTAAATTTTACTTCCATAAACTTGCATTTTTAATTTCAAATGAATTACGTGCTGAGGTGTACAACTCACCTCTCCTTGCTATGGCGTCCAACCCTACCTTTTAGAACATTTCTCAAGTGTTATGGATGAGGAGATAACTAGGTACCGAGGATGAACGTGGAGAGTTAGAATATATACAACTTGATTTCTTTGTGGAGTACATCTGTCCAGCTTAGAGATTTATGACTGTTTTGTTTGCACATTACCCTGATTCTACAAGGTAGTTTCTCTTCTATTTGGGTTGCAACTTTTTTGCTTGTTCTTGCTTGCCAGCTTCAAAACTATATTTCTTGATTTCTTTGGAGATACAATGCTGTGTATGGGCAGAAAATTTTCTAAAGATATTCTTGGAGGTTTGCTTCGTATCTGGCACACTGTTTTTTCTTCAATATCTGGCACAAAGCTCTGAGTTTGGCCTTTCTCTAAACTACATATTCTTGACAAACAAAACAATAACGTAGTTCATATACACAAGTAAATTGAGCTGAAAATTGGATACACAGAACTTTATAAGAGATGTTTGAGAAAAATTACAATAAGTTAGCTGTTAATGAAAATTCTCACAATTAATGCATGTGGTATTTTATCGACATGGTAAAATTTCTAACATGTAAGCAATGTGATCAGTTGCATATGAATGTACAATTAGAAGATTTGTGTTAAGTTTGATCAATATTTCCATAATAGGCTTGCTATTCTCTTTATGTGATTTATTTTTTCTCCATCCTTTGAGGTCAAATGTTGGTGAACCTTACACACTTAGAGGAATAATATTCCATTACACAGCAGGTATCTGAAAACTTTTACTGATTGCTTATCTTGCAGTTATCTGGGGTAGCCCCACCACCTATTTGTAGAAATGCACAAGTATACTTGAATGCAAATGCATTAGCTGGTGATGGCTCATCGAGATCAAATGTTAATGCAGCCATCCAACCTCCCAGAAGGAAGGTATTAGATGAAGGGAAACTACGAAAGGTTATTACTTTATTTTTTTATGTTATGTTATTTTTCTTTCTTTGGTTTTACAAATTGTTGAGTTTTTTTTTTTTGGTTTAAGTTTCAAAGCTTCTTTAAATGCTGTTATTCGATGTCAATCAGTTTGTTCATTTGTTTGTTTTTTCTTAATAATATGTTAAACCAGAGTTGGGAAAGTCTCTTATTATTATTTTCAGCTCTTGTGGGGCCCACTTGAATAACATCCTTCTGCTACTTGCACAGATTACAGTGATCTTTCTCGATCTGTGCACTCACTATAGATATCTTCTTTGGTGCTAGCCTCATTGAGTATTCAGAATCTAATGGTTGGTTTTATTCCTCGGTTCCAGTTCGAGTCTCCTATTGAGTATTGTTTTGTTTTTGGGTGGGGGTTCTGTGGTTTTGAATCGGTTTCAGTTTTGGCAGTATTGGACTCCATTTTTTTATATCCGAAGTGGTCGAATTGGATCATTTTCAACATATACTTAAAACATTTGTTTTGTTATATGATCGTTGCAAAAATTATTGTTCCTTTTCTTGGATATACATTTTTTTACATCAACAATAAAGCCTTTATTCCAAATTCTTGGATATAAAATTTCTAGACTACTGTTATTTCCAAAAGCTAGAACTGATTGGGTGCGGGCCAACAATGTACTTCAAGCCAACTAAATGTTCACTCATGTATGGGCTGAAATTGTACGGGTCAGAATGTTCTCATGGATGGCCTCTAGTAGTCTATTTAGCATAGGTATCGGTAAGAGTTACCCGATACATTTGGTATCCGGTACGTCGATACGACAATTTCTAATAATCCACGGTACGATTAGTGTGTGTATATATGATATGTCCACTGCCCGACTTAAGCTCTGTTCTTTTTATTACATCTCCCCGGACTATTTCTGGGTGTGCACGTCATTCCTTGATTCTTGTGTCTGTTGTATCATTTCTTAATCCACCACTTGGACGGATCTTCATTGCATGCTGTGCTCGAGCTTGGCCGTTTTAACATCATGATCCTCTAGACGAGTGGACCACTCTTCTATGTGTGACTCTCAATCATCTGCTACAAGAATATCTCGATTAATCCCCGTTAACATTTAAGTCATATAGCATCCTTGTAGATTTGAATCTCGGAACTGATTTGAAGCTCGAGTTAGTGTGTAGGGTGCCAACAACGTATGTTAATCAAGCCCAACAGAGTTCGTATTGATCTGGTTTGTTGTTTCATGAACTAATCATACTAATTTATAATCCTTCAACTTACCCAACTGTTAAGCTAGACTGTCTAGTGTTAACTGTTGATATATGGTTTGTGGGCTTTTAATCTCCATATTCTAATTGTGGTATCATGAAGGTCAAGGTCATTTGTAAGTCTAATTATTTTATAACTTCACTCATATGAGGCTCTTACGTCCCTTTTCACTTATGTTCATCTTGCATATTTGCACTCCACTTAAAGCAATTTCGAGCTACATTATGATGTAGTCATGAAAGTTAATTATGTTAGGCATTCATCTGCGAGGTATCAATCTCTCAGTTGGCTATTTTTCCACCTCAATTTTCGTGGTTCTAGAGTAACAAAATTTAAAGCATTTGTTCATGTCTTGCTCTGTTGCTTATGATCGGAAGAAACACTGTAAATTGTTAGCCATATAGTATATCAACTTTTACACAGGGTACTAACAATGTCCCTTTTTATGAGAAATTTGCATTTTGCATGAAATTTAGCGACTCTAATTATGAAGAAACGAACCTTTTCGACTTCTATTTAATGTCCAATGCAGGTTTCAGGGAGGTTATTCTCTGGTTCGGGTTCAGGTCTTCGGCGAAGTATAAGACTGTCTGGAGAAGCTATGGCCAACTCAAACTCAAATGTCTCACAAGCAGGAAGCAATGCCACAAGTCACTCTTCTAAGTTTCTTGGAGGACTCTCTTTGTCATCACCATCGAAAATGAACTCTACAGCATTTCGCACTATGACAAATCGGAAGGGACAACAATGGACTACAGAAAACTTTGATGAAGGTGACGATGAGCCACCTTTTGAGAGCAAATATTTCATAATGAGAATTTACATGAAAAATGGAATTGTTAAATTGCATATTTGATTTTTGTTCAAGCTTTCTAGAAGAAATCAGTATGTTACTGATATTTGATTTTCCACCCCAAACTAGGGTTTTCAGATTCTTTCTTTTTGCCTATGACTCGGAGTTTTCTATTTCTAACTCTGCCTACTATATTGCAGAATTATTTGTATATAAAAGCAGACTCCGCAGAGCTCCTTCGTTACTGTTATGTAATCGTAGCTTCAATTTGCCTATTTAATGAGTTACTCCTGTTGATTCCTAGTGCTTTTCTATTAAAGTCTATAACTTAGACAACTAAATGTGCTTAATCTGGTTACTTAATATAGACTTGTTTAGTCTGATCTTGAATGCTTGCCTTGAATCCAAATGACGAATTGGGAGCTTTTATTAAATTAATATTAGCTGCCCAAGCCTTTGAAGTGGTCGAAGAACTACATTCTACAAATGGAAACTGTAATTGAATATCACTCTTCATACTCTTAATTGCTTACAAATGAGAAGGAGACTTACAGGTATTACCATAATGTTTATGATTATAGGGAGGAGACCTGATGGTCTTGATGATCTGCGGTCTGATAATACTGCATCCATATCATCATCTATGCCCGGCTTTGCTGATGGTAGATGTTTAGAGCAAGATAAGATAAACTCTCAGGTTGGAGGAACTTTGGCACATGACTCAAGAGTGATAAATGGCATACGAGATCTTTTGAGCCTCTTGAGGACTCTTGGAGAAGGTTATAGGCTTTCCTGTTTGTACAGGAGCCAGGTATGATAATGTGTTTACTATGGGATGCAAATGCTCTTTTTATATGTGCTTATTCAGTTTTAGTGTTACTTCTGACTCGAGCAGGATGCATTGGAGGTATATCTAAAACTACCACAACATCAATATAATACTGGATGGGTATTATCTCAGGTATATTTAGTCTGTTTTCTTGATCCTTAATTCCTTGTTTTTTATGATTAACATAGGTAGATATTACTTTCTGTTGAAGTTAGTCAATGGGATTCATGATATGTTAAATTAAATTAGAAACTAGATGAAACTTCAGTTTATAGCTTGGATAGTCGTACAAGTCTCCCCTTATCTTTAATAATGGTTCAGCCTAAGGATCTGATTGATATTGTGCTGTATAGATCGCGGTATTGCTGATCACTAATATAGCAAGCATGTATACCACAATAGTTCCTTGGAACATCTGATATGGGTACCATATCTGTATTTGTTTTCTAATAACAAATACAGATACATAATTTATTTGGAAATAAAATTCAATAACCATATTTGGGAAAAAAGGGATCTAGATCCGGATTAGATTTAGTAAGAAACATATACGGATGATGCACATACAAATATGGATAGAATGTATAGAGGTTTCAGACAGAGTGATGATTTCATATATGTTTAGTTACATATTAATAAACATCTTTGGGTGTTGATATATACTCTGAATATAATAGGTTTAGTCACAAATAGAGCCGTCCCTACTATAGGGCTTTAGCCTACTTAGGTGTTTCTAAGATGACCACCACTTGATGCTGTTATTTTTGGGGTGCTAAGACTATTATAATGTTTTGTTGTACTTATGATTGGTCTGACAAAATGATAAGAATCCTGCTTGGAAGGTTCTATTTTAGTCTAATTGGATTGTTGCTTTTTTTTTTGTTGGTTGTGGGGGGGTGGGGGGGGGGGGGGGGGGGGGGGGGGTGTTGGGGGTTCAAATTAACATATTAATAGTCCTTAGAGTAGGGATAGGGGTATCTCCTCTTGGTAAAACTGTGGGAAGAAATTCAGATATTTATTGTTTTGGACTTTTTTACTATATTCTCGAATTCTGAGAAGTAAGTTTTGATAATAATCTAATCATGTGGACACGGTGCTGATTTTGTGTAAGAACCATACTTATCTGTTTTGAAGGTGTTTCATGTTCCGAGATATTATTTTGAAGTGACTCTTTTCACCATTATAAACTTTTGATTTCGAGGTTTTATAATACAGGTGGGTAAAGCACACTTTGAATTGGTAGATTATTTTGAGGCTGACCGTGTATTTGATTTTGCACGCCGAATCTCACCGTACACTTTAGAGGGAATGGACATTTACTCTACTGTTCTTTTTGTAAGTAAACTTTCTCGGCTGGTTTCTAAAATGATTATTCATACTGTTTCTGCAAGTTCTTTTTTGCAAATATTAATGGTTCTATTTTAGCCTAATCCATTTTCATTACATAGAAATTGACATTTCATTCCTGTATCCTGTAATATGCAAATCATTAAGATTTGACTAGTTTCAAGGTTATATACAATGATACATGAAATATTAACTTGGTGGTGCAGTTGAAAAAACAGTCTATTTTCGGAGAAGGTGAGGGTGGCAGTATTAGAATAATAAGCTGACAAAATGAGTTGCAAAGCAAGAATGGAAACACAGCCCAACCTTGAATGGTTAACAACATCAAACCTAGGGAAGTTTTGATACGCATGGGAAATTATAGGGATCATCTTGAGGGGTTTCCTTGCTGTCCTACTTTTGATGTGAACATGCTTGTGAAAGGGCTCAAGTAAGCATTTTAGATGACCTGCCGCCTAGGCAACAACATTTAGGCGGTTAGGTAGTGAGGCGGACCCTTGACACAGCTAGCTGGTGCCTCAAGCCAACTTGACATGAAATCAAGGTTCACAGTTTCAGTATCGGAATCTGTTAACTGACCCTTCCTATGAGTATCTATATCGGCAGTTTTGGGTTCTTCATTTGAGCAAGCCACAAATGATAAAAAGTAATTTAAAAATCTAGAAAAAATATTTCATACCTATAGACAGTATTATATGTCATATGTTGTTTCTCTTTAGTTTTAATTGTAATTATATTCAACATTGCCAAATCGTTCACCGTAACAGATCCACAATATATATTATTGTTTATTTACTTACTTTTAGACAATACAACCACAATAAATAGTTTTGAAGGAAATATTATTAATATGGATGGATGTTGTCAATTTATAGATATATAACTTCAACAAATGATAATAGTTATAATATGTCTCGGTAAGGAACCTTAACGGCACATTGTGACATTCTCAATTTTCGGCACAACAAAATCATTGTCTTGACATAGTTTTTCCACACTTCTCTCTTTTGTTCAGTCTTTCTCGGCCAAATTGACTAGGGAAAGAGACCCCAACATAGGCATTGCCCAGTATCGACAAATATCGGTAGCGAGCAGTTTCGTATCAGGACATGCCAAAACCGTTACAATACGGCTGATATATATCGGTACTGGTCGATACTGGTGTCGATAATGGGAACTATGCATGGAATGTGAACCCTGTCAAGGCCATTGACCTTTGAATTGGGAACCTGGACCGAGCACGCTAAGCTATATATACTAAAAAGGAAAAGTGCTTGCTACCTAAATCTCCTCCCAATTCCCTTCTCTTGCCTCTTCTGTTCTAATTGCCTCCCACCTCAACCATGTCCACTATCCAACGGACAATGACTTTTGCATCTCAGGCTTCCGTCTGTCTCTCTCTCTCTCCCTCTCTCTTTTTGTTTTTTCCTTTGCCAGGCAAACCCGACTTTGACGGCCGACGATCCAAGTCAAGTAGAAAGGAAAATATTAAAGCCTTATTGGATGAAGTCCCATCCTAAACGACAAGTTTGTCTCCTCTGCACACCCCTAATTTTATTCTTGACGCACCCTCCTAGGCCTTTTGGTCTTTTGCCCCCTCACACTGCCTTAACTTGTTTGTGGATGAAACTTTTGAATTTGGTTACTCAGATGCTTTGCAAAATCTTTATTTCAATGAAAGTTGGATCAAGCATTACAGAATGATTAAGCATTACAGAGTTATCTATCAGCCGATGGCTTTTGACAGTTTGACTTCATTCACATTTAAAACTTTGTGGACACAAGCTTTAGCGCTGTTCGAAGTATAGTGATAGTCTAGTTCATTCCAGAATGATTAGCCAGACTACTGTCTCTAATGTAGAATGATGTATATGTCCTGTAGTTGTGGGTCCAGATTTGAATTTTTATGTGGTATGATTGGTGATTAAATTGAATGGCACATGTTTGTTTTTCCTTTCTCAACCAAAATTAAGTTTCTTGTCCAGAGGTGCTACTGATCAGGCCATGCCTGTATTAACCAAGATCGCACATGAACTTCTTAGAATTTTGGTATTTAAGCTTAGAAGTTCTTGCTTGCGTAATGTATCTGGTTTAGTTTTCCGGTGGTATCCTGGTGGTAAAAGTTGGCGAAGTGTTTCTTATGGTTAAGTACTATGAGTGGGTGGCCTAATCCAGATCTTAGTTCTTATTGCACCAAAACTGATTTGATTATTGAGAATCAAGAATATACCGGTCACCTACAACGGGACTTCTTGAGAAAACTCCTAACTCCGCATTGTTCTTCCTAACAAATTGTATGACAAACTCATACATAAAACTTTTGTACCTTTTCCGATATTGATTAATTGTCAAACTTGCAAGATAGTTATTAATATATATCTAGTAAGAAATATACATCTGTAGTGCTTTTGCTAAGAGGCCCTATAACTGTGTGGAATGCAATATTACGCATGTGGAATATACTGGAATACCAAAGCCCAAAAGTTTTTACTAAGAGGATTTGAGAGTGAGGTGGAGGAGAAGAAAAGTTAAAAGGAATCACTGTAAGAATGCCAGCATATTAGTATGAAGTCATTTAGCAACCCAGGGTTTCAGGTGTGGAAGAACCTTAATATATATGAAGCTCAACGAGTTATCCTTGATGCCAAAAGAAGAAATTTGTTCCTGCACTGCACCTCATTGTCTGAAATTTAGGACTTAAGATTTGGAACAACCTTGTTTTGGTCTAACCCATGATTTCAGGTGTGGAAGAAGTAAGAACCTGAATATAATATGAAGTTTAATGAGTTATACTTTTCCTTAATGCCAAAAGCAGAAATTTGTTCCTGCATTGTCACCTCACTGGCTGAAACTTAGGACTTACGATTTGGAACAACCTTGTTTTGGTATATTTGTTTTTGTCTTATCTAATACATCTAGATTCATCCATCAATCAGCACTGTAGTTTGAATTGGTATTTGGTTTAAGTTCACATTTGTCACAGTCCTCGTCGTTTGCAACTAGGATTATGTTCTTTGCATACTTTTGCACCTTGTTATCATCATAAACATGTTTTCTGTTTTATTCTTTTTTCCTTTCCTCAATTTATGTTTGTTTTTATCATTGATTCTCCACAAACCCTGTGGTGAAGAATGGATTCTGTTAATCATCGTAAGTTCTAGTCTCCTGTTCATTTTATGCAGGAAACCTCACACCTTGAATCTCTCAACCTTTTACAAATTTTAGTGCATCTACAGCCAAGATCTTCCAACTTTGTTCTTCTAGGGTTCATAATCTTTTATAACTTTATTTTCCTGCTTGTACCTCCCCATTTAATCTCTCTCTCTCTCTCTCTCTCTCTACACACACACACACACAATGGAACTTCTAGCATTTTAGATAAAGAGTCTAGTCATGCACGCCTAAGGTCATCCGTGAGGAAGTCTGACCAAAATGATGCTTATGCTTTGGCTGCTTCTAGTTCTATTGTGGAAGGTTTCAAGAAGTAGTAGCAAAATTGTAGAGAGTATTTTTAACTTTGTATTCTTTGTTTCTTAGTCATGTACGCCTAAGGTCATCCGTGGGAAGTCTGTGACCAAAATGATGCTTATGCTTTGGCTGCTTCTAGTTCTATTGTGGAAGGTTTCGAGAAGTAGTAGCAAAATTGTATAGAGTATTTTTAACTTTGTATTCTTTGTTTTCTATATATTTAACAGTTTTTTTGCAAGAGATTCTATTATCTTAAATTCTTAATTGTGGCAAACTGCAACATTTGACATTGTTGAGAAGTTGGTAACGCTGCTGAGATTGTGCAGCTTTTAAAGTAGTGAAGGTGATGTGGGGAGCATGCAAATACTTGATGAGATGCACTTCTCTGTGCTCTCTCATGAAAAGGCATCTCATCAATCTATTTTGTTTTGAAAGGTTAAAATGTGTTTATCCATTCAATTCTCAAATCCTCAGAAACATGGGCACATGATTGCGGATTTAACACAGAGTCACATAGGTTGGTATTTTTCAAGTGGTTGATTAGCTGAATTGTTCCCCTTAGCAAAGGTTTACAATTACAATGCCAACTGATGATCCCTGAACCATTTTACTTATTTCCTTACTGCAACTTAGGCTGGGTTTGGGATTGCTTATCATGGTTGCTTCTACTTGGTTTTCCAAAAAACAGTCCCTAAAGCTGTTTGGTAACAACAGCTTATCATTTTTTTGAAAAGCCAGCTAATTTGGGACAGCTTTGGAAGCAGTTTGGAGGTTGCTGTCAAAAGCTGCTTCTGTTGCTTCTTTTTGAAAAGCAGCAGCAATTTCAAACCAGACCTAAATCTGGCCAATTGGTGGTGCTTGAATACCCGAGAGGCTAGATCCCATAACTTTTCCAAGGGCAGTAGTTTTGAAGTGACTTTGTTTTCTTTGTTTTTTGGATGGTAGGAGATTCTTCTTTAACAATCTGACTCTTGATCTCTGGCAGCATTTGAAGGAGGAAATGAAGTTGAGTTACCTTGCTCAAGAACTCATTTCAACTGATCGATTATCTCCTCAAGCATGGTAAGTTTTTTGTTTGTTTGTTAAGTTGTTAAGTGAAACATGCTTTGCAAACTTTTGGTTCTCTTCATATATGCTATCTGCTCGTGTAAAGAGTCAAGTATACCCAAATTGGTAGTCTAGTTGAAAATAAACATACCATCTTCTTTATTGCTCTCAAGATTTTTTGTTTCACATTGTCGGGAACAAACCACTTTGACCTTAGGGGTGGTGATTTGTTACTGTTTTATGTTAACTGGTTTTCTATGTAGCAGTTCTTTTGGCTGCTACAGTATTCATTGTTACTGAAAATCCACATATATAATGCGAACACCCTCCTCAGCTACATAGTAAAGCTGCTGGAATCGCTTTTGCGAAGTGTTGCACTTTTAGGTTGCTCCAATGTATCTAATGTTTTACTTGGTTCCAAACTCAACTGAACTCTATATCTTAGCGAGGTTGGAAAATTTGGTGTCCATATTTGTATTGCACCTTCTTTGTTAGTGTTGATATTATAGTCTTATAGTTTCAGTGGTTTATCATTGAATCTACATGTTTCAACTTTCAACCCTTTACAAAATATTTCGGTTTCTGAAATACTACATACAACAACAAAGCCTTTATCCCAAAATTTTGGGGTTGTCTGTTTGAATCTTTTTCTTCCATTTAGTTCTGTTAAGGGCCATGTCCCCTGTAACACTAACGAAAACAGTATCCTTCTTTAATACTTTAATCCATGTCCCTTAGGCCTTTCTCTGCTCCGAACGGTTCCTTTAACTATCTTATCACTCCTCCTTACCGGGGCATATATTGGTCTGCTTTGAACATGTTCTACTACTGAAGACGTTTTTGAAGGTGTGCTATGGAAAATTGAATGGAATGTTTTTGTAGGTGTGCTATGGGAAATTGCTACAGCTTGCTGAAAGACCACGAAACTGCACTGAAGAATTTTCTACGTGCTGTGCAATTGGACTCGAGATTTGCTTATGCCCATACACTTTGTGGCCACGAGTATGTTCTGTCCCCCCACCCCCCCACCACACACACACTTAACACTTAACACTTTTATGAAGACGTAAATATGGTTCATACTGGGTGGAATCAAACCTATGACAGGTTTCCAGTCAGTTCGTCTTCTAGTGCTGACCACTTGGGCCAGTGCTTGTTGACTCCTCCCAGTATGTGTGTGTGTGCTTCAAGGTTAAAACAGAAACCTAGAGCTAAACTATAAACTGTGTTGCTATTTCTCATGGCAGTCTCGTAATATTTCCTAGTATGCCTTCAAATCCATTGACCTAGAGGTAAATTTTGGTTAATAGCTAGCTGGGTGAGCAAATGATCCAGATCATGATGAATCCTATGTTTCTATATGTAGAATAGATTAAGGTCTTCATTTAGGTCACTGGCATTGCCTGATCTATTTGTGGGACACTCTTCTTAGTTTTCCTCATATTACTGCATGTAGACAGTGCGCTTAGATTCTTTATCTTTCCATTTGCAGGTATGTTGCTTTGGAGGATTTTGAGAATGGTGTAAAGTGCTACCAAAGTGCACTTGAAGTGGATGAGAGGCACTATAATTCCTGGTATGGCCTTGGGGTGGTTTACCTGCGACAAGAAAAGTTTGAATTTGCCGAGCACCATTTTCGCAGAGCTTTCCGAATTAATCAACGCTCTTCTGTTATTATGTGCTACCTGGGAATGACATTACACTCTTTGAAGGTCTCATTCTGATGTATTTCCTTCTGAAATTCCTTTTCTTTGTTCTTTTTGCATTGGTTTCAAGTCCACATATATGATGAACGCCACCAAATTTGATGCAATAGCTTTTAAATCGTTTCAGGGTATCTATAATAGCACAGTTTGGTGCAATGTTCCCTGAGACATTTCTTGAGTTTTTAGTTCTTTCCCCATCTTTTAAATCTACGCAGTGAACTGTTTTTGGTTCTTTGTTTCCCTGTGCCTTCAGAGAAATGAGGATGCACTGGAGATGATTGAGAGGGCTATCATGGCCGATAAGAAGAATCCACTCCCAATGTATCAGAAGGCTAACATACTTCTAAGTCTTGAAAGATGCGATGAAGCCTTGCATAATTTGGAGCAGCTAAAGGAGTTTGCGCCTCGTGAGAGCAGTGTTTATGCGTTAATGGGTAAGATCTACAAGAGACTCAATATGCATGAGAAAGCAATGTTCTACTTTGGAGTTGCCTTGGACTTGAAGCCTCCTGCAGCTGATGTTGCTACCATTAAGGTACTAGTTGCCTTTGACTATAATTGTTACAAGCTCTCTCTCTCTCTCTCTCTCTCTCTCTCTCATTTACATTTGTACATAATCATGACAGTCAGCAATGGAGAAGTTGCATCTACCGGACGAGCTGGAGGACAGCCTTTAGATTTGTTGCTAATGAAAGGTGCAGCGAGTTCATTGTTCTCATGGCTCAGCAGCAGCATGCTTGGGCTGTCGAGTTGGTCTGGACGAGGGCGGTCATCAACCAATTCTTTCTAACATTGTGTATGTATCTGGCCGCGAGTGTAACATTAATCATCCTGTTTTGTAGCTTTAGGTTGGGAAAGAATTCAGTTAAGCCATCTGGGAATGTGTTCCCAAAGCTCCTGTACCAAAATGCAACAATGAAATGCCTGTATGATTAATGAAAAATCTCAGTTAACACCACATGATATAAGGGAAAGCAGATGATTTGTAATTCGGAAACATTCTCTGAATTCCTATTGTACACAATTGTCTCCGAGTTCCTCTTCTACGTGTAGTTTTAGCGGTTTCCATTGACCTTTCTGGATGCTGTCATCAGCGTTTTTTTTTTTTTTTTTTTCGATATGTAGACTTTAGATCTCACATAAGTTATAAAATTAGTGTTTGAATTTTCAATAAATAATAATTAGTGTTTGAATTTCAATAAATAATAATTAGTGTTTGGATTTCAAAAGTGTTGTTAAAATAATTAGTGACATTTTTGCACTGATTATTTTGGAGATTCAAACATTAATTTTACAATTTATGAGTCTAAATATTCCTTCTTTTTCCTTTTTTTTTGGTGTTTGGGGGGGGGGGGGGGCACACTGGAAATTGATGTTGTCTGCTGCGTGTCCGAGCTTGGCGTGTTTAAGCTAGCCATATTTTATGGTATGAAATTACCATGATGAGCTCGCTCCAGCTTGAGTAAATTGTATTTCATATTATTCTTAAGTGGACGTTTGATAAGGGAATTCTATTTGCTCGGAAATCAAATTTTTTACGAATTAAATTTTCTAAAAAAATTAGAAAAATGACAAAAAAACTGAAAATAGAATAAACAAATTGATCCCTCCCCCACCTCACCCCCCCCCCCCCCCCCCCCCCCCCCCCCTTTGACAAAAAAATTTCTAAAAAAAAGAAGGAAAAATACC
>JAYESA010000008.1:168074468-168455865 GCA_036927795.1 Iris macrosiphon | reverse complement strand
TTAAGAAATTATCGTTTTGCTCTTTTAATAACTTTTTTTTTCCAAGTAATATGAAATACGTGCAACGCATGTGCGTATATACTAGTATATATATATATATATATATATATATATATATATATATATATATATATATATATATATATATATATTATATATACACACACACTAGGGTCATGGGACATGAAAAAAAAAACTAGCACGACGTTCCATTACGACAAACCCTGCAATAACAGATCAGTGAAATAATATATTTAAAGACAATTTTTCAGCAGAATATTAATTAATTGATATTCATAGTAGTTTACTTTTGAGAACATGTCTATTATGAACAAAATTCTAAAGTGCAATGAAAACTTCTAAATATGTTGGTTTTCTATAGATTTACCTTAGTATCGCATGAAATAAAAATAAAATTAGTAAAGTAATATATACATCACTAAAAGAATAGAGTTCATAAGATAGATTTCTATATTGGCAACACTCAACAGTTTATGACCATCTTTTATATATATTAGTAAATGCACGTGCGTTGCACGTAAAAATAATTTTTTCTGATATTATTGTAAAATAGTTTAAATATTTAAATATATTTGAATTAAAATTTGTTATATATATGTTTTACATTTTAATTACGATTTGTTATAGATTTGATTATATTTTAATTTATTATGAATATATCTTTACTCTTTATAAAAAGTCTAGAAAATGTTAGCCACCTAAGCTTTACATATATCCTCACGTAATTGAAAATTTAAAAATAAATAAATTTAACTAATTGTTTAACTACATAATATTATAACTATAGCTAAACACTTCTTCTAGTTCATGTGGTTAGGGGGGGGGGGGGGGGGGGGGAGAATTCACCTTGGTTGGTTAGGTTTGATTCTCCATGATGTTATTTTGTAACAAAATTAATTTTTTTCAACAAATTTTTTTTACGTAATATTAAAATTTTAATAAACGATGGAGGATTTACAAACGCTTTGGCGACTCAATTTGAGCCGTTTCCAACCTCATTATAAGAGTAGAGATATTTGTAGGTATTTTCTAACTTTAAAGTATTAGACGATGTCAATCGGGATGGCAATTTTTTCCGAATATGACGGAAACCCAAATTTTTTTTTTTCCCGAAGGGAGTGGTTTGAAAATTTAAAAATAGGAACGTTGTGGCAGGAATGGGATTATTTTATTTTTTCTGATTTTTCCACTGATGCCATGGTTCATGTAAAGTTCGGCATGACGGTTAGAAAAACCAGCAATATCGGTTATATTTGGTTGATAATGTTTCTATTTGTATTAATGTTCCTATTCGTATTAATCAATTAATTAGGTTGATATTTTATTGTTTAATCCAATAATAGTTTAAAATATTTGATATAAATATATAATAATTTTAAAACTATAAATATATTTATCATAATTTTTTTAATTTTTTAATAGTGAGATATGCTACTAAGACCAACTTTGTTGGAGTTTAGCTTGTGGCTACACTACTAAGAGTCTAAGAGCGTGGTTAGTAGATTGTGCTCAAAATTTTATCTTGAGGCTCAACATTTAAAATATAAGTAAATGTAGAATGAGTTGAGTTTGTACGAAGAACAATAGAGAATGATAAAATGAGCTTTGGTCAAAAGATTATTATGTGAAAAATTAATATAGAAAAAATAATAATGTAAAACTAAATTTGGGTTCTAATTGAAACTTACTATTCTACAAAATAGTTTCCTACATTCTGAATTTATAAATTTGGGTGAATTATATCTGAAAATCTAGAAATTGAAACTGACGATGGTTCTTATTATTCTACAAATTGAGCTGCTACATTCTGAATTTAAAATCTAGAAATTGGAATGGACCTTTCTAATGATGCTCTAAGTCTACTGACCCATTCAAGTGAGGCCAATATATTTGTAACATAGCTGAAAAATGAAAAATTCAAATGTTGCGGCCGAACTAAGAACAACACTATCCGGTG
Organism: Iris macrosiphon; assembly: GCA_036927795.1. Lineage (NCBI taxonomy): Eukaryota > Viridiplantae > Streptophyta > Magnoliopsida > Asparagales > Iridaceae > Iris > Iris macrosiphon. The sequence goes on along the minus strand of JAYESA010000008.1, from coordinate 168,453,887 downwards.
GGAGACTGGCAACCAGTTTTGCACGGCGAGGTTGTTTTTCCAGTTTACGGTTGACCTGACCCAAGTTGTTCTCGCGAGCCAGAAACATTTAAGGAACTAAGAAGAAAAAAATGAGTTCATTTTGTTCACCTACAAAAACTAGAATTTATGTTCATCAATTAATTTTTCAGCAGAACATCTACCAATCAAAGTAGTATACTTTTGAGAACATCTCTACTATGAACAAAATTCTAAAGTGTAAGGAACCTTCTAAATGTGTTGGTTTTATAAAGATTTACCGTCGTATCACATGGTATAAAAAGAAAATGAGTAAAGTAATATGTACATCGCTAAAAGAATAAAGTTCATAAGATAGATTTCTATATTGACAATACTCAACAGTATATCACCATCTTTTGTATATACTAGTAAATGTACATGCATTACACGTAAATTTTTTATTTTTTTATTTTATAATATTATTATAAAATAGTTTAAATATTTAAATATATTTAAATAAAAAATTTGTTATATATATGTTTACATTTTAATTATAATTTGTTATAGATTTGGTTATATATTAATGATAATTTATTATGGATATATCTATGCTCTTTATAAAAAGTATAAAAAACCTTAGCTATCTAAGTCCTACATACATCCTCACGTAATTAAATTTTTAAAAAATAATTAATTAATTATTTAACTACGTAATATTATAACTATACCTAAACACTTTTTCTCGCTCTGCTCTTACGAGAGGAACACTTTTTTGAATTTGTTTTTTGTTCAATTTTAAAAAATAAAATATATTATAATGGAGATTCTATTCTGAAAGTTTTTCTAGAGCTTCCATGAACTCACGACCGACCCTGTCACTACTGTGTCTACTGACCCATTCAAGTGAGGCCAATTTATTTGTAACATGCTGAAAAATGAAAAATTCACATGTTATGCTGCGTTCCATTAATAACAGAAGGGATAAAGCAAAGTTATTTGTCAACGTTTTCATGCGGCCGAAGTTGGAACAACACTATCCGGTGGGAGATTGGAAACCAGCCAGTTTTGCACGTCTAGGTTGTTTTCCAGTTCACGGTTGACCTAACCCAAGTTGCTCTCGTACCAAGACGAGTCAGAAATTAACATTTAAGGAACTAATAAGAAAAAGAAGAATGCTCACTCACAAAACACTTTGGGTTTCCACATCAGCCATCTTCTCGAACGCGGGTTCTTTCTTGATATCGACAGTCGTCATCTTCACATTGTGTTCTTTGTTGATATCCATATCTACAAGTCGAAGAATGAATTTTTCTTTGAAAGTGCAAAGTAGAAAAAGCTAGGAAGAGACGAGACAAAATAACTATAGCCAGTCACTATCATCGATTCAAATGTCACGCGAATTCTGCGTGTTAGAAATCAAGCAATCTTGTTGACTGGACATGGTGGGCCATTGTTTCTCTTCACAGTTTGTAACTTGGCTGGAGTTTGTGGCAATTCCAGTACGTAATGTCATCAACGTAGTTATTTCAACTCTCATTTTTGTCTTTCTTGCTCTATTGTCTAAGAAGTATTCAGAACTCGTAATTTTTTTTTTATAATTCGGTGTCATGTTTTCCCCAAGTTTTCAGTTCTGGCACGGGTCCATTCTTCTGGTCTGTTCCTCTTTGTATTTAAATATTCAATAAAAAAATATATTTCTACTCATTCAGGGTGGTTTGGAACGGTTCAAAATTATACCGTCTGGACTGTTTATAATTTTTTTTATTAATTATTTAAAAAATAAACTAATTATTTAATTATCTAGTAAGTTTTAATTATAACTAAATATTTTTAACTCAAGTGATTTAAGATATAAGTTATTTTTTATGGTTGTTTGAGTTCAATTCCTAAAAACAATAGTATTTATAATAAATTTTTATTTAATTTTTTTTACGCACGTGCACGCTACTAGTACAACTAAAAGCTCAGTTAAAAGGAATATTGATCCATTGTCAGTTTCTAAAGACCAGTGTTATTGGCACTACAAAAATTTTCGTGGACAATGCTAATTTAGGGACAACACAACTTATTCTATTTTGCTTTTTGAGGGCAACATACATCATTACTATTATATTTTCTTCCTCTTTCAAACACAAAAAACTCAAAAAAAAATTCTTCTTCTCCTTCTTCAAAATTTTGGTATCAATTTGGTACCCTTAACCATTGTAGATTACAACTTGATACCCTTAACTATTCAAGGTTTTCAATTTGATACCGTAAATTGTAATAGGTATCAACTTAATACCCTAAAATTTAAAAAGGACAAAATTAACCCTCCCCCCCACCACCGGTTGCACCACTCCCTCCCGCATCGCGCCTCCAATTCCGCCCTCCTCTTTCCATCGCACGCAGGCTGCTGCTGCCGTCGTCGCAGGCGGAGAGAGGGAGGGGGCACGACACTATTGGTGGGGGGCGAGGGTGGTGCAGCCGCATGGGGGGTAGTGCAGAATATTAGGAAGGGGCGGGGGGGGGGGGGGGGGGGAAGTAAGAGTAATTCCGTTCTTTTTAGATTTTATGGTATCCTGTTGATGCCTATCAAAGTTTATGGTATCAAGTTAAAAAATCTGAATGGTTGAGGGTATCAAATTGTAACTTAGCCAAAAATAAATAATAAGTCAATTGAAACTAGTTCTATGCTTTTTAAACCTAGATTTTTTTTTATATTTTATAAATTTTATGTATAAAACATATTTTGTTATAGTTTTCTAGTTGAAAGTCCACTACGACATTATTTTCGTAGTTTCAAATTCTATTAATGTAGGTTCGAAGATTTATAGCACACAATTATGTTTGAAATGACGGAGGACTACTAAGGTCTGCGAAAATTTTCACAATCCAGAAGTTAAGAGTTTTCTATCTATAATATTACTAAAATTTTAGCAGTCTTTGTGTATAATTATGACTGTCAAAATTTTGGTATTCCATAACTTGTGTTGTCCGATAAAAAAAAACTAAAGTAATTTTAGCAATAAAAAGTTCTAAACATATGCGATACTCCTAAGATGAAAATGAATGGCAATATCATATGCCATTTTTGTTGGTATTTTTGCCTTTGAACTATAAAAGATACTCCCACATTGGCTACACCACCAAGTGGGTATCTCAATATAATACTTTGCTTGTGTTGAGGTGTACACATGGGGTGTGGTGAGGCACATGGGTACCATGTGGGGGTATTTTATTAGGATGAAGAATGATTAACTCCTTAATGAAAGCATTTATGCTTTTGTCATTCTCTTGGAATTTATTCCAAAGGAGCTAAGCCCCAAAGGGTGCTTAGCGACTCAGACTCAGATTTGGGCTTGGGTTCATGCTCAAGGGCGCAAAGTGGCACTTTATTGGCACACTTTGCACTTAGCATGTCAGTATCGGCGCAGACGCTTGTGCGCATTTGATGCGCTCTCATGGGCTGTCACATGCCCTGCCGGCGCTTGTGCACATTTGATGCGCTGCCATGGGTTATCGCATGTGTTGCGGCTTCCGCTGCCGCATGCCCTGCTGCTGCTGCGGATATATTTGAACGTTATGGAAAGATATAGTCTGTTATTCAGATCCGTTTTATGTGAGATTTGAAATTAATTCGTGCCTATCTTATAGGGATTCGTAATTAATCTGTTCCTATCTTTCCGTAACTGTTAGGCGGCTAGGGTTTTTACCCTCTCTCTATAAATACTCTTTTTTTGCCTCTTTGAGGACTTACTTCAAAATAGAGGAGACGAAGAGAGTTGCAGCAGCCGCCATTGCAGTCTAGAAAGTTCGTGCGTGTCCAAGCAAGGAGGTGACAACGAGCGTTCCAGAAGTTCTACGTGAACTTGCTGGTTTCTGAAAACAGATCGTGTGGGGTGAATCTTGCTTTTAGTAACGGTGATCTTCATCACCCCAGCAAGCAGAGTTTATTCTTCTTCTCTTTTCTCTTTTGTAAGTTGTAAAATCTGTTCTGTCCGTTTGTAACTGCGATTGCAAGGAAGAACGAGAAGATAGTTTTCTCTGATTCTTTTATTCTTGTTTCAAGTTGTAATAAGATCCTATATATAATCTTCTTGTTGGATCGAGAGATATCAGGAAGAGAACTCTTGTGTGAACTCATGATCTCGAATTCAACTTCTGGTTCTATCATCTTTGATTAAGCCTCGAGACTAACAATCTCAAAGCAAGATCCGAGTAAGATGGAGAACCGATCAAACCTTCACGATACTAGCTTTCACAAGGTTGAGAAGTTTGATGCCGAACACTACAATATTTGGAAGAGAAAGATCTCTCTGAATCTTCGTCTTATCAAAGTTGCTTATGTGTTGGTTGATCCAGAACCTACCATCCCTAAAGATGGAGGAAAACTTGAAGGTGGTGTGGCACAGGATGCGCACATAACAAGTAGAAAGAAGACAACGACCTCTGCAGGCTATTGATGCTCAATGCAATGGAGGACTCGATGGCAGAGTCTTACAGCAAGAAGGAGAAGGCAAAAGACGCCTGGGAAGCTCTTGAGAAGTATTACAAAACTGATGAAAAGATGTCTAAAATTTATCTCGTTGATTTTTTTTTTTACTTTGCAATTTGAAGACGAGAAGGTAATGCTGCTGCAAGTCAAGAAACTTCTGAAGATGCAGCAAAAGCTGGAGGAAGAGGGCATGAAGCAGGAAGATAAGTTTATGGTGGGGGCTATCGTCATCAAGCTTTCTCCAGGCTAGATCAAGTTCAAGACTGACATGTACCGTAAGAAGATGGAGATCCATCTCGAAGATCTTCTTCACTGGATTCACATTGAAGATGAGGCCAGGGGACAACTGAAGTTGGATTCCCTATCCAAACAGTTGGCAAAGGCCAACTTGGTGCATGTTGGTAATTCCAAGGAGAAGCAGAAGGCTTCTCACAAAAAAAAGGACTTCAACCATCTGAAGGTGAAGTCAGCTTCGTTCAAACCGAAGCCAAAGCCCAAGTCCGAAGTGACTTGCTTCAATTATGGCAAAAAGGGCTACAACCGGAGTGACTGCAGATCCAAGCCCAAACAGACAGAGCAAGGTGAGCCTAACAAGGTTGCTATGATTGTGCAGGTTGTCACGACTGGTGTTGACTCTGACTGGTGGGTGGACACTGGCACATACTGCCATATTTGCTCAAAGAAGGAGTTTTTCACCACCTACAAGCCTACATCTGAGAAGGTTATAATGGCAAACCAGGCACAAGTTGAAGTACTCGGGACCAGAACGGTGGTACTGAACCTGATTTTGGGGAAGTTGCTGACGCTTCAGGATATGAAGCATGTACTAATGATAGCCAAAAATCTGGTCTCAGAAAGTCTGCTCTACCACGCAGGCTTGAGGATGGACATTAATGCTGGACAGATGGTGATGTCTTACAAAGGAACATACTTTAAAAAATCTTTCTATACCGAAGGGATGTTCAAATTTTAACTTATAACTCCTGCTACAATGAAAAATACAGTCACTTCTTTTGGTTATTCTCGTAAGTTATGGCACAATAGACTAGGACATGTTCATTATAAAAGAATAAACAAGATGTCTAGTCTAGGGCTTATCTCCAAATGTGGGATAAGGAGGTGGAGAAGTGTGAGGTCTGTGAGCAGACAAAGATCACCAGAAAGTCGTTCAAGCGGGTTAACCTAAGCATAAATCTTCTGGAGTTGGTGCACTCAGATACCTGTGACTTCAAACAGTTCTCCACAAAGGCCAAGATGAAGTATTTTATTATATTTATCGACGAATACTCGAAGTATGCATTCGTCTATCTGCTAAAATCAAAGGACGAAGCATTTGAGAAGTTCAAGGAGTTCAGGGCTGAAGCTGAATGTCAGACACGGCAACAACTCAAGATACTTAAAAGTGATCGAGACGGAGAGTATAGGTCTATTGAATTTGTATCGTTCTACAAAGAATATAGAATTGTCAATGAGATGACTGCTCCGTATTCTCCTCAATCAAATGAAGTAGCTGAGAGAAAGAACAGGATATTGACAGAAATGATGAACTCAATGCTGTTAACTGCGGGTCTTTCAAACTACTTCTCGGGAGAAGCTGCATTGACGGCTATGTTTATCCTGAACAGAGTGCCGTACGCAACATCCAATATCATTCCTCATGAACTCTGGTTCAAATTTAGACCCAACTTGAATGTCATTCGAGTGTGGGGGTGTCTGACTTATGTAAAGTTTTCAGACATAAAGATTCAGAAACTGGATACGAGGACAACGAAGACAATCTTCTTGGGTTATGCTGAGAAGAGTAATGCTTGAAGGTTTCTTGATATATAATCAAATCATATTATTGAATCCCGCGACGCAGAATTTTTTGACGATCAATTTGCAAGGCACAAGAACATTATTATCGCGGGTATTACGGAGAATAGTGTGGTTGCACGGGAGGCTGAAGCTTCTAAAAAAGATGTAGTACATGAAGAATTTATCATTCCAGAGACAACATTCAAACCAGAAATCGTAGAACCGAGAACTAAGCGGGCGAGGAGACAAAATGACTTCGGAGAAGATTTTGTCCCATATCATCTGAAAGCAGATCCGTTTACCTATGATGAGGCGATGAAGACCAGAGACGCTATCTTCTGCAGGGAGGCTATTAATGACTAGTATGACTCAATAACCTTCAACAACACTTGTGTTGGTCGATCTGCCGAAATAAGCTAAACCAATCGGATGCAAGTGAATCTCCAAAAAGAAGATGAAGGCTGATGGAACTGTTGACAATTTTAAGGCAAGGCTAGTTGCCAAGGGGTTTTCTTAGAAGCAGAAGATTGACTACTTTGACACATATGCTCCTGTAGTGCGAATGACGACCTGTAACGACCCATTTTGTTTAAGCGGATAGTCGATTCAAACGACGCAAGTGCAACGATCTGACCGCTTTGCTCAACGAGAAGACTCGTTTGAGGCAAATGATTTCCAGACTTGGCCCTTCAGGAGTTCAGACTTAGACTTTCAAAAGCTCGCTCAGAGTATCGCTCGATCGAGGTGAATCATCGCTAAGGTGGGTGGCTACGATAAACTTATCTTTTCTTAGCCAGCACACTTAAAAATATGGACGATACGTGCTAGTCGCTAGGTGAATCACCCCTACATGCTAATAATGAATACAACGCACCTAGCTATGGGAATAATCTCATCTTGTATTGATTGTGTTAGAACATGTAAATAAAACTTGGCTTATGATTGGACCCTCGCATGCTACCTTTGCTTCGTGCAAGTAGACCCCGCTATGCCTCGAGTAAACCATCATATATTTTTCGTAGTGCATTGCTTCACTTGTTTATACTGCACGCCCATAGATTATGTCGCTCGATAATGTCCCTTTACGGCTTCACTCTTCGTACTATGCCTTAGACCGTGCCAACGTAAATGCTTATATTTCATATAAATGTATGCTTGCCTGCTTATATTATAACTTGTACTCGTTGCCTCTTTTCTGTAGCGCCCCGTTCTCCCGGTGCGGAGAGCGCGGCTTAGAAACACAAGACGGTATCGTTCGATCGGGATAGATTGAATTAAGAACTCGTCCTCGTTATGGATTTGTTTCTTCGGAATCGATTCCCATATTCAGTGGACCGTTCCCCTGGGATCGACTTAGCGGCAGAGTCAGGAGGGACCTCTCCGCTGCTATCTTTTATTGCCTCGGTTTTCGATGTCGCTTGTTGCTTTCGTGCTTTGAGTTGATTTTGGAATTTGCTTGTTTTCCTTGAACGGTTTTGATGGTTTTCATTGTTTTCGTTCATTGAACTGCATTTTAATTCCGAGATTGGAAAGAGAGGAAGAAGTATTAATCAAGCTGTTCGTGTGCAGGTGAACGAGCAGTAGGCGGCTTGCGAGCGGAGTCGTGAAGCGCCTCTTTCCTTCTCTTTTCCTTCCAACCAAGTGAGTGGCTACCAACCCGATTAGCTAGCCTTGCTTCCAAGCTTCGTGCCCTAAAAAAATCTGCATTCTTCTTGCCCCGATCAAACGATACCAAGTAATAATAAAAGAAACCAAGATAAAAGAGAATACACTTGGTTAATACTGCTTGTCAAACAAACTTATGAACGGTTATCATCCTGTATGCTAGTTCGTTTATAACTATTCTATGAATCGTGCTAAGTATAGAAATATATGCTTGTTATGAAATAAACTGTCAGGATGACTATGCAAAACTGTATGCTATGAACCAATTCTATGAGTATTCTACTATGCAAAACTGTATGCTATGGAACCAATTCTATGAGTATTCTTGATCACGGACGACTTATGCACAAGGTATGTTATGAGTTCCGCGGACGGCCACCGGGGCGCCAGGACCGATCCGATCCGGACGGAACGTATGTATAGTCGTATGTTACCCGGCAAGTGTTATGCAGCGGGGCTCGCCACCCGCGTTGTACGTCACTTTGCCTTGAGACTATAACCGTCCCTTCGTGGCATCAAGCAGTGATCCTATGTATATTTAAACCTGTTGCATACTAACTTGTGTCTTCGTGGCAGGGAAGGCAAGGTAAGTATTGTGCAGGTAATTCAGCGGGCAGGTAAAATCCACCGAACGGTGGCATGTTCATTTCAGTAAATTCTATATGCTGCTTACTTGTAAATGAACTAAGGCAAGATAGAAACCCACAAATATGCATGCTTCATTAAAACAACGTGTTGATTGGTATAGTTCGGCTAGCTCGCCTTCACCAGCATGTTTCGATATGCTGACCCTCGTTGAAACAGGTTCTCCGCACCAAGGCGAACCGAGCGAGGAGCCGAAGTCGTCTTCCCGATCCAGTCCAGCTGTTGGCGCATCTTCACCGCGCCCCTCGAAGTATTTTGGAGTCAGGAGCCTGCAACTCTTCATACACAAATGCAGCTCTGTGGCAAAGCCGTCCTCCAGCCCGGAGGTCTTTATCATTTTGAGTTTATAAAGGGATGTAATGTACATGACTGCTATCTCATTTTGAGTCATCTCTTTTGTAAGCCGTTCGGCATATTAGCTAACTCGTTCAAGAGTTTGTAATAGATGTTCATAATAATAAAGAGAACTTTTCTATGTTTCAAATCTGTGTTTCAATTTATCTGCGTACTCTGAATATGTGCTTGCTATGCAAATCATTAAAGCCTTGTGCGGGCGCAACCCCAGGCCCGCACGGCGGTCACGACTCGGGGGACGCCTCGGGGCGTGACATAGTGGTATCAGAGCACAGATTCAAGTTCCTTAGACTTCGTGCTGGAAAAGTTCCTTTAACGATCAAATTCCTGTGCGAACTCTTGAACTCGCTAGGCCAAAATGAAATACGTTCATGCAATAAGTCCATAATACATTATGATCCTAATATAATTTATCTTCTTTTGAAGGAATGGTACCAGCGCAATCTGCAGCGCAACCACCGAACGAAACGCAGGAAAGTAGTTCGGGAAATTCGGGAAGCTCTCAGAGCCAGCGCGGCATGTCTCAAGTCGACCCGCTTGAGCGGGTGATGCAAATGTTAGAATCGCAACGACAAAGAGACGATGCTCGCCAAGCCAGGTTCGAGAGCAATCTAGAGAACCGATTCTCAGTCCAACAGAAGCAGGTAGATACCCTGCAACAAATCGTTCAGACTTTGGCTGCCAACCATCCCACCGCAACAGCAACGACTCTGGTGGAACAGCCCGTGCTTGAAGTGGAGACGCCTCAAATCCCAAGGCCGAGGGACGTGACTGCCTTCAACTTGGGCCATTTCAAGAAAGTCTGCAATACCCCATTCAACGGGACTGAGGACCCAGTGGTAGCTCTAGATTGGCTAGCCGAGATTGAAGATCACTTCACTCTGCTAGAGGTCCCCGAAGATAAGTGCGTCGCCTGCGCGCAACTACAGCTCCGCCTCAACGCACACGATTGGTGGGACGTGCATCGACGATCTCTCCAATTTGATCACGGAGAGGAGGCGATCTCGTGGACGACCTTTCATGCCGCGTTCGAAGAGGAGTTTATACCGCCTCTAGTACAACGTAAAATGGAAAATGACTTCGTGCAACTGAGGCAGGGCAGCTTGACAGTGAAGCAATACTCCGCCGAGTTCAACCGACTCTCCAAATTCGCTAGGGCCTATTTACCTGATGCAGCGAGTCGAGCCAGAAGGTTTGAAGGTGGACTACGCCCTGCCATCCATTCGCACGTGGCCAATAATCAGTATGGAACAATGCGTGAAGTAATGAATCACGTCCTATCTCTGGAACCACAATATCCTCACGTTTCCACCGGCGCTGTGCATACCTACAATCACAAACGCCAAGGCAACGATGGAGGAAACAATGCTGCAAAATGACATAACGACGGTGGTCTTCACAAAGGGAATCAGAGACCATACTGTGACTTTTGTAGAAGACGTGGGCACACTACTGATAGATGTTACAGCAGAAAAGGTCTATGCTTTAACTGTGGCGTGTCACACCCCGATTTTGGCTAATCGATAATCGTCCCCCGGGCGTGATGCCGTGCACGCGTAGGGCGCGCGTGCACAAGGCCTTAGGCATAAGGATATTCTTTAGAACAATGCAACAGAGTAGACATATAAGATAACACAAGGTTGAGGCACAGAAAAGTTTCTCTTTTATTCATAATGAACATCTTTTTACATTGCTTGACTCAAAAGTATAAAATGCCCACGGGCTTACAAACTTGGACGCAAAATGAGATAGCCGATCCATACATTATGTCCCTTTACATAGATTCAAAAATACAAAACACCTTGGGTGCGAGTTAGCACCATCGCCTTAGCGATATTCAGCAACGGAGAGAGAGAGTGAAAGGCTTCTCGCTTGAGCCTCCAAAAGTCTTGGCCACGTACCGCCAAGGATCCCAGAAGTCCGGAGAGAACTTCAGCTCCTCGCCGCATTGCCTTGCGCCGGGGAACCTGCTACAACGAGGGTCAGTACTTCGAAAAGTACTGGTGAAGGCTAGCTGCTCAACTTTACCAAGCTCATATGATGAGATCTAATGAGCATGCTACAATTATGTTCTTAGGTGGGTTTCTATTCTTGCCTAGATCAGATTTCATTTAGCAGGTATGCAAGAACAAAATAACATAACTTCACATGCCACCGTTCGGTGACTTTACCTGTCCCGTCTGAACCACCTGTACAACTTACCATAGCCTTCCCTGTCACGAAGACATAGTTAGTCTGCACAGTTTAAATATACACAATATCTTTCTTTGTTGTTCTACCAGCCATCATGGGTTTAGTCTGGGCTGGCGGCGACGCTTGCAGCGCGGGTAGCTAGCCCCGCTACAATTCCCCGCTCCCAGGACTAAGAAAGTAGATTCCGCCCGGGTCGAAACGGCCCGGTGCCCCGGAACCGCTCGCAGGAACCTGGATCCCTTGTGCACAAGAATTCCCATGACCATTTCTATGACTCTACCTCATAGATTTACTTACTAGCCATTTAAAGAACATCATGTATGAAACTGCTTTACTGTACTATCATAATCAACCAACAGTTATATGAAATAACATGCAGCAGTTTATAGAAGAACACTTTGAACTATCAATAGATACCAACCCATTAAATACCCAATGAACATGCATGCATCAATAAATTTATGCAAGGTTTGTATGACAAGCAATGGGTGTTCCAAGCCTACTTCTTATCTTATCTTGTTATCCAACTTGTTACTTAATTGGTATCGTTTGATTGAATGCCCAACTGAGTCAGTTTTTATTATGAACGGAGCCCTTGGAAAGAAGGTGCTTATCGAAATAGAGCCACTCACAAGTTTGGTTGAATAGGAAGAAGAAGGAGAGACCCCTAAGACTCCGCTCGCGCGTCGTCTACACGATCACCTGCACGCACCAACGGATGATCAATACCTCCTGCTTCGGTCTCCAAGGGTCGATACGAAATGCGAAATCCTAAGAACGAAAGCAATGAAATCCATTAAAACCGTTCAAGAAAACGCAAGTCATAAAACCAACACGAAAGCAACCAAGCGGCACGAAAACGGACAAGAAACCAACGCAACGGAAGGGCCCCTCTCGACTCTGCCGCCGAGTCCATCCTCGAGGCACAATCCATTGTATATGGGACCTGATTTCAAAGAAACCAATCCATAACGAGGAAAGGATCTTAATTCAATCTGTCCCGTTCGGACGGTCGTAAGTATTTCTTGGCCGCGCTCCCCGAATAGGGGGAACGGGGCATTACATCATAACCATCCAAAAGAAAGTTTCGTCCCGAAACTTAGGAATATAACCTACCACTAAGGAATAATGAGGGGAACCTTTCCCTCATATCAGCTTCAAGTTCCCAGGTCGACTCCTCGACCGAGTGGTTCCGCCACAGGACGCGCACTAGCGAGACGGTTCGGTTCCGCAACTGCTTCTCTTTACGATCCAAAACTTGGACAGGCTCTGCCGCGTACGACAAGTCCGCTTGCAGATTCAACTGACCCAAGTCGACTATGTGGTTCGGGTCGTGTACAAACTTTCTCAGCTGTGAAACGTGAAAAATATTGTGTACTTCTGATAGGGCAGGCGGCAAAGCAACTTGATAGGCGACCGGAGTAACCCGTTTGAGAACTTCAAACGGCCCAACAAATCTCGGACTTAGCTTTCCTTTTACTCCGAACCGCATGACTCCACGCATAGGCGAGACTTTCAAGAACACATGGTCCCCTTCAAAGAATTCAAGGGGGCGACGTCGAGCATCGGCATAACTCTTTTGTCGGCTTTGTGCTGTCTTCAACCGTTCACGAATCAACCGAACCTTTTGGACGGTTTGTTCAACCAGCTCCGGTCCAAGGATTTGCCGTTCTCCGACTTCGTCCCAGCAGATTGGTGACCTACACTTCCGCCCATACAAAGCCTCGTACGGAGCCATCTCGATGCTGGATTGATAACTGTTGTTGTATGCAAATTCGGCCAGCGGCAGGTAGACGTCCCAACTTGACTTCGAATCGATCACGCAGAGGCGCAACATGTCTTCTAGTATCTGATTCACTCGTTCCGTCTGACCATCGGTTTGTGGATGATAGGCTGAGCTGAACTTCAACTTGGTCCCCATCGCCAGCTGAAGGCTCTCCCAGAAACGCGAGATGAATCGCCCGTCCCGATCTGATACTATAGAAACCGGCACTCCGTGCAGCCGGACTATCTCGTCAAGGTAGGTCTGGGCGAGGCGATCGGCGCTCCAAGTACTTTTGATGGCAATGAAGTGTGCAGACTTGGTTAACCGGTCGACAATAACCCAGATTGCGTCGTTCCCCCGTTGCGTCCTTGGCAGGCCAACAATAAAATCCATGCAGATGTGCTCCCACTTCCATTCCGGGATAGCAAGATTTTGCATCTCCCCGCCCGGCCTCTGATGCTCTGCTTTCACCCTTTGACAAGTTATGCATTGGGACACAAAGAGTGCGACATCTTTCTTCATGCCGTGCCACCAGAAGGTCGTTCGGAGGTTCTTATACATCTTCGTGCTCCCGGGATGGATCATATAGGCCGCGTAATGAGCTTCCGCAAGGATCTCCTTTCTAAGTTCTGAATCATCGGAGACGCATAGCCTTCCATTCACCCGCAATGCTCCATTTTCATCTACTGCAAAGTCCTTCGCCTTCCCCGCTAGAATCTGCTCGTGCATCTTCCTTAGGAAAGGGTCGTCTTTCTGAGTAGATGTGACCCGCTCTATTAGGTTGGGTACGAATCGCATTTGAGCGACCCGCGCGCCACGATATCGAATTCGGAGTTCGATGCCCAACTCTTCTAAGTCCCTTCGTAACCTGCGATCGACTGACAGAGACCCAACGAAGATCCGACTCAGAGCATCCGCTACAACGTTCCCTTTTCCAGGCGTGTAGTCTATCGTCAAGTCGTAATCTTTTATCAATTCTAGCCAACGGCACTGACGAAGGTTGAGGTCCGTTTGGGTGAATAGGTACTTTAAGCTCTTGTGATCAGTATAAATTCGGCAAGGCACTCCGTAAAGGTAGTGTCGCCACAATTTCAGGCCAAAGACAATTGCCGCCAATTCTAGGTCGTGTGTAGGATAATTTTTCTCGTGCTTCTTTAGTTGCCTGGAGGCATAGGCTATCACTCGATCTCGCTGCATAAGTACACACCCCAAGCCTTGCCCGGACGCGTCGCTAAATATTTGGAATCCCGAGATCTCGTCTGGTAGTGCAAGTAACGGGGCAGAGGTGAGGCGATGCTTTAACTCTTTAAACGAAGCTTCGCAGTCGGCGGACCACTCAAATGCGACTCCCTTTTGTGTGAGGCGAGTCAGAGGTAATGCAAGTTTGGAAAAATCCTTCACGAACCGTCTGTAGTAGCCCGCTAGCCCGAGGAAGCTTCGAATCTCGCTAACGGATGCAGGTCGCTTCCACTCGACAATGGCCTCCACCTTCTTCGGATCGACTGAGATGCCTCCCGCAGAAATGATGTGCCCGAGGAAAGATACACTACTTAGCCAGAATTCACACTTACTCAGCTTAGCATATAGTTGGTTGTCCCGAAGAGTTTGTAGCACGGTCCGCAAGTGCTCTGCATGTTCTTCCTCACTCTTCGAATACACCAAGATATCATCGATGAATACTACTACAAACTTATCGAGATAGGGCCGGAACACAAGGTTCATTAAACTCATAAAGGCAGCGGGTGCGTTGGTTAGTCCGAACGGCATCACCAGGAACTCATAATGGCCATAGCGAGTTCGAAAAGCTGACTTCGGCACATCGTCTGGCTTGATCTTTAGTTGGTGATAGCCCGAACGGAGGTCGATTTTAGAGAATACCGTGGCAGCTTGCAACTGATCGAAAAGATCGTCTATTCTTGGAAGAGGATACTGGTTACGAATGGTTGCTTTATTCAATTCTCGATAGTCGATGCAGAGCCGCAACGAGCCATCCTTTTTCTTTACGAATAGTACGGGTGCACCCCACGGAGATACACTAGGCCGAATGTACCCTCGATCTAGCAAGTCTTGCAACTGTACTTTAAGCTCCTTCAATTCTGCCGGGGCCATTCGATACGGCGTCTTGGAAATTGGTCGAGTTTCTGGGAACGTGTCTATAGTGAACTCTGTCTCTCGATCGGACGGCATGCCTGGCAACTCGTCGGGGAACACATCAGAAAAATCTGCCACAACGGGAATAGTCTCAACGTTTGCGCAATCTTGCCGAGTGTCTCGAACGGACGCTAAGTACCCTTCGCAGCCGGAGTGGATCATCCGTCGAGCAGACATTGCTGAGATCACCATGCAGGCATTCGACGCTTTCGACTCAGGACTGCACGTGAAGCTAAACTCGATCTCGTCGGGCAAACGAAATACGACTTCCTTTTTCGCACAGTCGATTGTAGCTGAACAAGCGCCGAGCCAATCCATCCCCAGAATAAGATCGTAGTCCCTTATGTCTAGAACTATCGCATCTAATGACAATCTCCGTCCCCCGATGCAAATGTTACCTTCACGACAGACTAAGCGAGCCGATAAATCTACTCCCGAAGGAGTACTAACACTTAGGTTTAAGCCTAGCGGTGTCATAGGGAATGTGTGTTCGGCGGCAAAATCTGCCGAAATGAAGCTATGTGTTGCACCAGAATCAAACAATACTCGAGCAGGTACATTATTAAAAAGTAATATACCTGACACCGTCGTGTTCGATGCAAGTGCCTCGTCCCGAGTCAAAGCATAGACTCGGCCCTGAGCATTTTGCGGTGCCTGGTTCGGTCGTTGAGTTTGCCCCTGACCCTGAGCTGAGTCATTATTCTGCTGCGGACGGTGTGAAGATGGATCGTTGGAACGTGTTGGACAATTACGAGCAATGTGGCCCACCTTGCCACACTTGAAACATCCTCCTCTGCCCGCGCGACATTCGCTGATGTGGTGTCCTGGCTTGCGGCAGTAAGCACAATTTTGTCCTTGCTTCTTTCCCTGATTCGAGTCTTGGGAGCCGCCGTTGTTGTTGTGGCGCTTTTGCACGTTGTTTCCTCCTGTGTTGGCAGGGCGCTTGTGATTGTTATTTTGCACAGCGTCGGTGCGAACTGGAGGATACTGCGACTCTAGGGACAGTGCATGATTCAAGGACTCCCGCATGGTACGATATTGAGTCACTACGACGTGAGCACGGATAGAAGGTCGTAGTCCGAGCTCGAACTTTCTCGCACGACTTTCGGCATCGGCCAGCTGAGACTTGGCAAATTTTGCAAGTCGGTTGAATTCTGAAGCGTATTGACGCACCGTCATGTCTCCCTGCTTCAGTAGTGCAAACTCGTCTTCTTTTTCGGGACGGACGGCGGGTGGAAGGTATTCCTCCACGAAGGCCTTGCGAAACACGGACCAGGAAATAGCCGTTGTGCCACCTTCGCTCAAAATAGCTTGCTTGTGCACATCCCACCAATCATGTGCATTTTGTCGGAGCTGAAGCTGGGCACACGCCACTTTCTTGGTCTCGTCTAGGCACAGCGCTTCGAAGTGGTCCTCCAACTCGACCAGCCAGTCCATTGCTAAGGAAGGGTCCTCGGTGCCTTTAAACGTAGCACGGCACATCTTCTTGAATTCTGATATCGACACGATTGACCCATTCTCGCCTGAGGGTAAGGTACCCTGAGAATTCTGCGGTCCAGTGGCTTCAGCAACTATTGGCACGGTTGCGGGAGCGGATGCAGAATGATTGTTGGCGACCATATTCGTCACCATTGTTTGCAGACTATTCATCTGCTTTTGCTGTGTATCCGCCTGAAGTCGCTGCACCACGAATTGAGCTTCAATTCGTGACTCAAACTGACTCTGCCGTAGTTCAGCTTGTTTCTGCTGCGTCTCCATCAAACGCATCATTCGCTCGAACGGATCGGCAGAGGGTGCGGCAGCTGGACTCCCAGAGCTGCCCGAGGTGCCTGAACTACTCGCTTGCACTTGCGCCACCATCTGCGCTTGTGCACCAGGCTCGGAAGTCGTTCCTTGAAAGAAAAGTAACTTGTATTAGTCTCAAGGTATATTATGGACTCACTGTATGGAACGTATCTCATTTTGGCCAAGCGATTTCAAGGGTCTACTCGAAAGGAACAAGGTCCTCTTTAGAAACTTTCTTTGTGAGATCAAAGGATCTGAAGCATGCTCTGATACCAATATGTCACACCCCGATTTCGGCTAATCGATAATCGTCCCCCGGGCGTGATGCCGTGCACGCGTAGGGCGCGCGTGCACAAGGCCTTAGGCATAAGGATATTCTTTAGAACAATGCAACAGAGTAGACATATAAGATAACACAAGGTTGAGGCACAGAAAAGTTTCTCTTTTATTCATAATGAACATCTTTTTACATTGCTTGACTCAAAAGTATAAAATGCCCACGGGCTTACAAACTTGGACGCAAAATGAGATAGCCGATCCATACATTATGTCCCTTTACATAGATTCAAAAACACAAAATACCTTGGGTGCGAGTTAGCACCATCGCCTTAGCGATATTCAGCAACGGAGAGAGAGAGTGAAAGGCTTCTCGCTTGAGCCTCCAAAAGTCTTGGCCACGTACCGCCAAGGATCCCAGAAGTCCGGAGAGAACTTCAGCTCCTCGCCGCGTTGCCTTGCGCCGGGGAACCTGCTACAACGAGGGTCAGTACTTCGAAAAGTACTGGTGAAGGCTAGCTGCTCAACTTTACCAAGCTCATATGATGAGATCTAATGAGCATGCTACAATTATGTTCTTAGGTGGGTTTCTATTCTTGCCTAGATCAGATTTCATTTAGCAGGTATGCAAGAACAAAATAACATAACTTCACATGCCACCGTTCGGTGACTTTACCTGTCCCGTCTGAACCACCTGTACAACTTACCATAGCCTTCCCTGTCACAAAGACATAGTTAGTCTGCACAGTTTAAATATACACAATATCTTTTTTTGTTGTTCTACCAGCCATCATGGGTTTAGTCTGGGCTGGCGGCGACGCTTGCAGCGCGGGTAGCTAGCCCCGTTACAATTCCCCGCTCCCAGGACTAAGAAAGTAGATTCCGCCCGGGTCGAAACGGCCCGGTGCCCCGGAACCGCTCGCAGGAACCTGGATCCCTTGTGCACAAGAATTCCCATGACCATTTCTATGACTCTACCTCATAGATTTACTTACTAGCCATTTAAAGAACATCATGTATGAAACTGCTTTACTGTACTATCATAATCAACCAACAATTATATGAAATAACATGCAGCAGTTTATAGAAGAACACTTTGAACTATCAATAGATACCAACCCATTAAATACCCAACGAACATGCATGCATCAATAAATTTATGCAAGGTTTGTATGACAAGCAATGGGTGTTCCAAGCCTACTTCTTATCTTATCTTGTTATCCAACTTGTTACTTAATTGGTATCGTTTGATTGAATGCCCAACTGAGTCAGTTTTTATTATGAACGGAGCCCTTGGAAAGAAGGTGCTTATCGAAATAGAGCCACTCACAAGTTTGGTTGAATAGGAAGAAGAAGGAGAGACCCCTAAGACTCCGCTCGCGCGTCGTCTACACGATCACCTGCACGCACCAATGGATGATCAATACCTCCTGCTTCGGTCTCCAAGGGTCGATACGAAATGCGAAATCCTAAGAACGAAAGCAATGAAATCCATTGAAACCGTTCAAGAAAACGCAAGTCATAAAACCAACACGAAAGCAACCAAGCGGCACGAAAACGGACAAGAAACCAACGCAACGGAAGGGCCCCTCTCGACTCTGCCGCCGAGTCCATCCTCGAGGCACAATCCATTGTATATGGGACCTGATTCCGAAGAAACCAATCCATAACGAGGAAAGGATCTTAATTCAATCTGTCCCGTTCGGACGGTCGTAAGTATTTCTTGGCCGCGCTCCCCGAATAGGGGGAACGGGGCATTACATGGCGGGCCAGGCCACGTAGCTCGGGATTGTCCACTCCCCTCTAAGCTCCTGCTTCAACCCAATAATCCCTAACGGTTGGTTCTATTCCTAAGTTTCAGGACGAAATTCCAATTAGTTGGGTAGGATGTAGCGCCCCGTTCTCCCGGTGCGGAGAGCGCGGCTAAGAAACATAAGACGGTATCATTTCGATCGGGATAGATTGAATTAAGAACTCGTCCTCGTTATGGATTTGTTTCTTCGGAATCGATTCCCATATTCAGTGGACCGTGCCCCCGGGATCGACTTAGCGGCAGAGTCAGGAGGGACCTCTCCGCTGCTATCTTTTATTGCCTCAGTTTTCGATGTCGCTTGTTGCTTTCGTGCTTTGAGTTGGTTTTAGAATTTGCTTGTTTTCCTTGAACGGTTTCGATGGTTTTCATTATTTTCGTTCATTGAACTGTATTTCAATTCCGAGATTGGAAAGAGAGGAAGAAGTATTAATCAAGCTGTTCGTGTGCAGGTGAACGAGCAGTAGGCGGCTTGCGAGCGGAGTCGTGAAGCGCCTCTTTCCTTATCTTTTCCTTCCAACCAAGTGAGTGGCTACCAACCCGATTAGCTAGCCTTGCTTCCAAGCTTCGTGCCCTAAAAAAATCTGCATTCTTCTTGCCCCGATCAAACGATACCAAGTAATAATAAAAGAAACCAAGATAAAAGAGAATACACTTGGTTAATACTGCTTGTCAAACAAACTTATGAACGGTTATCATCCTGTATGCTAGTTCGTTTATAACTGTTCTATGAATCGTGCTAAGTATGGAAATATATGCTTGTTATGAAATAAACTGTCAGGATGACTATGCAAAACTGTATGCTATGAACCAATTCTATGAGTATTCTACTATGCAAAACTGTATGCTATGGAACCAATTCTATGAGTATTCTTGATCACGGACGACTTGTGCACAAGGTATGTTATGAGTTCCGCGGACGGCCACCGGGGCGCCGGGACCGATCCGATCCGGACGGAACGTATGTATAGTCGTATGTTACCCGGCAAGTGTTATGCAGCGGGGCTCGCCACCCGCGTTGCACGTCACTTTGCCTTGAGACTATAACCGTCCCTTCGTGGCATCAAGCCAGTGATCCTATGTATATTTAAACCTGTTGCATACTAACTTGTGTCTTCGTGGCAGGGAAGGCAAGGTAAGTATTGTGCAGGTAATTCAGCGGGTAGGTAAAATCCACCGAACGGTGGCATATTCATTTCAGTAAATTCTATATGCAGCTTACTTGTAAATGAACTAAGGCAAGATAGAAACCCACAAATATGCATGCTTCATTAAAATAACGTGTTGATTGGTATAGTTCGGCTAGCTCGCCTTCACCAGCATGTTTCGATATGCTGACCCTCGTTGAAACAGGTTCTCCGTACCAAGGCGAACCGAGCGAGGAGCCGAAGTCGTCTTCCCGATCCAGTCCAGCTGTTGGCGCATCTTCACCGCGCCCCTCGAAGTATTTTGGAGTCAGGAGCCTGCAACTCTTCATACACAAATGCAGCTCCGTGGCAAAGCCGTCCTCCATCCCGGAGGTCTTTATCATTTTGAGTTTATAAAGGGATGTAATGTACAGGACTGCTATCTCATTTTGAGTCATCTCTTTTGTAAGCCGTTCGGCATATTAGCTAACTCGTTCAAGAGTTTGTAATAGATGTTCATAATCAATAAAGAGAACTTTTCCATGTTTCAAATCTGTGTTTCAATTTATCTGCGTACTCTGAATATGTGCTTGCTATGCAAATCATTAAAGCCTTGTGCGGGCGCAACCCCAGGCCCGCACGGCGGTCACGACTCGGGGGACGCCTCGGGGCGTGACATTTTCAACGCTTGACACATAAATTTATGCCACGACCGCGGTAACAATACCTTGTCTTGCATTCATCTAAATTCTCCAAAAGACTATCGATTAGTCGTTTCGTACAAGTATGAAATTGAAAGTATTCGGGAACGTTAGGTCGCCAAGACAGTTCCCGAACCACGAGATTTGTACCATGTTGATAATCTAAGAATCACAGCTCGTGGAGCAATACTTATCCAGTACTGAATTAAATGGCTTAGGGAGTCGATATATATTGTGAACAATCCTGCCTTGAACTTGAGCCTGTACCTGACAAGATCCTGACTCAAACTTGTATCTGATATATCCTGACTTGTTCCTGTACATGACCATAGGCCCAGAAGATTAGAGACTTGCATGGTCATGGATAACTTGGTGCGCAAGGGAGATCTTCGGATCTCGTTCCGCGGACGGTCTTCGGGGTACTGGGGCCGATCCGACCGGTCGGAACCTCCTGACTGTAGTCACCTGCGTTGGACGGGATATGTACAATGCCCCCTGTTCCTGTTTGCACACTATTCTGTCCTGAGACTACACCATCCTCCATGGCGTCATGCCAGTGACCTCCTGTTCATATAGATGCCATCCTCACTTAGCGGCAATCCGAGTGCGAGTCATTGCATCACATCCAGAAAATTTGAAACACATGAACGATTATGAGTATAAGACATCTATACATAAATTGAACAATCTGAGCAATCCATTGCGACACACCTGAGTAACCCGTGTAACTCGTGCACCTGAAACAAAACCTCACTTATGACACTCGTGTTTGCTTATGCATTTTCCTTGAATTTTATTATGTATACCCGTGCTTGATTTAACTTGGTTGCCTTGGACAGGAAAGGAAGAATGGTAAGTTGGTAAGACTCCCGTATTTTTTTTATATCGTACGACGTGCTGCCATACGAGTTAGGCTTTTTATTATGCCATAAAACTGATCCTAAGACAAGACTAGGAAGATAACTTAATAGACGGTGCACAAAATATTTATAACGTGTTTGGATTTATCGAGCAAGCGAGAAGCCTCTCCACCAGTGCATTTATGTATTGATAACCCACCAGATTGTTTGCGGGTGCGGAAGAACCTCGTTCGGTGCGAAAACCCTCTTCGTGCATGATAAGGTGTGGAGTTCACTCTGAAGTCTTGGAACGTTGCGTCAGAACTGAAGCACATATACAAGACATAATGTTGGAACATCAACTATGTATCATTTCACAAATTGTAGCCACTTGGCACGCTTTTATTGTCTCAAGAAAGAGAGTGAGGACTTGAGCGACTTGTAATCTCGGCCTAGCACCGCTTATAACACTTGTTTAATATCAATAAAGAGCTTATTTTGCTTCTATACTTGTGTTATTCAATGCTTCCGCTATTGACGACTCTGTAAACTTGTTACCAATCGCCTGTTTATTTTTTTATTCTGCTGTACTCGGACTATCTGTGCGACTCCGTAGCTTAGATATCTTATCGCCTGTTCGGATCATGGTCTTGCACGGATGCAGCTTGTGCTCGTGCAATATCACGTCCAGATGAGAAAGATCGTCCCACGGGAGCGTGAATGCGGTGATTTGCGCCTAGCGGGGACGGCCGATTGCCTGCGGGAGATCGGGACATGACACGACCATCATAATGTTGATTGCTCTGAGTATAATTCACAAGCTAGTTATTCATCAGATGGATGTCAAAACAACATTACTGAATGGAGAGTTGATCGAAGAGATTTACATGCAACAACCAGAATAATTTATCGTCAAAGGGCTTGAAGACAAAGTTTACAAGTTGGTAAAATCCTTATACGGTCTGAAGGAAGCTCCCAAGATGTGGTACAAAAAGTTTGATAAAGTTATAAGATCAAACGACTATAAGGTCAGCAAGACGGACAAGTGTGTTTACACAAAGTTCGCTGAAGGAAGAGGGGTCATCATTTTTTTACGTAGACGACATGCTAATCCTAGGCACGGATCTAGCAAGAGTCACTGAGACAAAGAAGTTTCTCTCATCCAAGTTCAGTATGAAGGACTTGAAAAAAGTTTATGTTATCCTCGGGATAAAGATCATCCGGAAGGACACAGGAGTGGCGCTGTCACAGTCTCATTATATTGAGAAGATGCTCACATGCTATGGATATTAGGATCTTCCAGGGATCGATACTCCGTACATGTGTGACAAGAAGCTGAAGCAAAATCCTAGAAAAAATGTCAGGCAGCTGGAGCATTCAAGCGTTATTGGGAGTTTGATGTATGTAACAACTGCCACAAGGCATGGCATAGCTTTTTTTTCGTGGGGATGCTGAGTCGATTAACGAGCAACCCAGGTGTGGAGCATTGGAAGCCTTTAAAGAGAGAGATGAGATATCTCAGGATTTTTTTTTCAAGTGACATCTCAAGAAAAGACAGACAATTTTTTGCCATTTCTTATGATGTACCGCTAGTAATACCTCGTTGTCCTACCTATCCAAAAAAAAAAAAAAAAAACTCCACTTGGATGATGTTTGTGTGCGAATAAAGTAAAATGCTTGTAAGTATTTAGTTTGGGGGAAAAATTATTCAGTGGATCGACTTCACCATCTCGCAGTGGTGATATATTGTTTTCCTTCAATAACACCATGGCCTACCACTCTTTATTTTTTTTCTCCTCTAGTCAATAGTATATCATGTTGTTATTAGATGAGAATAAAGTCTCACCACTACTACATGATACTACTACACGATCCACTAAATAATTTATGGCTTTTGGTGTTTAAGAAAAAAAACACATACTCTAAGTTCAATCTCCTGAATGGTACAAGGGAATGTTTTAAAAATCGGACCGATGATTGAACCAAAAATCTTTGGTATATGTCGGATTGGGTTCAACCGGGGTTCAAATATGCCCATTACGAGAACCAAATCATATAAGATATCCATATTTATTTCTTGGTTTGGTTTGGTTTGGTTTGGTTTGGTTTGGTTCCTAGTATGTATGGTTGATTTGGTTTTACAACTTTAAGGTCTTTCAAAACCAAATCAAGTACCAAATAGTCTAAATCTTATATGATAGTTTTTTTGAGTTTTAAAAAAAATGGCCAGTTTAATTGTGAACCGGCCAAACCGGTTCACTGGTTTAAATCCGGTTCAGAAAAAAATTATCAGTTCTTTAAAAAATTTGATTTAAGATAGATCGGACAAATTTTTTGGTCAAATCCGATCCGATTCAACCGTCGGTCCAGTCCGATTTTGATAACACTAGTACAAGGAGAGATCTTTTATTTATGTCACAAATATAAAAAATCTTATTTTTCTCCTTTTCTGTCAGTGAGTATAATTATTTAACATTATGAGACAAGTTTTATGTCCGTCCAAATTAAAACAAAAGTGAGATAGAGGTTGGTAATGAAATATTATGTGTTTTTATTAATTGGTTTTTGGTGATTTTCCATACAAACAGAACATAAATATTTGACATTGCCTTTTGTGTTCCTTTTAAGTTTTATCATAGCAACATAACATAAGGTTTAAGCACATAACTCCTTAAAGTGTGTGCTCAAGTGATATAGTTAACGCATCACCCAAACACACAGTCAACAGTGTCAATATCCTTATGTAGCATCTAAGACTTACTTTCGGCCGGAAAAGTTAAAATCAGCACTAGTCCACAAAAATAACGCGTATGATATAAAGTTTCAGATATATCTTTAGATCTCGTTTGGTTGGCATAAATTTTTATTTTTTTTATTTTTTAAAAAATTATAATTTTTATTAATTTTTTTTGATATTTAAAAATATTAAAAAAAAACTTAAAGATAGAAAAGTGAATCCTTGATTGAATGGAAGAAACTAATTATTTATTTATTTTTCTTTCCATTGGAAATCACTTTTTTTTTTTTTTTTTTTTTCAATTTCTTTGACACTCAAATATAGAAAAGTAATGACTTATCTTTTCCAACCCCAGGATTCCACAAACCAAATGAGATTAGTTTTTAGTTTCTAAAACTTAAATAACGCGACATAAATCCTCACAATTAAGTTGAAAAAACTCATTTATTCTAATGACACCCCCAACTATAGTACTCGAACATTTTTGGTACCAGTCGTGCCTCTTGGCATGCGTTGTGCATGCACTCGACAGCGGGTCGGCCGGACCCGGAGTAGAAGGGGGAGGGGGGAGGACGGGGCAGTTGCGGGTTGCCGTGCGCGTGTTTTGGTGCAATGCAGCTGGTCGGTCGGACCCGGACCGGAGAGTGGGAGGGGTTAACGCCGAGGCCGTCGCGCGCCGCCACGTGCGTGCACAGGCGAGGGCAAAAGAGCGTGCCAATGAGCATTTTTGTTTTGGTGCTGTAACTTTTCATTGTTCGATTTTGGCATCTCAATTTTATAAATTGATCTTTTGAAACAACTTTTGTCAATTTTGAAACATATCAGAACAATTTTAAAATAATATTTGACAATACAAGTATTTAAATTTTGCTTTTGTATAATATTATATACTTTTGAAGAATTCTTGATGTGTTAAAATTGACAAAATATATTTCAAAAGAACAATTTATACGGTGTCATAATAGAACAGTAAAATATTAAGTTGCCAAAAAATACTTGAACTCTGTAGTTAGGATGCTATTAAAATAATTTATATCACTAGTTGTGAAAAAAAAATAGGATAGGTACTCTAGTCAGAGAACTAATAGATCTCTGCCCAATCTCTACGTAGAGACAGTTGAACTTATGATTAAATTAAGCTGGTAATGACGTAATGTGCATTGAAGTTTACCTAAACCACTTCATTGTTCACACACAAAATTTCTTATTCACCAATTCATGACCAATGCAATATAATAGTCAATGCACGATTTAGTAACTGATATATTACACCTGATATGGACAAAACATTTAATTTTTTAGTATGATCCTCAAGTTAGATACCAATTCCAAAAGTTTGGTATTGTATCATTAAGTTTCATACTAAGCTTATTTAGAGGAAGCCTATTGTGAGGAAGGAACAATACATTGATTTTATAATTAGGGGTGAGTAGCATGCAGTTGAAAACTACAAAACCGACATAATGGCACCAAATAATTAAGACAATTTGGTTTGGTTTCTTGTAGTGTATTGTTTGTGGTTTTCAATTTGTAGTTTTTTTTTTTTTTTTTTTTTTGAGATGTTCGGCGATACGTACATAACTTTACACACGCTGTGTTACATGTCATTTGGGTCCACTGTCTCTACATCCTCCTCATGGTTTGATTTCGAGACTGCCGTCCAGCCAGAAATATTATACCTTTTCTTATTGACCACAAGAGTCAGTTGAGTTTGATTTTTAATTTATAGATTTTGACAACTATTGTATTTCTTGCTCCTGTGCATCTGTCCAAAGAAGTCTAACCCAATTCTTATCTTAATCCTAAATCGACCATATTCATAACATTGCCAACAATATAAATTTCCTTGTGAAACTTTCTTCTTCTCAGAATATATCTCTTGAGCATAATTTAGTTTTTGGGCTAACTTACAACTTCATATCATCAATGATTCAAGTTTTTCAACTAAGATACCTAAACTTTAATAGGAGACTACTTGATACATAAACTATAATTTTATAACTTAATATTCTACATATGTAAAAATTATAAAAAACAAAAATATTTCTCTCGCATCCCAATTCTCTTCTCCTCCTCTCTCTCTCTCCAGCAGTCCTCTCTCCTCCCAAAATATAAAATCTCTACCTAAACCGCAAACAGTTGACACATTATTCATCCACCAACCAACCTGGCATCATACAAATTACAACCCATGATAAAATACCAAGAATCACCACATATTCCTTTGAATTTTGTCAAAGATCAGGTCATACACACACACTACTTGATGAGTATTGATCTACACAGAAATTCAAACATACATTTATAGCATTTTTGCCGACTATAGCAATCTTCTTTCTTTCTTTCTTTCTTCCTCTTCTTTATTCTTGACATCATAATCATTTGCTTGTATAACTGTCACCAAGCGCGTCCCGCCATACATAAGAAGCCTCCAAGAAACATAACATACTTCCCTCCTCCAAATATATACTCATCTCACACACACCCACACACTTCAATCCAAACAAACACTAACGAACAAGATACTCAACTTCTTCCTGTACTAGTACTATATATAAGTAATATAACCACGAGCTAGTACGTAGCAATGGTCGTTCTCAACCCCAGGGACGTGGACGCCTCCTCCGTCGTGGGCATCCTCTCCTTCGAGGCTGCGGCCACCATGTCGCGCCTGGTCTCCCTCCACCGCTCCCTCTCCGAAGCCGAGGTGTCGCGCCTCCGCTCCGACGCCATGCGCTCCCAGGGCGTCGCCTACCTCACCTCCACCGACCAGTCCTTCCTCCTCCGCCTCGCCTGCGCCGAGCTCCTCGACGACCTCGACTCCGCCGCCGAGGCCGTCTCCCGCCTCTCCCGCCGCTGCCGCTCCGCCCTCCCCCTCGGCTTCGACCGCCTCTACACCGACCTCAAGTCCGGCTCCCTCGACCCCACCCGCCTCCTCAGCAGCACCAAGGCCCTCGACAAGAAGGTCAAGAAGATGGACAAGTGCGTCTCGGCGACCGAGAAGCTGTTCCGCGAGATGGAGCTGCTGAACGCGATGGAGGCCACCGAGAGGCGGAAGTGGACACGCTTCAGCGGCCCGATACCGATCGTGCAGAAGTCGTCGAATAACCCCGATGCCAAAGCTCCTCCGCAGCTCGACATCAAGTCGCAGCAGCAGAAGGTGAAGAGGCTCAAGGGGGACTCACTGTGGAGCCAGCCCCTCGACAAGGCGGTCGAGGCCATGGCGCTCGCCACCTACTCGATCTTCGCCAGCATCTGCGTCGTGTTCGGGCCCTACGTGCCCGGCCTGCCGCACGTCGTCGTCTACAAGGAGACCTCCAGGATGGGGTTCGCCGCGCCCCACCTCAACTTCCGCATCCACCCCCGCTCGGGCCCGCTGGAGAGGAATGCCGGCGCCGCGACCAAGGAGGTGGCCATCCGGAACTCGTGTCCGATACCGAGGACTACGTGCGACCGCTACAACGGGCGTCTCCACTGGAGCCGGATGCTGCAGCCGCCTCCGAACACCCTCGGGGGCTCGGGCCTGGCGCTGCGGTACGCGAGCGTGATACTGCAGGCGGAGAAGGCGATGCTGTCGGAAGAAGGCGGGGCGGCGGCGGCGTTGACGAAGGACGAGAGGGAGGAGCTCTACTGGCAGCTGCCGCTGGGGCTGAGGAGCGCGGTGCGGGCCAAGCTGAGGGAGTACTGGAGGAGGCGGGGCCCGTCGGACGGGGACCTGGCGGAGGGGTGGAAGGAGGCGGTGCGGAGGATAATGGGGTGGCTGGGCCCGGTGGCGCACGACACGGTGCGCTGGCAGGGGGAGAGGACCATGGACCGGACGCTGCGGTTCGAGTCGCGGCCGAGGACGCTGGCGCTGCAGACGCTGCGGTTCGCGGACAGGGAGAAGGCGGAGGCGGCGATAGCCGAGGTGCTGGTCGGGCTCAGCCTCGTGTGCTGGTACGACGACCGAGGGCGAGGGTCCTTGCGATACTGTTAGATTGCTATACTGTATTTTTTTTCATTCGATCCGAATACGATTACGATTACATTTATATTGCAGTGAACCAAATGGACTCTTAGATTTTAGAATTTAGTTTTACTACTGTTGGATTGAGGTTGAGCTGCATATGAATTGAGGATACAAATTCTTGAAGTACCAAGTTCTCGTGTTGTATATGGGTTATCAATGAGCTATAGTTTGTACAAAAAGAATAAAATAATTTCGAATGTCGTGTGTGAGAAATAATTTTGAATAAAATAATTTCCAGTTTGATTGAAGTTTTGGTTGTGCATTGTTGTTCCTAATGTAAGAATTCCTAACTCAATTTGAATTCAATCTTCTTCTTTCCAAAATTTTGAATATCGTGTGTGTGAAAGGGAGGCGCTTCTTTTATTGAAAAATTTTGGGGATGAAATGGTCTTTACGTGTAGAGTTTTTGACACAATTGTGTATTTTCTTGACTTCCCATTTGATGAGAGTTAGTTAGGTTGTTAGTAAACTAGTTGGGGTCTCTACGAGGCTTATCATGGTTATTTCTAAAAAAATAAAATTGAAAGCACCCGTGTATAGCTGTTTAGTGACAATATCTTATCCATATTTTTTTTTAAAGTTGGGTAATTTGGGTGGTTTTTAAAAGCAAGTGAAAAAACTGATGACAAAAGCTGCTTATGTTGTCCATGTTGAAAGCCAACATTAATCCCAAAATAGGCTCAACTCTAGTAAACAAAGATTAGTTAACTCTAGTACAAGTCCATCTATACATTAAATATTATGGTCATTGTCGTTCAAAGTAAACCTAAATTTCAGTTAACCGACTGAACAAACAATTGGTCAGTTAGGTTTCGCCCAACCAACCAGGAGGTCCAGGACGATTCAGATATGGTGAGCCGGTCACAAGTTGTAGCTTTCTATTTGTTTAACATATCAACCATTTAACCGACTGTTATGTATGTTTTGTTAATTTTTCCACCCTGAAAACATGAATTATGGATTAATATATATATTAATATGTCAGATAAATACTTGTTAACTTATTAGAGTTTAGATATATACGACGGATGGAAAATACATATAAGTTAATATGTTCCTTTCTATAAATTGGTAAGAACTTATGAAATGTTACATAGGCGGAGCTTGACTCCAATTATTGGAGTGACATATTTTTAGAGGTGGTAGTATCTAAAATTTAACTTGTGGGGGAGGTGAAGGGGGTGGCGCTTATCTTGGTCATAGGTGTTACACATAGGTTGTTACTTTTTAGAGGGACTTGTATCGGAGTTGACTAGTCACAAACCGTGTTTTGAAAACCATTTCGTAGCGGGTGGTTCAAATGGTTGAACTGTGATATGGTGACTTTTTTTAAAGGTTTGACAAGTTGACCATTGGAGCATTTTGTCACACATATTTTTCACTCCGTCCAGATAGTATTATACGACCTATCAGGTCAAATGATTACTCGA
Organism: Iris macrosiphon; assembly: GCA_036927795.1. Taxonomy (NCBI): domain Eukaryota; kingdom Viridiplantae; phylum Streptophyta; class Magnoliopsida; order Asparagales; family Iridaceae; genus Iris; species Iris macrosiphon. The sequence continues at coordinate 168,424,147 of JAYESA010000008.1, read as the reverse complement.
GTGAACGGAAATACTATATAATTGTATGGAGTTTTTGGATAATATTTTTTTTTGGATATTCCCTGAAAGATTCTTGGAATGTTGTTTGCATCATGATAATTCCTATTATTTCTAGATGTGTATATTATAAATATTTTATATAAATATATGGGTTCTAGAAAGTTCGTCTACTAGATGGTTGTCATTTTTTCTTGGATATTCCTCTTGAATTTTTTTTAAGATTCTTAGGATGTTCCATTGATCTAGATGGTTCACGAGGATTCGTACTATTTCTAGATCGATGACTATCATGTAAATATTTTATTATAATATCTAGGTTCTAAAAAGTTTTAACTATTAGATGGTTGACACGTGACACAATCTTAGCCCTTCATGTAGGGGCCTGTCACGCCCCAGTCCCAAAATGCCGAGGGACTGGAGATGTGTGGCAATGGCCAACAGCACGCACCGATGGTTAACCCAATTTAATGGAACCATCAGGACGTACTTAAGCTGTAAATAAGGTCTACTACACAAGTCACACTAAATCTCACCCATAAAGATAAAGAAATAACTGCATATTCAAATGGAAATAATGTATCAACAACATCACTGCAAGTCAGTCGGAGCAACAAACCGACTTAAGTCTGAAATAACTGGCTCCATAGGCCAGGGACAAAAGATATAAACTTGAAATAAATAAATGAGTACTGGGTCAGGCACTCAGGAGAAGTCCTCGGCAGTCACCTCGTCTTCAGTGTTCGGTTCAGCTCCAGCAATAGCTTCAGCTCCGGTCCCGTATATCTCGGGATACTGCTCCTCAGCTAAACCTGGGGACATAATCCATTCCAGGTCCTCAGTGGACATAGCAAGGCACAAGATAAAAACAAGCAAACTGAATAAGCAGTGCAATAAATAAATGAACAGCAGGGTAAACTAAGTAACCATCTATGTGATATGCAAATGAGAGCAACACTAGTACTCAGGCTGAGACCGCTACAAGCTCTGTGTCGGGGAGCCGGTAGCAGTAATAACACGTAAAGGGTCTAGCTCTGCTGGAGAGTCTACAACCTTACAATAATAGTAGATATATATATAGAACAGCCTGTAGCCTGTGTGTCTCTCCCCACCCAATGTAATCACGCAAGCCATGACCATAACGTCTCATGTCCATGTCAGCGGGATTATAACTAATGCAACAAGTCATACTGTCTATAAATAAATAACCTTGTCAAGTCCTGTATCCTATTCAGAATCCCCACGAATAACTCAGGGAGATTCTGTCCATGAAAGTGTCAAGTGTCCTGGGTTGTAGGGTACTTGATAGGTCAAGTACCAAATAAGGGGATCGTAAATCCATCTCTAAATGACGAACCCAACACCACGTAAGGTGTCAGTACCCGACTATGGTCGGGCACTAGGAACGTCGTACGTTTCCTAGGTTTAAACAGTTTAAAACAGTTTATATAAATTTCACATGACATCCAGCAGAGTATTTTTATCAGAAAATATGAAAATAATGACTGCAAGATTGGCAAGGTGCACTTGCCTGAGGTTTGGATTCCACTTAGGTCATGGTTTCAGAAATTTCCAGAGATGTCTCCGAAAGCTGAAATAAACAGTACCATCACACTCAGAAGGTGTCAAACAGCTAGAAACGCCTGTCCTTGGGTTCAATTTGGAGACAAGGGCAGAAACGACAATTTCGGCCCAAAACGGGGTCCACCGGTGGGCCCGCTTTGCACCAAAAAACGTGTCAGGGTCAATGGTCTCCAAATTCACCAAACTTAGTGTCAACAGGTCAGGAACGCTGATACGAACCCAACGGAACTTTCAGATTTGAATTCCGATGAGCCGATCACGAAATCGCCCGTCGAGCGGGGCTTGTGGGGCCCACGACACGCGATTTTGTCAACGTTCTCAGAATCGGACCAAACTTGACCCACAGGACCAGCGTATCGCTACGAGTCCGATGGCGCAAGTTTCGTCTCGATCTGACGTGTGTGTACGAAGTTAGGGTAAAATATAGAAAAGGCGGATACGGAGCGATGTCCGCGGATACGCGTTGATTTCGGTGTGCACGCACACCCGAATCAGCTTCCGCGAAATCCCACACGTCCGTATCGACAAGTCGTCCCGTTTGGCGGGGCATACTCAGTTCCGGTGTGAAACAGGGTCTGATTTTTTTCCTGTTTTTGGATCGCGGTGTGCGATCACCACAGGACGCGATGTCCCGAGCGGTGTGTCCGGACACCGAGAGGGTCATACAGGCTTCGCGTAGAAATTTACGAAATCGAATTCCGAGCTATGAGGAGGAAATTAGGAGTACCTGAACAGGGCCTTCGAATCGGGGTTTTCGTGTCCAACACGTATCCTGTGTCGGCGAGTCCGTGTCTGCGGTGTCCGCGTCCGGACTAGGGTTCAGAGCTTCTCTGGAAGCGCGGTGGCCGGAGGGAGGCGGGCTGGGCGGCGCAGACGGCGGTGGGGCTCTGGGGACGGCGTCGCCGGCGCTCGGGACGCGGGCTGCGGTCGCCGGAGACTCGGAACGGCTCGGCTGGGAGGGGAGAGGAGGAAGGGGAGCTAGGGAGTCGGCGGCGGGCGGATCTGGGAGGAGGGTGGTTCGCTGGGGCGGACCACGATGGGGGGAGGTCGGCTCGGGCGCTGGCTGGGGCGGCTCTAGGCGGTGGACAGCGGGGCTAGGGGATGGTCGGAGCTAGGGTAGGTGAGGGAGGAGGAGGACCGGAGGGTAGGGGTTTTATAGGCCGGGCTCGGGCGATCGTGGCCGGGGGAGTCGGTAGGGGAGGAGGACGTGGGGAGGCCCCTCCGGCGGAGGCGGCGGGGGCCAGATCGTGGGCGGTCTCCGCCGAACGTGGGGGAGAGGGATTGGGGACGGGTCCGGGTCGGTGCGGGTTCCGGGTTGGGCGGACCCGCCCGACCCGCAAAGTCCGGGTTGCGGGCTGCTATAACGGGCTCGGCCCACTGGGCCGGGCCGGGCCCCTAAACTAAAAATAAAAATAATAATAGTAATTAATAATAAAACATTTAATTAATAAATAGTTTAGAAAAATAGTTTTTAGGCTTTTAAAAATAGGTCCGATGCCCAATAAAATCCCAGAAAATTTCCCTAAGTCCGGTTTTCTATTTTACACCATAAAATCATATTTTCATTTCATTTTAATGTTATTTATTGGCAATTAAAAATTACAAAATCACTACAGGGTCTATGTAAATTCCTAAAAATTGCATATTAAATCCAAAAATTGATTTTAAAAACTCTGAAAAAATTTAGGGTATTTACAGGGCCTTGAGGCTATATAAAGAGGGATGCATCATTTGTTACCACCGAAGAAGTTACAATCTCTAAAAAGTTTTTAACATACCAATCAATCTCGATTGCTAAAGGCTTGTATGGATATACAAGAAGGAAGTTCGTGTACCGCACGGAGCGAGGCCTAGATAAAAATACTATGTCCATGACAGGTTGAACTATTCAAAACTGGAGCAGACCGCATGACCCGGTCTCGGTTCGTCTGAATCGTCGACTGATTCACCAAATAAGAAGGAAATCAAACAATTTATGGAGTTCAACTACATAAATCAAATAAAAATCACATTAAGAACTTTCAATAGGATTATGACACATGCACATTTTTTTTCTATTTAGGCCTTTGACTTTTTCTGTTTATGTCCTTAAAAAAAATCAAAAAATGAGATGCATGCAATCCAACGGTTTGTCTGATGAGTTTCAAAAATTAGGAATTCATGAGTTCCTGAGTTCCTATAGGATTTTTGCAATTTATGCACAAACGTTATTCTAATTGGAAGATTTGAACAAAAAACCACTTAGAATAGTAGGCCACCATCTCAACATCGGGACAATTTAATTTTGCGTCATTATGCATACATGTACTCTATTTAGTAAGTATTGGAGTGGACGAGATTTCCAACCTATGTGGAGAACATCCCGGAGTGCGACAAGCGCCATCCGTCTGTCGGAGATGCTCGGGGAGGCGATGAGTGCCATTCGGAGATCGAAGAAACTCGAAAAATCAGCGGAGCAACAGTTCTGTCCTGGGGAGACGGAGTTCGGCCCAAACTCTGTCCCTAGGCCGAGTTCGACCCAAGTTCGGTCCTCGGGGGACAGATACTCGGCTCAAGTTGCTGGCCCGCAAATCCAAAACTCGGGTCGAGTTCAGTGTCGGCAAGCTGGAGTATTTTTTTGGGCATTTATACACCGTTGGATCACATCGTATGGTCCGGATCTATTACGGGATTGAGGAGGTATATATTAGGTCTTTTCTAACCCTAGTCCTTGTTTGCCATTAAATTGGAAGTCTAAAAGAACTTGCTTTAACAAAAAACTAAAGAAAGTACAAAGATGTCCTAAACAAACAATCTAAGTATAATTTTTGATTCTGGAGTGTGACGATTGAGATCGAGTGCTGCAGTGACTCTTTTACTCCGTTGCCGGTCAGATACGCGAGTGAGGAAGCTCTTTTCTATTCTCTCTCCCGTGCCTATTGCTCTCCTCCCCTTTGTGGGGGTATGCTATCCTTGCTATTTATAGCCATCAGGCTGACGGGCCATAGATGTCGCATATACCTTTGTTTGGTGGCCACATGGGGGTTCTTTCAACAAAATTCGGTTGTAACTGGGCCGTATACTACAGACGTACTGCCACGTAGCCTTGGTTTGGATATGCGGTTGATACAATCTCGGTGAAGGGGGTGTAGTCGTTATTAACCCATTATGTGCGCGACCTGGTCAGCTGGACACGTGGTCGACACTAATTGCGTGAGGATCTCTTTGGTTGCAACGAAAAAGATCTTGCAAGTTTGAAAGCTGCATAACTTCTTGGCCGCATAGTCGTCCTGGCCGCATATGTGTTCTCTTTTGGTCTTGGTCGAATGGACACTTCGGCCGCATGGCGTTGTGGCCACATACGAGCTCTGGTCTGGCTTTGGTCGAATGGACACTGTCACTACCATATTTTCTAAAAAAGAATATTTTGGTCATTTCATAATTAATTAAATATTGTGCATGTTGAATATTTATTTATTGTATTATTTATTTATTATAGATGTTATATTTTATTTTGGACTTGTATTAGTGGACCTAACTAGTTTAGATTAAATCCTTGGACCAACATTTAATTCTAGTTAGAACTGAACCCAATAATAAGCTCAATCATTAGGAGGATGATTAATTAAGTTAAACCAATTAGACTAGAACCTTCCTTCCTTAATTAATTTCTTCATGAGGAGCCCCAAGGGGTATTTTAGACTTTACATAGTAGCTTGAGGAAGGGGAAAGGGGGGCCAGCCTATTTAAAATGGAGGGAAAATTCTCTCTTTATTTTTTTATTTCCAATCTAGATATAGAATTTTCTCTTCCAAATTTCTTCATTCCTACATCAATTCTACCCAAATTTCTTTCCAATTCCTTCCCAAATCATCATTGGAGGCTATTAGAGCAAGGATCTATAAGAAGAAAGTAAGGATCTACAAAGAGGAGTAAGGATCTACAAGTTGGAGGCTCTTTCACTCAATTTGAAGATTTCATTGAGAATCCATCTCCCAATAGGTAGCTGTCACACCCCAGTCCCAAAATGCCGAGGGACTGGAGATGCGTGGCAATGGCCAGCAGCACGCACCGATGGATAACCCAATTTAATGGAGCCATCAGGGCGTACTTAAGCTGTAAATAAGGTCTACTACACAAGTCACACTAATCTCATCCATGAAGATAAAGAAATAAACTGCATAATCAAATGGAAATAAGTAGCAACATCATCACAGCAAGTCAGTCGGAGCAACAATCCGACTTAAGTCTGAAATAAACTGGCTCTATAGGCCAGGAACAAAAGATGTAAACATGAAATAAATACTGAGTACTGGAACAAGCACTCAGGAGAAGTCCTCGGCAGTCACCTCGTCTTCAGTGTTCGGTTCAGCTCCAGCAATAGCTTCAGCTCCTGTCCCGTATATCTCGGGATACTGCTCCTCAGCTAAACCTGGGGACATAATCCATTCCAGGTCCTCAGTGGACAAAGCAAGGCACAAGATAAAAATAAGCCAAATAATAAGCAGTGCAATAAATAAAGGAACAGCAGGGTAAACTAAGTAACTAACCATCTATGTGATATGCAAATGAGAGCAACACTAGTACTCAGGCTGAGACCGCTACAAGCTCTGTGTCTGGGAGCCGGTAGCAGTAATAACACGTAAAGGGTCTAGCTCTGCTGGAGAGTCTACAACCTCACAATAATAGTAGATATATATATAGAACAGCCTGTAGCCTGTGTGTCTCTCCCCACCCAATGTAATCACGCAAGCCATGACCATAACGTCTCATGTCCATGTCAGCGGGATTATAACTAATGCAACAAGTCATACTGTCTATAAATAAGTAACTCTGTCAAGTCCTGCATCCTATTCAGAATCCCCACGAGTAACTCAGGAAGATTCTGTCCATGATAGTGTCAAGTGTCCTGGGTTGTAGGGTACTTGATAGGTCAAGTACGAAGTAAGGGGGGGTCGTAATCCATTTCTAAATGACGAACCCAACACCGCGCACGGTGTCAGTACCCGACTATGATCGGGCACTAGGTACGTCGTATGTTTCCTAGGTTTAGGCAGTTTAAATCAGTTTATATAAAATTGCACAAGAAATCCAGCAGAGTATTTTTACAGAAAATATGAAAATAATGACTGCAAGTTTGGCAAGGTGCACTTGCCTGAAGTTGAATTCCACTTAGGTCCTGGTTTCGGAAATTTCTCGAGATGTCTCCGAAAGCTAAAATAAACAGTACCATCACGCTCAGAAGATGTCAATCATCTAGAAACGCCTGTCCTTGGGTCCAATTTGGAGACAAGGGCAAAAACGATAATTTCGGCCCAAAACGGGGTCCACCGGTGGGCCCGCTTTGCACCGAAAAACGTGTCAGGGTCAACGGTCTCTAAATTCACCAAACTTAGTGTCAACAGGTCAGGAACGCTGATACGAACCCAACGGAACTTTCAGATTTGAATTCCGATGAGCCGATCACGAAATCGCCCGTCGAGCGGGGCCTGTGGGGCCCACGACACGCGATTTCGTCAACGTTCTCAGAATCGAACCAAACTTGACCCACAGGACCAGCGTATCGCTACGAGTCCGATGGCGCAAGTTTCGTCTCGATCCGACGTGTGTGCACGAAGTTAGGGCGAATTGCAGAAAAGGCAGATACGGGGCGATGTCCGCGGATACGCGTTGATTCCGGGGTGCACGCACACCCGAATTAGCTTCCGCGAACTCTCACACGTCCGTATCGATGAGGCGCACGTATCTGTGAAGACCGCACGCGACCAAGTCGTCCCGTTTGGCGGGGCGTACTCAGTTCCGGGGTGAAACCGGGCCTGGGTTTTTTCTGTTTTTGGATCGCGGTGTGCGATCACCACAGGACGCGATGCCCCGAACAGTTTATCCGGACACAGAGAGGGTCATACAGGCTTCGCGTAGAAATTTACGGAATCGAATTCCGAGCTACGAGGAGGAAATTATGAGTACCTGAAGGGGACCGAGAAATCGGAGTTTTCCGTGTCCTGGACACGTGTCCAGTGCTGTGTCCGGCCTAGGGCAGTGCTGTGTCCGGCGCGTGTCCGCGGCTCTGGGGGTCTGGCCGTCGGTCGGCGAGGTCGGGCCGGGGCTGCGGCGGCTCAGGCGAGGGGCGGCGACCCACCGGAGCGGCGGGGGTCGTCGGCTAGGTGGCTGCGACTCCGGCGGAGGGAAGAACAGCAGCCGCGGGGAGAAGGGTTTCTCGAAGGCGGCTCCGGCGGCGAGGGAGAGGGGCTAGGGCGCTGGAGGGCTCGCCGGAGGAGGTCGGCGCAGGGACGGCGGGTAACGCTGGGTCGGGCTCCGGTGAGGGGTGGCCGGAGTAGGTTTTAGGGGTTAGGGTTTGGGGGAAGAGAGGAGGCGGAGGAGAGGGTATAAATAGGGCTCGAGGGGCTGGCCGGCCGGGGCGTCGTGGGCGGGGGAATCGGAGGGGAGGCGACGTGGGGGGGGTTCTCCGGCCACGTCGTCGAAGAACGCGGCGGGCGGCGGGTTTTTCGGGTCGTGGGGGAAGTCGGGGACAGGGGTGACCGGTAGCGGGTTCGGGTCGGGCGCGGATCCGGGTGAGCGGACCCGCCCGACCCGCTAGGGTGAGGTTGGGCTGGTCATAATGGGCTCGGCCCACTGGGCCGGGCCGGGCCCAAGGCCAAAAAAATAGAAATAAATAACAGTAAATTAATAATAATAATAATTAATAATAAAATAGTTTAAAAAATAGTTTTTAGGCTTTTAAAATTAGGTCCGAGGCCCAATAAAATCCCAAAAAATTACCCTAAGTCCGGTTTTCTATTTTACACCATAAAAATTATATTTTCATTACATTCTAATGTTGTTTATTGGCAATTAAAAATTATAAACTTACTACAGGGCCTATGTAAATTCCTGAAAAATGCATTTTAAATCCCAAAATTGATTTAAAAATCTGAAAAAATTTAGGGTGTTTACAATCTACCCCCCTTAAGAGGATTGCGTCCTCGCAATCGAAGGGTAAACTATAAAGGCAAGATTTACAGAATTAAAATGCTTAGGTTACCTGATTCTGCAAATAAGTGCGGATAACGCTGCCGCATAACATCTTCTCGCTCCCAAGTCGATTCACCTGGAGAGTGCTGCTTCCAAGCTACTCGAACCAGCCTGATTGTCTGCCCACGCAGTGTCTTCTCGCTGGTGTCGAGTATACCCACTGGCTGCTCTTCGTATCTCAGGCTAGGTCCCACCGAGATCTCAGAATGATCAACTATATGACTTGGATCCGTCACATATCTCCTCAGTTGTGAGACGTGGAATACGTCATGCACTCCCTCTAAGGATGGAGGTAATGCAAGACGGTAAGCCACCTCACCAATGCGCTCCAAGATATCAAATGGCCCAATGTACCTTGGGCTCAACTTGCCTCTGCTGCCGAATCTGATAGTACCTCTAGTGGGCGAGATCCTCAAAAATACATGCTCTCCTTCCTTGAACTCCAGGGGTCGTCGGTGTACATCTGCCCAATGCTTCTGTCTATCCTGGGCTGCACGGAGATGGTTCTGAATCTGCTTTACTTTCTCCACTGTCTCCGTTACCAACTCTGGACCCAGTATTTGACGTTCGCCAACGTCGCTCCAGCATATTGGAGATCTGCACTTCCTTCCGTACAACGCTTCGAAAGGTGCCATCTGAATGCTTGCCTGATAGCTGTTGTTGTAGGAGAACTCCACTAAGTGCAGATGATCTTCCCAAGATCCTCCGAAGTCCAGTATACAAGATCGCAGCATATCTTCTAGGATCTGAATTGTGCGCTCTGACTGTCCGTCTGTCTGAGGATGATAGGCAGTACTGAACTTGAGCCTGGTGCCGAGACTCTCTTGCATGCTTCGCCAGAAGTGAGATGTAAATCTTGAGTCTCGATCTGATACGATACTAACCGGCACTCCATATAATTTTACGATCTGACGCATATACATGTCGGCTAGTACTTCTGTGGATTGTCCGACTCTGAACGGCAAGAAGTGAGCCGACTTAGTGAGCCGATCCACGATGACCCATACTGCATCCTTACCACTAGGGCTTCTTGGAAATCCAGTGACGAAGTCCATGGTAATATGCTCCCACTTCCATTCAGGGATGGGAAGTGGCTGCAACATACCTGCAGTCCTTTGGTGCTCGGCCTTCACCTGCTGGCAGACTAAGCATTTTGCCACAAATCGGGCAATCTCCCTTTTCATCCCATGCCACCAGTAATATTGTCTTAAGTCCCGGTACATCTTGGTTCCTCCTGGATGAACCGAGTATATGGAGCTATGGGCTTCTGTCATCAGTTCCTGCCTTAATTCTCCATTTGGAACACATAGGCGATTTCCGCACCTTAATGTTCCGTCCTCGTGGATGCGAAGTCCCGTCTGCAAGCCTGCTTCTGTTCTTTCTCTCAGCCTTCAGAATCTGGCATCATTAGGCAAAGCTTCCTTGATTCTCTCCACCAGCGATGACTTTACTTCGAGGTTAGCCAGCAAACCATTTTGTCCAGGTAAAATAACCTCTATCTGGAGTTCTTGTAGATCTTTTAATAGCTCGGGCTGCTCCGTCAAGAAGTAAGCCGAGGGTTTTCTGCTGAGAGCGTCGGCTACAATATTTGCTTTCCCCGGGTGGTACTGTAGATCGATGTCAAAGTCCACCATCAACTCAAGCCAACGCCTTTGCCTCAGATTGAGCTCCTTCTGTGTATAAACATACTTCAAGCTCTTATGATCAGTGAATATCTCGACCTTCTCTCCATACAGATAATGTCTCCAGATCTTCAATGCAAAAATTACTGCAGCTAGCTCCAGGTCGTGCGTTGGGTAGTTCTTCTCGTGAACCTTCAGCTGCCTCGATGCATAAGCGATAACCTTGCCATGTTGCATCAAGACACAACCTAGTCCACTACCGGACGCATCACTGTAAACAACAAAACCTTCTGACCCTGAGGGAAGAGTCAAGACCGGTGCTGTTGTTAGACGCCTCTTCAATTCTTCAAAGGCATGCTGGCATTCTTCTGTCCATATGAACTCCTGATCCTTCCGTGTCAGCTTAGTCATCGGCTCTGCGATTCTTGAAAAATTTTCTATGAACCGCCGGTAATACCCAGCAAGTCCAAGAAAACTTCTCACTTCTGCCACAGAGGTAGGGGTAGGCCAGGTTTCTATAGCAGTGACTTTCTCTGGGTCCACAGACAGTCCTTCACCCGAGATAATATGCCCTAAGAATGGCACCTTGTCCATACAGAACTCACATTTGCTGAGTTTGGCATACAGCTTCTCCCTTCTCAAGGTTTCTAGCACAATTCTAAGGTGTTCCTCGTGCTCTTCGTGGTTCTTGGAGTAGATTAGGATATCATCAATGAACACCACCACGAACTTATCCAAGTACTGATGGAAGACCCCGTTCATCAAACTCATAAATACAGCAGGTGCGTTGGTTAAACCAAACGGCATAACTAGGAACTCATAATGCCCATACTTAGTTCTGAAGGCCGTCTTTGGGATATCTTCCTTCTTTACCCTAATCTGGTGATAACCGGATCTAAGGTCAATCTTGGAGAATTCCTTAGCACCACTCAACTGGTCAAACAAATCATCAATACGTGGTAATGGGTACCGGTTCTTAATAGTTACAGCATTAAGGGCTCTGTAATCAATGCATAGTCGTACAGATCCATCCTTCTTGGGTACAAAAAGTATAGGTGCTCCCCATGGTGAAACACTGGGCCGGATAAATCCTTTCTCCAGAAGGTCGTCAACTTGTGTTTTCAGCTCCACTAACTCCTTAGGTGCTAGCCGATATACCGATGAGGTGATAGGTTCGGCTCCTGGAGTTAGGTCTATCGTGAATTCTATCTCCCGATCAGGTGATAAACCTGGAAGGTCGTCGGGAAATACATCCACAAATTCCGTTATGACTCTTGGGTAACTTGAATCTTCTTCTACGGTCAATACCCTAAGAGTTGGCTGAACCCCTTGTTCTACAGCTCCTCGTAGAAATTCAAACTCAGGAAGGCTAGGGGGTCTAAATATCACTTTTCCAAGCCGACAATCCAGTGTCGCATGGTACTGACTTAACCAGTCCATACCAAGTACAACATCGTAATCAGGCATAGAAAAGATCAGGAATTAGGCTCGCATCTCTCGGCCACAGACTACTACCGAACATGATCTACAAGTATCACTAACCGGGATAATTCTACCTCCCGTTAGTATTCTCTTCATCTTCGAGAGAGGTACGGTAGCTATTCTATGTGTGGCTACGAAGCTAGCAGCAATAAATGAATGCGAAGCTCCAGAATCAAATAATGCTACAGCAGGAATTGAAGCTACTAATATGGTACCTGCTATCACTTCGCCTGCAGTAGCTTCCTCAGTGACTGCTAGTGCATATGCCTGACCTCGTCCCTGAGCGGGACCCCTTTGCTGACGAGCTTGTTGGAACAATGCTGCTTGAGGTGGTAGAGGTGGCCTGGCTCCTCCAGGCCCTGTCTGTATCGCTCCCCCAGCTGGAAGAGCTGCAGGTGGAGCTGGTCAATTCGGAACTCCCTCTCGACGTTCCGAGCAGTCCTTGGAGAAGTGTTGTCCAGATCCGCAAACCAGACAGAGTCCCAGCTTGCGTCGATATTCCTTTTCAATATGTCCTACCTTGCTACAGTAGTGGCAAGTAGGCAGGTTCTTAGTTGCTGCTCTTGGAGGCGGGCTCTTCTGGGGCCGTTTAGCAGATTCCCCTGGTGATGACTTGGACGGTGCTGAGGAGAAGGGACGTTTCAGGCTTGATTCCCTCCGAGTAACGCGCTCCAGCCGACGTGCTGCAGCTAGGACGTCGGTGTAAGAGGTGGGCGCGACTGATCCGATTAACTTCTGAAGCTCGAACCTGAGCCCATCAAAGAACTTCTCCGCCTTCTCCTCTTCGGTAGGAATTAGCGAAGGGGCGAAGCGGCTCAGGCGAATGAATTCGGCGTTATATTCCTCCACCGTCATGTTGCCCTGGATCAGGCGGTTGAATCTGTCTCGGAGTTCTGACCGAGCCACAGCAGGGATGTACATTTCCTGGAAGAGTCTGGAGAACTCCTCCCAGGTAACCTGATCATGTCCGAGCCTTCTTTCTTCGGACAGCCACCAATGATGCGCGTTGTCCGTCAGTTGCATCCGGACGGCAGTCATCCATTTGTCCCTTGGTAATTCAGCGGCCTCCAACTGATGCTGTGTGTTTGTAAGCCATTCATGCACTTCAGTTGGTCCTTCCTTGCCCGAGAAGGTACGGGGCTTGAGTTGACGGAAATCCGTAATAGATCCCGTCGCTGGCCGCCTATTTGGTGCATGCTCCAATGCTGCGACCAGACTGTTCCTTAGGTTCTCGGCCTCCCGGCGTTGGGTCTCCTGTTGAATCTGTTGTTGCGCCTGCATCATGGCGTAGAACATCTGGAATATTTGCTGGCCGTCCATTGCCTGTCCTGGGGGAAAGACAGGCATCATAGGAGGGAACTGGGGAGGAGGCGGGATGTCATCACGCCTGAACCTGGAACTTGGCTGGCCAGTTTGGTTGCTCTGAGAGGATTGTCCTCTGGTATCCGGCGTCGTTCCAGCCTCGCAGGTAAGCCCTACTTCAGTCGGGGTACCCAAGGGGGTCTCTTCAACACTTCTGGGATCCATTACTCTGCATCAAAAGAAAACAATGAGAACGCACAGAGGAATCAAACATGATGCAATTCAAGCAATTAAATTGAGTTCGACATAGAGTTCAAAAACGATTAAATATATGGATGAGATCCTATAACCTATCTTATTGCAGGCCTGTTCGGTCCCTAAGTTGAAACCCAACAATTTAGTTTGGACCTGCATGGGCCACCACAAAAACCATGTCACGCCCCAGTCCCAAAATACCGAGGGACTGGAGATGCGTGGCAATGGCCAGCAGCACGCACCGATGGATAACCCAATTTAATGGAGCCATCAGGGCGTACTTAAGCTGTAAATAAGGTCTACTACACAAGTCACACTAATCTCATCCATGAAGATAAAGAAATAAACTGTATAATCAAATGGAAATAAGTAGCAACATCATCACAGCAAGTCAGTCGGAGCAACAATCCGACTTAAGTCTGAAATAAACTGGCTCTATAGGCCAGGAACAAAAGATGTAAACATGAAATAAATACTGAGTACTGGAACAAGCACTCAGGAGAAGTCCTCGGCAGTCACCTCATCTTCAGTGTTAGGTTCAGCTCCAGCAATAGCTTCAGCTCCTGTCCCGTATATCTTGGGATACTGCTCCTCAGCTAAACCTGGGGACATAATCCATTCCAGGTCCTCAGTGGACAAAGCAAGGCACAAGATAAAAACAAGCCAAATAATAAGCAGTGCAATAAATAAAGGAACAGCAGGGTAAACTAAGTAACTAACCATCTATGTGATATGCAAATGAGAGCAACACTAGTACTCAGGCTGAGACCGCTACAAGCTCTGTGTCTGGGAGCCGGTAGCAGTAATAACATGTAAAGGGTCTAGCTCTGCTGGAGAGTCTACAACCTCACAATAATAGTAGATATATATATAGAACAGCCTGTAGCCTGTGTGTCTCTCCCCACCCAATCTAATCACGCAAGCCATGACCATAACGTCTCATGTCCATGTCAGCGGAATTATAACTAATGCAACAAGTCATACTGTCTATAAATAAGTAACTCTGTCAAGTCCTGCATCCTATTCAGAATCCCCACGAGTAACTCAGGAAGATTTTGTCCATGATAGTGTCAAGTGTCCTGGGTTGTAGGGTACTTGATAGGTCAAGTACGAAGTAAGGGGGGGTCGTAATTCATTTCTAAATGACGAACCCAACACCGCGCACGGTGTCAGTACCCGACTATGATCGGGCACTAGGTACGTCGTATGTTTCCTAGGTTTAGGCAGTTTAAATCAGTTTATATAAAATTGCACAAGAAATCCAGCAGAGTATTTTTACAGAAAATATGAAAATAATGACTGCAAGTTTGGCAAGGTGCACTTGCCTGAAGTTGAATTCCACTTAGGTCCTGGTTTCGGAAATTTCTCGAGATGTCTCCGAAAGCTGAAATAAACAGTACCATCACGCTCAGAAGATGTCAATCAGCTAGAAACGCCTGTCCTTGGGTCCAATTTGGAGACAAGGGCAAAAACGGTAATTTCGGCCCAAAACGGGGTCCACCGGTGGGTCCGCTTTGCACCGAAAAACGTGTCAGGGTCAACGGTCTCTAAATTCACTAAACTTAGTGTCAACAGGTCAGGAACGCTGATACGAACCTAACGGAACTTTCAGATTTGAATTCCGATGAGCCGATCACGAAATCGCCCGTCGAACGGGGCTTGTGGGGCCCACGACACGCGATTTCGTCAACGTTCTCAGAATCGAACCAAACTTGACCCACAGGACCAGCGTATCGCTACGAGTCCGATGGCGCAAGTTTCGTCTCGATCCGACGTGTGTGCACGAAGTTAGGGCGAATTGCAGAAAAGGCGGATACGGGGCGATGTTCGCGGATACGCGTTGATTCCGGGGTGCACGCACACCCGAATCAGCTTCCGCGAACTCTCACACGTCCGTATCGATGAGGCGCACGTATCTGTGAAGACCGCACGCGACCAAGTCGTCCCGTTTGGCGGGGCGTACTCAGTTCCGGGGTGAAACCGGGCCTGGGTTTTTTCTGTTTTTGGATCGCGGTGTGCGATCACCACAGGACGCGATGCCCCGAACAGTTTGTCCGGACACCGAGAGGGTCATACAGGCTTCGTGTAGAAATTTACGGAATCGAATTCCGAGCTACGAGGAGGAAATTATGAGTACCTGAAGGGGACCGAGAAATCGGGGTTTTCCGTGTCCTGGACACGTGTCCAGTGCTGTGTCCGGCCTAGGGCAGTGCTGTGTCCTGCGCGTGTCCGCGGCTCTGGGGGTCTGGCCGTCGGTCGGCGAGGTCGGGCCGGGGCTGCGGCGGCTCAGGCGAGGGGCGGCGACGCACCGGAGCGGCGGGGGTCGTCGGCTAGGTGGCTGCGACTCCGGCGGAGGGGAGAACAGCAGCCGCGGGGAGAGGGGTTTCTCGAAGGCGGCTCCGGCGGCGAGGGAGAGGGGCTAGGGCGCTGGAGGGCTCATCGGAGGAGGTCGGCGCAGGGACGGCGGGTGACGCTGGGTCGGGCTCCGGTGAGGGGTGGCCGGAGTAGGTTTTAGGGGTTAGGGTTTGGGGGAAGAGAGGAGGCGGAGGAGAGGGTATAAATAGGGCTCGAGGGGCTGGCCGGCGGGGGAATCGGAGGGGAGGCGACGTGGGGGGGTTCTCCGGCCACGTCGCCGGAGAACGCGGCGGGCGGCGGGTTTTTCGGGTCGTGGGGGAAGTCGGGGACAGGGGTGACCGGTAGCGGGTTCGGGTCGGGCGCGGATCCGGGTGAGCGGACCCGCCCGACCCGCTAGGGTGAGGTTGGGCTGGTCATAATGGGCTCGGCCCACTGGGCCGGGCCGGGCCCAAGGCCAAAAAAATAGAAATAAATAACAGTAAATTAATAATAATAATAATTAATAATAAAATAGTTTAAAAAATAGTTTTTAGGCTTTTAAAATTAGGTCCGAGGCCCAATAAAATCCCAGAAAATTATCCTAAGTCCGGTTTTCTATTTTACACCATAAAATCATATTTTTATTACATTCTAATGTTATTTATTGGCAATTAAAAATTATAAACTCACTACAGGGCCTATGTAAATTCCTGAAAAATGCATTTTAAATCCCAAAATTGATTTAAAAATCTGAAAAAATTTAGGGTGTTTACAGTAGCATTCAATTTTTATCCTCTAATTAGACTCTAAATATGTATTTTAATTATTAGGAATTACTCCATATGCTAAGGCTACCCATAGAAATTAAAATTAGGTTCATAGGAGGCCTATGGAGAAAGTTATGTGTTATTTTGTGCCAATTTTGGGAGAATTCCGAGATTGACACATCTTATGTTTGTCAATAGGTCAATTAGACCAAATTGACATATGTTTGATTGCGTGTGGCTAGTGTCATGTCCATAATTGGATATATGTAGGCCGTATCCCGACAATTTGGAGATACAGGTTGGTTTGGGAGTTTTTCTTCGACACGGGGTTTGAGCATGTCACATTTTGACACGGGCACGTAGTTGAGTAGCTAGCTCTTCGTGTTATTCATAATTTTGATTTTAGACTTTCTCGTATCCTTTGGGATACGTTTGGTTGTGTGGTAGAGCCGTATCGCAAGCGTATCATAGAATGAGTGTAATACGGGTATGGTGCACTCCACGTGTTTGTTTCCTTGTATTTCAATTTAATATAACTTAGTTATAGATATTAGAGTATTATAATTGTGTAGTTATGTGTATATATGTATAATGATATTGTATTTTTATATATATATATATATATATATATATATATATATATATATATATATATATATATATATATATGTAATCACCCTAAAATTTTAAAATATGTTAAAAATAATTTTCGGGATTTTTGGTATTTTTCAAGAATTAAAACAAGGTGTTTGGTCATTAAATGATTTTTAATTGCTAATAATTAAATTAAAATATGATAAAAATAAGAATTTATGTTTTAAAATGAAAAACTGGACTTAGGGTAATTTTCTGGGATTTTATTGGACCCCGAACATATTTTTAATCACCTAAAAACTATTGTTTATTATTATTTATTTATTTATTTATTTATTTAATTAATTAATTTTAATAACCTAAACCCAAACCCAGCCCAACCGGGCCCAACCCAAACCAAACCGAGCCCGGCCCATCCCTTGGCCTAGCGGGTCGGGTGGGTCGGCCAGACCCGGACCCGCCGCCCGATCCGACCCGACCCGGAAACCCCTCTTCCTCCTCACGCTCCTGAGCCCGCGGTTTCCGCCGCGTTCTCCGGCCACGTCGCCGGAGAACCGCCCGCGCCTCACCCCCACTATCCCACGACCTCTTCCCGCGGCTCTCCCTATAAGACCCTCCTCCTCCTCCCTCTTTCTCCCCCAAACCCAAACCCTAGCTCCCCTGAACCCTGATTCCGGCGACCCCAAGCCCGGTGACCACCACCTACTCCTCCTCCTTCCCAGCTCCACCGTTTCGCCCACCGGTCGACCCGTCTCGGTCGCCCGAGCCTGACCCCGCTGCCCCTCGTCCCCAGCTCCAGCCGTCGTCCTTCCCTGGCCCATCTCCGCCTCCCCGAGAGCCGCCCAGCCCCTCGTCGAGCCTCCGCCGCCCTGAGCCGCCCTTCCCCGGAGAGACTCGGCCAAACTCGTCCAGCGTAGCTTCGAACACGCGGACACAGTAAACCCCAGCCTAGACTCGCAGGAACGTGGACACATCCAGGACATAGAGACACGTGTCGGACACGAAAAATCCTCGTTCACGGAGCCCTGTTCAGGTACTTGTAACTTTCTGCTCTTAACCCCATTTTCAATTCCGTCAGTTGCATCGCGTAGCCTGCATAACCCCCTCGGTGTCCGTACAAACCGCTCGGGGCATCGCGTCCTGTGGTGGTCGTGAACCGCGATCCAAAAACAGGAAAACTAACGCCCTGATTCACCCCAGAACTGGGTACGCCCCGCCAAACGGGACGACTTGGTCGCGTGCGGTCTTCACAGATACGTGCGCGTCATTGATACGGACGTGCAGAATTTCGCAGAAGTTGATTTGGATGTGCGTGCACACCGGAATCAACGCGTATCCGCGGACACCGCCTAGTATCCGCCCTTTCTGGAACGCGTCATAACTTTGTGTACACACGTTGGATCGAAACGAAACTTGTACCATCGGACTCGTAGCAATACGCTGGTCCTGTGACCCAAGTTTGGTTCGATTTCGAGAACGTTGACAAAATCGCGTGTCGTGGGCCCCACAGGCCCCACTCGACGGGCGATTTTGTGATCGGCTCATCGGAATCCAAATTTGGAAGTTCCGTTGAGTTCGTATCAGCGTTCCTAACTTGTTGACACTAAGTTGGACGAATTTGGAGACCTTTGACCCTGACACATTTTTCGGTGCAAAGCGGGCCCACATGCGGACCCCGTTTTGACCCGAAATGGTCATTTTTACTCCTGTGTCCAAATTGGACTCAAGGTCAGGCGTTTCTAGCTGATTGATATCTTCTGAGCATGATGGTAATGTTTGTTTCAGCTTTCGGAGACGTTTCTGGAAATTTCCCGAGTAACAGAACAATAGTTGGAATTCAAACATCAGGCAAGTGTACCTTGCCAAACCCTGCAGCTTGCTATTTATTTTCTTAACTTATTTATACATCAGTGGACAATTATACCGTGCCAACTTGTAATGATTTCTGTTATAGTGTAAACTCCCTCACCCAAAATAGGTATTTGTGTATATTTTATATTATTATATTTATTATAGATCTTGAATTTATTTAGAGTATTCTCTTAGTTAATTAGAAAATAAATTTTTTTTAGTATATTTACTTATATAAATATTCATTTAGAATTATTTTAGGTTATTTTAGATTTTTGGAGATTTTTCTAGAATTTTTGGTAATTAAAACTTAGAAAACATAAATTTCTAGGACTTCTATGATTTACTATACGACCATACTTGCATGTCGTTCCTACCAAATATTTATTTTAGTTTAAAATATTTAATTATATTTTTTTGTAATTTATTTAGAATTTTAAGAAATTTATTTAGATTTTAAAATTATTTTGGATTTATTTGGATATATATAGTCTTAATATTAGATAGATGCTAATTTAGTGTTAATAGATATTAATAAGATTTTATAAATTATTTGTATTATCTTTAATTATATTTAAGATTATAAATTATTGAGATAAATTCAAACTCTATTTTAAATTAATTCAAATCCTGAACCTACTAGGAAATCAACTTCATGCATATCCTATCCTTATTTAAATTTATCATAATCCTATCCAAATTAACCAATCCTAGTCGTATTTAATTAAGTAGTGTCCACCATTATAAATACCTCATCCTTCATATTTTTCTTCTCCAAATTCCTCTCTTTTTCGTCCAAAAATAGTCAAAATTCGTCATAAATTCAGCCTCATTTTTTACTAGTTATGACGAATTAAAAAGACGATATCTCCTAGCTCCGGACTCCAAACGCGCTCAAGTTTTTTTTTGTTAGAACGATAATGAGGTTAGCTTTCTGATTATATAAATTGTTTTTCTAAATTATTAGTATTAAATTCTGAAAAATTCGTAGAGCACAGCATGTCCGAAAATAGACATATTTTGATGTATTCGCGATTCCGGGAGAACCAGGAATCAGAATCATGAACCGTTTAAAGTTTTGGAAAGCTAATGTCGAGATCATTGACATATGTTTTTCCCAGAATTTAATTCAAAATATTTATATACTGTTAATTCTGTAGAACTTTTAGGTTAGAATTTAACCATCGGTGCACAATACAAAATTTGTATGTGCCATAATTCTCAAACGAATTTAAATTCAGACGAGCCATAAATTCCAGCATATTTTTGAAGCTGAAATCTACAGGAAATCATGCATGAAAGTTGATTTGTGTCGGTTGACTTTTTGGTCAACAGATCGCCTCAATTTGCGTGCCATGAGTCTCGAGTTGATAAAATTTAGTTTCTTTGGACAAAATTTAGGAATTAACATAAAAATCAGAATAATAAGATTAAAATAGGACTTTAGAGTAATTATTCCAGAATTAAATAAATTAAAATAAATTATCTTTTGACGTGATAAATTTGTAATACATAGGCTATTTGGACTGTGACTTGGACTCTGATTCATACCAGCAGCAGGACCCCAGGCAAGATACCTTGCCAAATTGCTTACAGTATTTTGCATGCTTAGTATATTTATGTATATTTATTGCATTTCTGTTTATTTATTGCATGTGTAGTTTTTTCAGTCATTACTATATATTAGATATGTTGACACACACTTACCACTTAGTATCATGAGAGGACAATCATTAGGCGTATGGGCTTTTAACCACTCTGGTAAACCATAGTAACTAGCACGCACTATGGTGGTCGTGTCCGATGGTTGCTACCCCCAAGGTATGTCGATTGATGGAGTCCGAGGGTCGCTACCCCAGAGGTATGTCGGCTGATGATGTCCACTGACGAGCGTGAGGTTGTGAGGATTAGATCGAGTAGCCTACCCTTGCCCATACGTCGAAAAATTATCCTCATTTGCATTCATATAGATAGTCTTGTACATCGTACTTATCTATTTTCAAATAATATGCATGTTTAATGTATTCAAATATTGGCTCATATTTTCTGTATCTTGTTACGTCCCTCTGAGGACCTGGTCCGCTGCCAGGTGTATCTTTTCTTGAGTATTTGCAGGAGCGCAGATTTGGATGGTTACATATGATCCGAGAATGTCTTCTCTTCGAGCTGTGATGGATAGCTGATATTCTTATATTGTGTTGTGGTGTTGTACTCATATTGTATTTGCTCTTATATTCGAGTTGGTAGTGGATTTGTTTCCATCCAACTATCATCCTTAGATACTCCTTATTGAGATCTAGTTTCATAGATACTGGTCATTTATTTCTATATGATTTTGGTGGATGAGATTTAGATTTTACCCTGTGACTTGTATTACATTTTATACCACTTGTGGATTTTATATTCATATTACAGCGTACGTGTGGATTTATTTATAGACAATATGACTTGTTGCATTAGTTATAATTCCGCTGACATGGACATGAGATGTTATGGTCATGATATGCGTGATTACATTGGGTGGGAAGAGACACACAGGCTACAGGCTGTTTCATATATATATCTACTAATATTGTGAGGTTGTAGACTCTCCAGCAGAGCTAGACCCTTTACCTGTTATTACTGCTACCGGCTCTCCGACACAGAGCTTGTAGCGGTCTCAGCCTGAATTCTAGTGCTGCTCTCATATTGCATATCACTTAGCTGGTTACATAGTTTACCCAATTATTTACTTATTGCTGCACTGCTTATTTATTTGGCTTATATTTTCTGTACCTTGCTATGTCCCCTGAGGACCTGGAATGGATTATGTCCCCAGGTTTACCTGAGGAGCAGTACCCCGAGATATACGGGACAGGAGCTGAAGCTATTACTGGACTTCATACTGGAGCAGAACCGATCCCTGAGCACGAGGTGACTGCTGAAGACTTTTTCTGAGTACCTGATTTCGTACTCAGTATTTACTTTATGTTTGACTCTTTTGTTCCTGGCCTATTGAGCCAGTGTATTAAGACTTATGTCGGATTGTTTCTCCGACCTACTTGTTGAGACTTGTTGCTACTTATTTACATTTCATTATGCAGTTGATTATATTTATCTTTTATGGATGAGATTAGTTGTGGCATGTTGTCGTAGACTTTATTTTACAGCTTAAGTGCGCTCTGATGGTTCCATTAAATTGGGTTGTCCATCGGTGCGTGCTGCTAGCCATTGCCACGTGTCCAGTCCCTCGGTATTTTGGGACTGGGGTGTGACATAGTTTTTGGGGTGGCCCATGCAGGTCTACGACTAAATTGTTCGGTTTCAACTTAGGGACCGAATAGGCCTGCAATAAGATATGATAAGTTATAGGATCTCATCCATTGATTGAATCATTTTTGGACTCTATGTCGAATTTAATTTAATTGCTTGAATTGCATCCTGTTTGATTCCTCTGTACGTTCTCATTGTTTTCTTTTGATGCAGAGTAATGGATCCCAGAAGTGGTGACGAGAACCCCTTGGGTACACCGCCCGAAGCTGTGGTTACCTGTGAAACTGAGGTGACGCCAGATACCAGAGGACAATCCTCTCAGAGCAACCAATCTGGCCAGCCAAGTTCCAGGTTCAGGCGTGATGACATCCCGCCTCCACCCCAGTTCCCTCCATCGATGCCTGTCTTTCCTCCAGGGAAGGAAATGGACGGACAACAAATATTTCAGATGTTCTACGCCATGATGCAGGTCCAACAACAGATCCAATAAGAGGTCCAGCGTCATGAGGCCGAGTACTTAAGGAACAGCCTAGTCGCAGTATTGGAGCAGGCAAATCCACCAACTAGGCGACCAGCGACGGGATCTATCACAGATTTCCGTCAACTCAAATCCCGTACCTTCTCGGGCAAGGAAGGACCAACTGAAGTTCATGAATGACTTACGAACACGCAGTACCAGTTGGAGGCCGCTGAACTTCCAAGGGAAAAGTGGATGACTGCCGTCAGGATGCAACTGACGGACAACGCGCACCATTGGTGGCTGTCCGAAGAAAGGAGGCTCGGACATGATTAAGTCACCTGGGAGGAGTTCTCCAGACTCTTCCAGGAAATATACATCCCTGCTGTTGCTCGGTCAGAACTCCGAGACAAGTTCAACCGCCTGATCCAGGGCAATATGTCGGTGGAGGAATACAACGCCGAATTTATTCGCCTGAGCCGCTTCGCCCCTTCTATAATTCCTACCGAAGAAGAAAAGGCGAAGAAGTTCTTTGATGGACTCAGGTTCGAGCTCTAGAGGTTAATCGGATCTGTCGTGCCCACATCATACACCGACGTCCTTGCTGTAGTACGTCGTATGGAGAGCGTTACTCGGAGGGAGTCAAGTCTGAAACGTCCATTCTTCTCAGCACCGTCTAAGTCATCACAGGGGGACTCTGACAAACGACCCCAAAAGAACCTGCCTCAGAAAGCAGCATCAAAGAACCTACCTACTTGTCATTATTGTGGCAAAGTAGGTCACATTGAAAGGGAATGTAGACGCAAGCTGGGACTCTGCCTGGTTTGTGGATCCAACCAGCACTTCTCAAAGGACTGCTCGGAGCGTCGAGAGATAGCTCCAAATTGACCAGCTCTACCTGCACCAAGGCCAGCAGCTGTGGGAGCAACACAAGCAGGAACTGGAGGAGCCAGGCCACCACTATCACCTCAGGCAGCATTATTTCAGCAGGCTCGTCAGCAGAGAGGTCCAGCTCAGGGACGAGGACAGGCATATGCACTAGCAGTCACGGAGGAAGCTACTGTAGGCGAGGTTATAGCAGGTACCATATTAGTAGCTTCATTACCTGCTGTAGCTTTATTTGATTCTGGAGCCTCGCATTCATTCATAGCTGCTAGCTTCGTAGCCACACATAGAGTAGCTACCGCACCTCTCTTGAAGATGAAGAGAATTCTTACGGGAGGTGGTATTATCCCAGTTAGTGATATCTGTAGATCATGTTCGGTAGTAGTTTGTGGCAGAGAGATGCGAGCCCAATTTCTGATCTTTTCCATGCCTGATTATGATGTAGTACTTGGTATGGACTGGTTAAGTCAGTACCATGCGACACTTGATTGCCGGCTTGGAAAAGTGATATTTAGACCCCCTAGCCTTCCTGAGTTTAAATTTCTTCGGGGAGCTGTAGAGCAAGGTGTCCAGCCAACTCTTAGGGTATTATCTGTAGAGGAGGAGTCAGGTTACCCAAGAGTCATATCAGAGTTTGTGGATGTATTTCCTGATGATCTTCCAGGTTTACCACCTGATCGGGAAATAGAGTTCACAATAGACCTAACTCCAGGAGCTGAATCTATCACTTCATCGGTCTATCGGCTAGCACCTAAGGAGTTAGTGGAGTTGAAAGAGTAAGTTGACGATCTTCTGGAGAAGGGTTTTATCCGGCCCAGTGTTTCACCTTGGGGGGCACCCATACTTTTTATACCAAAGAAGGATGGAACTGTACGCTTGTGCATTGATTACAGAGCTCTAAATGCTGTAACCATTAAGAACCGGTATCCCTTACCAAGCATTGATGACTTATTTGACCAATTGAGTGGTGCTAGGGTATTCTCAAAGATTGACCTTAGATCCGGTTGTCACCAGATTAGGGTGAAGAAGGAAGATATACCGAAGACGGCCTTCAGAACTAAGTATGGACACTATGAATTACTAGTAATGCCGTTTGGTTTAACCAACGCGCCAGCCGTATTTATGAGTTTGATGAACGGAGTCTTCCACCAGTACTTGGATAAATTCGTGGTTGTATTTATTGATGATATTCTAGTCTATTCCAAGGACCACGAAGAGCACGAGGAGCACCTCAGGATTGTGCTAGAAACCTTGAGACGGGAGAAGTTGTATGCCAAACTCAGCAAATGTGAGTTCTGTATGAACAAGGTGCCATTCTTGGGACATATCATCTCAGGAGAAGGACTGTCAGTGGATCCAGAGAAGGTCACTGCAATAGAAACTTGGCCTACACCTACATCTGTTGCAGAAGTGAGAAGTTTTCTCGGACTTGCTGGGTATTACCGGCGGTTCGTAGAGAATTTTTCAAGGATTGCAGAGCCAATGACGAAGCTGACTCGGAAGGATCAGGAGTTTATATGGACGGAAGGATGCCAGAAGGCCTTTGAAGAACCGAAGAGGCGTCTAACAACAGCACCAGTCTTGACTCTTCCCTCAGGGTCAGGAGGTTTTATTGTTTATAGTGATGCATCCGGTAGTGGACTAGGTTGTGTCTTGATGCAACATGGCAAGGTTATCGCTTATGCATCGAGGCAGTTGAAGGTCCACGAGAAGAACTACCCAATGCACGACCTGGAGCTAGCTGCAGTAATATTTGCACTGAAGATCTGGAGGCACTATCTGTATGGAGAGAAGGTCAAAATATTTACTGATCATAAGAGTCTGAAGTATGTATATACTTAGAAGGAGCTCAATATGAGGCAAAGGCGTTGGCTTGAGTTGATGGTGGACTTTGATATAGATCTGCAGTACCACCCGGGGAAGGCAAATGTTGTAGCCGACGCCCTCAGCAGGAAACCCACGGCTTATTTCTTGACAGAACAGCCTCAGCTATTACAAGACCTACAAGATATCCAGATAGAGGTTATTTTACCTGGACAAAATGGCTTGCTGGCTAACCTCGAAGTTAAGTCATCGCTTGTGGAGAGGATCAAAGAAGCTTTGCCTACTGATGCCAGATTTCGAAGGCTGAAAGAGAGAACAGAAGCAGGCATGCAGACAGGACTTCACATCCATGAGGACGGGACATTAAGGTACAAAAATCGCCTATATGTTCCTAATGGAGAATTGAGACATGAGTTAATGACGGAAGCACATAGCTTCATATACTCTGTTCATCCAGGAGGAACCAAGATGTACTGAGACTTAAGGCAGTATTATTGGTGGCATGGAATGAAAAAGGAAGATTGCCCGATTTGTGGCAAAATGTTTAGTCTGCCAGCAAGTAAAGGCCGAGCACCAAAGGACTGCAGGTGTGTTGCAGCCGCTTCCCATACCTGAATGGAAGTGAGAGCATATTACCATGGATTTCGTCACCGAATTTCCAAGAAGCCCCAGTGGAAAAGATGCAGTATGGGTTATCGTGGATCGACTCACTAAGTCGGCATATTTTTTGCCATTTAGAGTCGGACAATCCACGGAAGTACTAGCCGGCATGTATATACGATAAATCGTAAGATTACATGGAGTGCCGGTTAGTATTGTATCAGATCGAGACTCGAGATTTACGTCTCACTTTTGGCGAAGCATGCAAGAGAGTCTCGGCACCCGACTCAAATTCAGTACTACCTATCATCCACAGACAGATGGCCAATCAGAGCGCACGATTCAGATCTTGGAGGATATGCTGCGATCATGTATACTAGACTTTGGAGGATCTTGGGAAGATCATCTGCACTTAGTGGAGTTCTTTTACAATAACAGCTATCAGGCAAGCATCCAGATGGCACCTTTCGAGGCGTTGTACGGAAGAAAGTGCAGATCGCCGATATGCTGGAGTGACGTTGGCGAACGTCAATTACTGGGTCCAGAGTTGGTAACGGAGACATTTGAGAAAGTAAAGCAGATTCAGAATCATCTTCGTGCAGCCCAGGATAGACAGAAGCATTGGGCCGATACACACAGACGTCCTCTGGAGTTCAAGGAAGGAGAGCACGTATTTTTGAGGATCTCGCCCACTCGAGGTACTATCAGATTTGGGAGCAGAGGCAAGTTGAGCCCAAGATATATCGGGCCATTCAACATTTTGGAGCGCATTGGTGAGGTGGCTTATCGTCTTGCATTACCTCCATCCTTAGAGGGAGTGCATGATGTATTCCACGTCTCACAGCTGAGACGGTACGTGACAGACCCAAGTCACGTAGTTGATCATTCTGAGATTTCAGTGGGCCCTAGCCTGAGATATGAGGAGCAACCAGTGGGTATACTCGACACCAGTGAGAAGACACTGCGAGGACAGACAATCAGACTGGTTCGGGTAGCTTGGAAACAACACTCTCCTGGCGAATCAACCTGGGAACGGGAGGATATCATGCGCAAACGTTATCCACACTTATTCGCAGATGCAGGTATAACCTAAGCATTCTCTTATTTTCGTAGTTCGTGCCCTTCTGTAGTTTACCCTTCGATTGCGAGGACGCAATCCTCTTAAGGGGGGTAGATTGTAATCACCCTAAAATTTTAAAATATGTTAAAAATAATTTTCGGGATTTTTGGTATTTTTTCAAGAATTAAAACAAGGTGTTTGGTCATTAAATGATTTTTAATTGCTAATAATTAATATTAAAATATGATGAAAATAAGATTTTATGTTTTAAAATGAAAAACTGGACTTAGGGTAATTTTCTAGGATTTTATTAGACCCCGAACCTATTTTTAATCACCTAAAAACTATTATTTATTTATTTATTTAATTATTTTTAATAACCTAAACCCAAACCAAACCCAGCCCAACCGGGCCCAACCCAAACCAAACCGAGCCCGGCCCATCCCTTGGCCTAGCGGGTCGGGCGGGTCGGCCAGACCCGAACCCGCCGCCCGACCCGACCCGACCCGGAAACCCCTCTTCCTTTCCACGCTCCTGAGCCCTCGGTTCCCGCCGCGTTCTCCGGCCACGTCGCCGGAGAACCGCCCGCGCCTCACCCCCACTACCCCACGACCTCTCCCCGCGTCTCTCCCTATAAAACCCTCCTCCTCCTCCCTCTTTCTCCCCCAAACCCAAACCCTAGCTCCCCTGAACCCCGATTGGTGACCCCAAGCCCGGCGACCACCACCTACTCCTCCTCCTTCCCAGCTCCACCGTTCCGCCCACCGGTCGACCCGTCTCGGTCGCCCGAGCCTGACCCCACTGCCCCTCGACCCCAGCTCCGGCCGCCGTCCTCCCCTGGCCCATCTCCGCCTCTCCGAGAGCCGCCCAGCCCCTCGTCGAGCCTCCCCCGCCCTGAGCCGCCCTTCCCCGGCGAGTCTCGGCCGAACCCGTCCAGCGTAGCTTCGGACACGCGGATACAGCAAACCCCAGCCTAGACTCGCAGGAACGTGGACACGTCCAGGACACAGAGACACGTGTCGGACACGAGAAATCTTCGTTCAGGGAGCCCTGTTCAGGTACTCGTAACTTTCTGCTCGTAACCCCGTTTTCAATTCCGTCAGTTGCATCGCGTAGCCTGCATAACTCCCTCGGTGCCCGTGTAAACCGCTCGGGGCATCGCGTCCTGTGGTGATCGCGAACCGCGATCCAAAAACAGGAAAACTAACGCCTTGATTCACCCCGGAACTGGGTACGCCCCGCCAAACGGGACGACTTGGTCGCGTGCGGTCTTCACAGATACTTGCGCGTCGTTGATACGGACGTGCAGGATTTCGCAGAAGTTGATTTGGATGTGCGTGCACACCGGAATCAACGCGTATCCGCGGACACCGTCTAGTATCCGCCCTTTCTGGAACGCGTTATAACTTTGTGTACACTCGTCGGATCAAAACGAAACTTCCGCCATCGGACTCGTAGCAATACGCTGGTCCTGTGACCCAAGTTTGGTTCGATTCTGAGAACGTTGACAAAATCGCGTGTCGTGGGCCCCACAGGCCCCACTCGACGGGCGATTTTGTGATCGGCTCATCGGAATCCAAATCTGGAAGTTCCGTTGAGTTCGTATCAGCGTTCCTGACTTGTTGACACTAAGTTGGACGAATTTGGAGACCTTTGATCCTGACACATTTTTCGGTGCAAAGCGGGCCCACATGCGGACCCCGTTTTGACCCGAAATGGTCATTTTTGCCCCTGTGTCCAAATTGGACTCAAGGACAGGCGTTTCTAGCTGATTGATATCTTCTGAGCATGATGGTAATGTTTGTTTCAGCTTTCGGAGACGTTTTTGGAAATTTCTCGAGTAACAGAACAGTAGTTGGAATTCAAACATCAGGCAAGTGTACCTTGCCAAACCCTGCAGCTTGCTACTTATTTTTTTAACTTATTTATACACCAGTGGACAATTATACCATGTCAACTTGCAATGATTTCTGTTATAGTACCTGCTGGAGTACTTGTGTAAACATACATAAACTTGATTTAACTGTTCAACCCAGGACCGAGTGATTTTACTTAGCGTCCGATTACTAGTCGGGTGCCAACCCCGTACGCGGAGTTGTGTAACGTCACATAGACATGGATATCGAGACCCTATGTATTCTCGTACTTGTCTTATCAAGTACATCATAACCCAGGATACTTGACACTATTCATGAGACAGGATCTTCCCGAGATATTCGTGGTGATTCTGTATAGGATACAAGACTTGACAGAGATATTTTATTTATAGACAATATGACTTGTTGCATTAGCTATAATCCTGCTGACATGGACATGAGATGTTATGGTCATGATATGCGTGATTATATTGGGTGGGGAGAGACACACAGGCTACAGGCTGTTTCATATATATATCCACTACTATTGTGAGGTTGTAGACTCTCCAGCAGAGCTAGACCCTTTACCTGTTATTACTGCTACCGGCTCCCTGACACAGAGCTTGTAGCAGTCTCAGCCTGAGTTCTAGTGCTGCTCTTATATTGCATATCACTTAGCTGGTTACATAGTTTACCCAATTATTTACTTATTGCTGCACTGCTTATTTATTTGGCTTATATTTTCTGTACCTTGCTATGTCCCCTGAGGACCTGGAATAGATTATGTCCCCAGGTTTAGCTGAGGAGCAGTACCCCAAGATATACGGGACAGGAGCTGAAGCTATACTGGACTTCATACTGGAGCAGAACTGATCCCTGAGCACGAGGTGACTGCTGAAGACTTTTCCTGAGTACCTGATTTCGTACTCAGTATTTACTTTATGTTTTACTCTTTTGTTCCTGGCCTATTGAGCCAGTGTATTCAGACTTATGTCGGATTGTTTCTCCGACCTACTTGTTGAGACTTGTTGCTACTTATTTCCATTTCATTATGCAGTTGATTATATTTATCTTTTATGGATGAGATTAGTTGTAGCATGTTGTCGTAGACCTTATTTTACAGCTTAAGTGCGCTCTGATGGTTCCATTAAATTGGGTTGTTCATCGGTGAGTGCTGCTGGCCATTGCCACGTGTCCAGTCCCTCGGTATTTTGGGACTGGGGCGTGACATGGTTTTTGTGGTGGCCCATGCAGGTCTACGACTAAATTGTTCGGTTTCAACTTAGGGACCGAACAGGCCTGCAATAAGATAGGATAAGTTATAGGATCTCATCCATTGATTGAATCGTTTTTGGACTCTATGTCGAATTCAATTTAATTGCTTGAATTGCATCCTGTTTGATTCCTCTGTGCGTTCTCATTGTTTTCTTTTGATGCAGAGTAATGGATCCCAGAAGTGGTGACGAGAACCCCTTGGGTACACCGCCCGAAGCTGTGGTTATCTGTAAAACTGGGGTGACGCCAGATACCAGAGGACAATCCTCTCAGAGCAACCAATCTGGCCAGCCAAGTTCCAGGTTCAGGCGTGATGACATCCCGCCTCCACCCCAGTTCCCTCCGTCGACGCCTGTCTTTCCCCCAGGGCAGGCAATGGACGAACAACAAATATTCCAGATGTTCTACGCCATGATGCAGGCCCAACAACAGATCCAATAAGAGGCCTAGCGTCATGAGGCCGAGTACTTAAGGAACAACCTAGTCGCAGCATTGGAGCAGGCAAATCCACCAACTAGGCGACCAGCGACGGGATCTATCACAGATTTCCGTCAACTCAAACCCCGTACCTTCTCGGGCAAGGAAGGACCAACTGAATTTCATGAATGGCTTACGAACACGCAGTACCAGTTGGAGGCCGCTGAACTTCCAAGGGAAAAGTGGATGACTGCCGTCAGGATGCAACTGACGGACAACGCACACCATTGGTGGCTGTCCGAAGAAAGGAGGCTCGGACATGATCAAGTCACCTGGGAGGAGTTCTCCAGACTCTTCCAAAAAATGTACATCCCTGCTATTGCTCAGTCAAAACTCAGAGACAAGTTCAACCGTCTGATCCAGGGCAATATGTCGGTGGAAGAATACAACGCCGAATTTATTCGCCTGAGCCGCTTCGCCCCTTCTATAATTTTTACCGAAGAAGAGAAGGCAGAGAAGTTCTTTGATGGACTCAGGTTCGAGCTCCAGAGGTTAATCGGATCTATCGCGCCCACATCATACACCGACGTCCTTGCTACAACACGTCGTATGGAGCACGTTACTCGGAGGGAGTCAAGTCTAAAACGTCCATTCTCCTCAGCACCGTCCAAGTCATCACAGGGGGACTCTGCCAAACGACCCCAAAAGAACCTGCCTCAGAAAGCAGCATCAAATAACCTACCTACTTGTCATTACTGCGGCAAAGTAGGTCACATTGAAAGGGAATGTAGACGCAAGCTGGGACTCTGCCTGGTTTGTGGATCCAACCAGCACTTCTCAAAGGACTGCTCGGAGCGTCGAGAGATAGCTCCAAATCGACCAGCTCTACCTGCACCAAGGCCAGCTCTTCCAGCTGTGGGAGCAACACAAGCAGGAGCTGGATGAGCCAGGCCACCACTACCACCTCAGGCAGTATTATTTCAGCAGGCTCGTCAGCAAAGAGGTCCAGCTTAGGGACGAGGACAGGCATATGCAATAGCAGTCACGGAGGAAGCTACTGCAGGCGAGGTTATAGCAGGTACCATATTAGTAGCTTCATTACCTGCTGTAGCTTTATTTGATTCTGGAGCCTCGCATTCATTCATAGCTGCTAGCTTCGTAGCCACACATAGAGTAGCTACTGCACCTCTCTTGAAGATGAAGAGAATTCTTACGGGAGGTGGTATTATCCCAATTAGTGATATATGTAGATCATGTTCGGTAGTAGTTTGTGGCAGAGAGATGCGAGCCCAATTTCTGATCTTTTTCATGCCTGATTATGATGTAGTACTTGGTATGGACTGGTTAAGTCAGTACCATGCGACACTTGATTGCCGGCTTGGAAAAGTGATATTTAGACCCCCTAGCCTTCCTGAGTTAGAATTTCTTCGGGGAGCTGTAGAGCAAGGTGTCCAGCCAACTCTTAGGGTATTATCTGTAGAGGAGGAGTCAGGTTACCCAAGAGTCATATCGAAGTTTGTGGATGTATTTTCTGATGATCTTCCAGGTTTACCACCTGATCGGGAAATAGAGTTCACAATAGAGGGTGAGTTAAGTATTGTGTCCATATGAGTATCTTAGAGTTAGGAGTGTATCATGTAGCAAGATTTATGTGGGAGAGAGTATGAATTAGTGTAAGAGGTGTTAGATATTGATGGTTAGATGATTTCTAACACCAATTAGGTAGTAACAGTTAGTTAGTTCTAGATGTTAGTAATGTAATATTGTTATGATAGTTAGTTATGAGTTGAAATTAATATAGAAAGATATGTTGGTAGACTATTATGTGAGTATAACAGTTAGCTTTTAATAGTCAGATAAGTTAGTGGTTAGTTAGATGTTTTAGCCCTTCATCGTCCAGGTCAGGGTACTAATCTATGGAAGAGAGGTGGAGCTAGGATACCTGTAGCACCGCAGATTGCTCATCACCCGCAGAGAGTGCTACCTCAGCAAGGCGGAGTATTTGTGATGACGGTCGAGGAGACCGATACTACAGGTGATGGGTTAGTGAGTTATGCTCTTTCTTTCTGTTCCTTCCATCTATTTTGATTGATTGCTTCTTTAGTACCTTTTGGATGCTATGTTATATAGTTAGTATATCTAATAGAATATTCTGACAGAGAACAGTAATAAGACAGACGGAGAACATGACCATGCATGTTGTTCTTTGCATATGACTGTTCTTTGTATAATTTTAGATAAGACCTTCTTGGACTATGATTGATGGGGGTTTGACCATAGTAAAATTTGTATGAATAGGTAATGACTAGCCCAAGGGAGAGGGTTGAGAGTTTTAATTTCGAGGACTAAATTCTGCTAGGGGGTAGACTTGTCACTACCATATTTTTTAGGAAAGGGTATTTTGGTCATTTCATAATTAATTAAATATTGTGCATATTGAATATTTATTTATTGTATTATTTATTTATTGTAGATGTTATATTTTATTTTGTACTTATATTATTGGACCTAACTAGTTTAGATTAGATCGTTAGACCAATATTTAATTCTAGTTAGAATTGAATCCAATAATAAGCCCAATCATTAGGAGGATGATTAATTAAGTTAAACCAATTAGACTAGAACATTCCTTCCTTAATTAATTTTTTATAAGAAGCCCCAAGGGGTATTTTAGACTTTACATAGTAGCTTGAGGAAGGGGAAAGGGGGGACGACCTATTTAAAATGGAGAGAAAATTCTCTCTCTTTATTTTTCTATTTTCAATTTAGATCTAGAATTTTTTCTTCCAAATTCCTTCATTTTTTACACCAATTCTACCCAAATTTCTTTTCAATTCCTTCCCAAATCATTATTGTAGGCTATTAAAACATGGATCTATAAGGAGAAAGCAATAATCTACAAGGAGGAGCAAGGATCTACAAGTTGGAGGCTCTTTTCACTCAATTTAGAGATTTTATTGGGAATCCATCTCCCAATAGGTATAATTTA
The DNA here is from genome assembly GCA_036927795.1 of Iris macrosiphon. Lineage (NCBI taxonomy): Eukaryota > Viridiplantae > Streptophyta > Magnoliopsida > Asparagales > Iridaceae > Iris > Iris macrosiphon. The sequence continues at coordinate 168,390,733 of JAYESA010000008.1, read as the reverse complement.
GTTTTTTTCCCTCTAATTAGACTCTAAATTTGTATTTTAATCATTAGGAACCACCCCATATGCTAAGGATACCCATAGTAATTGGAATTATGTTCATAGGAGGCCTATGAAAAAAGTTATGTGTTATTTTGTATCAATTTTAGGGAAATTTTGAGATTGACACATCTTGTGTTTGTCAATAGGTCAATTAGACCAAATTAACATGTGTTTGATTGTGTGTGGCTAGTATCGTGTCCACAATTGGATATGCGTAGGCCGTATCCCGGTAATTTGGAGATACGAATTGGTTTGGGGGTTTTCCTCCGGCACGGGGGTTTGAGCATGTCACATTTTGATACGGACACGTAGTTGAGTAGCTAGCTCTTCGTGTTGTTCATAATTATGATTTTAGACTTGCTCGTGTCCTTCGAAATATGTTTGGTTGTGTGATGGAGCAATATCGCAAGCGTATCATAGATTGAGTGTGATACGGGTGCGGTGCACTCTACGTGTTTGTTTTCTTATATTTCAATTTAATATAACTTAGTTATAGCTGTTAGAGTGTTATAATTGTGTGGTTATGTATATATATGTATAGTAATATATATATATATATATATATATATATATATATATATATATATATATATATATATAATGATTGGTGTTTATATATATATATATATCTAGTATTATATATATATATATATATATATATATATATATATATATATATATATATATATATATATATATATATATATATATATATATATATATATATATATATATATATATATATATATATATATATATATATATATATATATATATATGGAGGTGTCTATGTACATAGATATATATGCTTGTGTGTGTGTGTCTTAGTGAGTGTTGTGTTGTGTTTGGGTGAGTGAGGGAGTGTAGGGTGTAATGTGCAGTGAGGTGAGGGGGTCGGGTTGCTGGTTTCAACATGTGCAGCGACAGCTAGGGGAGCAACTGCAGCAACAAGCAGCATGTGCAGCAATAAATGCAGCAACTGCAGCCGCAAATGCAAAAGCAAATGCAAGAGCAGCAGCAGCAGCAATAACATGGGCAGCAGCAATTCACAACAAGCACGAGCAGCAGAGCAGCAACATCCAGCAGCATTGCAGCAAGGATCAGCTGCAGTACCAGCAGGAGAGTAGAGGGGTAATATTTGTGGTGTTGTGTTAGTGTGTTGGTGAGTGTGTGTAGTGTTTGGGTTGTGCATATATATAGGTATGTATAGGTATTCAGCAGTGTAGTGAGCAAGTGTGTTTAAGTGTGTTGATGACAGCTTGGAGTGGAGTGTCAAGTGGCTCAGGTAAGAGTGTATCAGGCTATGTGTGCATTGGTACCATGGTTTAGAAGGTACTCTAGTGTGTGCATGTCAGTAGATAACTTAGTAGCAGTATATTAGGGTATCAGTGTGTCTATCCTAAATGTCAAGGGTATGATACTGTCAGTTCCTGTGGATATGTGTTGAATTGGATTACTATGGAAGTTCTCACTGCGTAGAGAGTGGTGTGTTGTACATGGGTAAGTAGCAGTCTGTTTAGAGAAGTAGGATGCTCGGGTGACTGTGCACAGTATGAGTAAGAGTAGGTAGCAGACATTAGCAACTGTGAGTGAAGGTGAGTTAAGTATTGTGTCCATGTGAGTGTTTTAGAGTTAGGAGTGTATCATGTAGCGAGGTTTGTGTGTGAGAGAGTATGAGTTAGTGTAAGAGGTGTTAGATATTGATGGTTAGATGATTTCTAACACCAATTAGGTAGTAACAGTTAGTTAGTACTAGATGTTAGTAATGTAATAGTGTTATGATAGTTAGTTATGAGTTGAAATTAATATAGAAAGATATGTTGGTAGACTATTATGTGAGTATAACAGTTAGCTTTTAATAGTCAGATAAGTTAGTGGATAGTTAGATGTTTTAGTTTGTTAGTTTACATATTAGATGAGGTACAACTAGATGTTTTAGTATGTTAGTTTATGATATATTAAAGTTAGATGGATATGCTAGTTAGTTATTGTTGGTTAATATCTTTTAGTAGACATGTAAGTTAGGTAGATGAAATGTTGTTAGTTGTTAGTATATAGTTAGATATAACTGTTAGTTATAGATAACAGTTAGTTTATGTATATATAAGTTAATATACTTATAGATGTTAGTTAGATACTTGTGTACGTTAGTGAGGAGTTAATGTAAATAGAGGTTAGCTAGTACGAGTTGGATATATATATATATATATATATATATATATATATATATATATATATATATATATATATATATATATTAGATCAGCTAGCTACTGAAATATTAGCTAAAGTCTATAATTACCTTGTGGTGTACAAGGTAATATTAAGGTAATTGGATTATACTCAAAGTATTAGGTATTGGGGTCAAGATGGGTTTAGGTAGCGTGAACCAAGTTGGCCCAAAGCCAAGGTACCCACCTAGTGTTAGTTAGTATTGAGATATGGTATGTATTATGCTTATATATTTTTATATATATATAATATATAGTATATTGTTAGTGCGTATCTTATGATACGGAATATCATTGATACCCTAGTATCCTAATATAGCTAGTATAGCCTATATACATAGTATATGGACCCGATATCCTAAAGATGGACTCATACAACATAGAAATAGCTAGTTTGACCAAGTTTGACTAGTTTGATCTAGAGTTGACCTAGTTTGACTGTTTTGACTTAAAAATGACTTTATGACCTAGAATTGAACTACTTTAACTTATTTTTATTCCAAAATCTTATATTAATACAATATTCTATATTAGGTCTATGTGACACCAGTTCAGACATCGATTTATATTATTTGCTCTGGACCACATGCGAGTACATTCTCTGATAGTTTCCATTATTTGATTACTACTATAATTCAAGTATTTAGAAATATTACTTATGATTCTTGACGTGATGGTACACATATTGGTATTGTTATTGGATCGTCAGTCATGAGATGTTACCTTAATTATTGAGATGGTATCTGTAGCGCCCCGCTCCGCGTCGACGCTACGTACAAGTGAGATCGCCTTGCTTGCTCGAACGGAAGTCTTCTCGGAGAGTTCCCGACAGATTAATCAATATGAGTGGGCAGAACTGCATTTTCTGATTCTTGCACGACTTAATAATGAATCTGAGTTTTTGAATGCTTGTTAGCTTAAGAAGAATGTTTCATAAGAAAATGGTAGAACTGACTCAGCATGCTAATAAGAGAACTCACATAACTTGTCATTGAAACGAATATGCTGTATAACTAAGAGAATATGTATGCTTGTCTGAAATAAGATAGAACCATTGCTATGGTAAGAAGATAGAACTGCATGTTTTACTTGATGTGATAATAGACCCGTGCCATACTAGTCTTAACTGAAAGATCGTTTATATATTTGCTTGTCATCGTGTTCATATGGCTGGTCTTGAATGCTTACGTTTAAAGGAATGAATGCTTGTTTCGATACGAGAGTAAATGCTTGTCTTATGTGTGCTAGACTAGTAGTCCGCCTGACGTCAGGTCCTTCGGGATCTTGGGGGTGCGACTATTAGGAATGTGATATGTCATGTTGTGTTGCTATCGTGAAAGAGATGTGCTGGTGATATGTGGGTGCTTGCGGTGGATGGAGGACAAACAAAATATAGTAGTCTAATAACGCGCCCTGAGCTCGGGGCATGGATATTGGGTGGAGGATGGTGATGCGATGGGGTGAGACTAATAGTGCGCCCTGATGTTCCGGTCCTTCGGGATCCAGGGGGGCGTGGCTATTAGAGGGAGGTGGTGCTTCTGTTGAGAAGAGTTGAGTCTGCACTAGATGTAAAATCCCCTTCCTAGAAAATCGTATATACCCTTTATTTATTAATTATTAATTAAATTATAGTAATTAGGTCCAAATAGGAGAAATAGATTTTTAATAATTTTTATGTTAGGTGTTCGGGCACTTAGATGACTTGTGGGACCATCAGGAATTTTTTGGAATTTATTCCATGTAGGAGACCCCTTGAGCAGTTGCTAGCCTAACGATGTGCAATACCCTATTATATAAATTTTCTTATGTGTGAATATATATATATATATATATATATATATATATATATATATATATATATATATATGTATATATATATTTAAAGAAAGAAAGCAAAAGAAGAAGTATTAATAAGTTACTAATATAATAAGTATAATAAGAATAACAACCAACTACCTAATTACTTAAGCCTTATACACAGCAACCTTCCGCCCATATGCTTCCACCCGCCCTTTATACACAACAACCTTCCGCCCATATGCTTCCACCCGCCCCTTATACACAGCAACCTTCCGCCCATATGCTTCCACCCGCCCTTTATACACAGCAACTTAACCCTTCAGCCCTTTCACCCGCGAAACCCGATCCAACTTTCCCCTCCCTTTTAATATATATAGTATATATATATATAATAGCTCTCTAAAACCCTAACCTAGAAACTCCAGACTTCCTCTTCCCATCTGGAGCCGTCACCGCAGCCAGAGAAGCCTCCCCAAGCCATCCGACCATCCCGTCGACGCCGACATCGCGAACTGCAGTTTTCCACTCGAGGCACCTTCGCTCCGGCGTGGTTTTCCGTTGACTCGCACATCCAAACGCCGTTCTATTTTCATAGGTATGATCTTCCCTTAACCCTCTCCAATACTTGTTTTATAGTCAACCTCGGATAACGTGTGCCCCTAGGTGAAAAACAGCGCCCAAGTCAGCGCGAGCAGACAGAATTCTGCAATCGCAGAATTCCAGAATGACCACCCATATTGCCGAGTTCGTATCTCCCACCACAGAGATCCAAATTCGGTGATTCTTTTTGATACCTGTAGATTACATGACCTAGTTCATTTTCTGTATAATAACTTTGTGCTATTAGTTGCTGTGGACAAAATTGTATTCGTCATAAAACTGCGCACACTCACTTTTTTTGGTTTTCTAAAAGTTGGAGATCAGAGCGCGCCCCACCAAACGGGACTGCCCCGCCGTGTGCTAAGTGTACCGAATGATGCACGCAGCATAATCGGACACGTGAAAATTTGTGGGGACTGATTTGGACGCGTGTGCGCGCCGGAATCAGGCCGTATCCGCGAACACATTCCGTGTCGCCACTTTTATGGAACTCGCGCGTATTTTGTGCACGCTTGTCAAATTGTGACGAAACTTGCGCCACTGGACTCATGATAACACGCTGGTCCTGTGATCCAATTTTCACGTATTTCTGAGATGGTTGACCAGATCGCCAATTGGCGGGCCCCACAGTTGACTTTTTGGACCAAATTATGTTCGGCTCATCGGAATCCAAATTTGGACATACCGTTGGGATCGTATTGATATTTAGAATTGTTTGACCCATAGTTTGTCCCATTTAGAGACTGTTACCCTCGGTACGCTTTTCGGTGCAAAGTGGGCCACATATGGAACCCTCTTTGGCCCGGAAATGACCTTTTTGCCCTTGTGTCCAAATTGGACGTAAGGACAGGCGTTTCTAGCAGTTTGATACCTTCTGAGACTGTTGGTGATGTTTATTACAGCTTTTGGAGTAGCACCTACCGGATCCACTGATACAGGGACAGTTGTTGATATTCAAGCATCAGGCAAGTGTACCTTGCCATCTCTGCAGTATGGTTACCTATTTTTCCTACTTCATATATTTACTGTGCATGCTTAACCTAGGACCATTTGACATACTTAGCGTTCGATTTTCAGTCGGGTGCCAACATCGTACGCGGTGTTGGGTAATGTCATCTAGATATGGACATACGTGACACTTTATCTTCTCGTACTTGTCTTACCAAGTACACTTTGACCTAGGACACTGGACACTGATCATGAGACAGGATCTTCCCGAGATGTTCGAGGTGATTCTGTATAGGACTTGGCATAGATTCTATATTCTAGATACATTATGACTTGTGCATTAGTTATGACCCCGCTGACATGGACGTGAGACGTTATGTTCATGATTTGCGTGGTTACATTGGGTGGGGAGAGACACACAGACTACAGGCTGATTATATATATACACCCCTACTATTGTGAGGCCAACACTCTGAAGCCCGAGCTTGGCCCATTACTCATTATTACTGCTGCTACCGGCTCCCCGACACAGAGCTGGTAGTATGCTTCAGCCTGAGTTCTAGTGCTGCTCTCATCTTGCATATCACTTAGCTGGTTATTCTAGTATTCCCTTATTGTTCCATCTATTGCTGGATAGTTTCATAGGCTACAGGTTGATTATGTTAAGCCGGCTACTCAGTATCCTGCTGAGCTAGACCACCTCTTGACACCACTACTACCGGCTCCCCTACGCAGGACTTGTAGTTGTTTCAACCTGAGTACTATTGATATTCTCTCTTGTATTTATACAGATGTTACATACTTACCCTGCTTATCTCATTATTTGCTGCACTATTTATATTCTGGCTTGTATTATTTTCTGTACCTTGCTATGTCCCCTGAGGACCTGGATATGGATTTTGTCCCCAGATTTTGCAGACGAGGTTTATCCCGAGGTATACGGGACCGCAACAGAAGGAGCCGATCCAGGAGCTGTACCGCCATCTGAGGCGAGGTGTTAGCTGAAGACTTCTCTTGAGCATCCATGTTCATGCTCAGCTTTTATTATTTATTTCAGTCTTTTATATTCTGGTCTGTTGAACCATTGTACTAGACATTTATCGGGTTATTCCCCGAAGTACTTTGTGAGACTAGCTGATGATTTATATTCCTTATTTATTCTGTGGATCATATTTTTATCTTGTGTGGATGAGATTAGTTGTGCCATAATTGTCGTAGATTTGTTTTACAGCTTAAGTATGTCCTGATGGATCCATTAAATTGGGTTCGTCCATCGGTGCGTACTGCTGGCCATTGCCACGTATCTAGTCCCACGATATTTTGGGACTGGGACGTGACATGGTTTTTGTATATGGAGATAGCTGCATTCAGGTCGTTAGGGAGCATGCTAGGCTAGCCTTCTTGCATAGCTAACTGTTTGATGCAGAGCCGGACAGGAAACTAGAGAACGATAAACATATATGTTTCTAACTTGTATATCTGCTGCAGGGATAACCGTTCGACCATGGGGTAAGAAATATGAGTTTATGCTTATGCCTGATTATTTATTTTGTCTGCATCGTAGAGACCTCCCGTTAGCGCTTCATGCATTGCATCGGTCGGACAATGACTATTAGTGTAGAGCTGAACCTTGGCTACGGCTGCTTCGGCAGTAATGTGCAACCATGAGTCACAGCTGCTAATAGGATCAGAATGTGAGTCATTGGTTAGCTGGATTACCGCTACCGATCCTGAGTTACTCGGAGACCGACCTCTAATTGATAGTTAACTTGTGTACTTGATTGATGGTCCCTAAATGCTGCCTGTCCCTAGAATCCTTGCATATAGTTCATCGAACACGCTGCGCACACCCGAACAGGATTCCTCATGCTTGAATTGGTTGCCTCGATTGATTGGTTGTTTGAATAATATTTTCAAAGCATGTTTCCAAATATACAGAAATATGACTCTGCTAGCAAACTGCATGTAAAGAACCTAAGTAAAACTAGCAAGATCACTTGTAATGCAATATTTTGCCACAAGTTTACTTAGTGTGGGTTTCAGGGGGTGTAGCTTCTGTTCAGTTATTTTATCTCACCAGTACTTGTATAAAGTGCTGACCCACCAACAGTTTGCTAGTTCTCAGGTGCTCGTTCGTCTGAGGAAGCGATAGCCGTGCCTCATCCCAAGGAGCCGAAAATCTGGAGTCGATGCCTGGAGCCGCATCGAGTTGTGTCTGCTTTGAGTTGCTTTTGTATAGAGGGACATAATGTATGGAACGGTGTTATTATAATCGAGAGAAGAGTGCTTGAGCAAATTATAATCTCGGCCATGTGCCGCTTGTAACACTTTCGATTATCAATAAAGAGCCTGTTTTCATATGCCATTGAGTTCTTCACTTTTCTGCAATGTTATGTGCCGCTGCTTCAGTATCGAATAGCTTACTTGCACTTGTATCAAAGCTTTGGCCTTGTGCAAGCGCACTTTAGGCTTGCACGGCATCACGTCCCGATGAGAACGATCGTCCCGCGGGAGAGCTGCAACGTGGTGATTCACGTTCAGCGGGGACTATCGGGCTTGCGGGAGATTGGGGCGTGACATAATGGTATCAAAGCTACTCGATTCCTTGCCCATTCTGTTGCCTTCAACTCTGAGATGTGCCTGATGTGAGATGAAATGAACGTTCCATACAATGAGTCCGTAAATATTCTCAAAAGTGCCGGCAAAAGTTTTCTGGATTTTGTTTTCATTGTTTGAGATGTGATTTGTGATTTGAGAAGATTGCTAGAGTTTTGATTTGGGATGGCGAGGGATGAGGACTATCGCTGTTTTGTGTTTTCGTGAATTTTTCCTTGAGTTTCGAGGACAAAAATCTTTGTTGGTGGGTAAGTATGTAGCGCCCCGCTCCGCGTCGACGCTACATACAAGTGAGATCGCCTTGCTTGCTCGAACGGAAGTCTTCTCGGAGAGTTCCTGACAGATTAATCAATGTGAGTGGGCAGAACTGCATTTTCTGATTCTTGCACGACTTAATAATGAATCTGAGTTTTTGAATGCTTGTTAGCTTAAGAAGAATGTTTCATAAGAAAATGGTAGAACTGACTCAGCATGCTAATAAGAGAACTCACATAGCTTGTCATTGAAACGAATATGCTGCCTAACTAAGAGAATATGTATGCTTGTCTGAAATAAGATAGAACCATTGCTATGCTAAGAAGATAGAACTGCATGTTTTACTTGATGTGATAATAGACCCGTGCCATGCTAGTCTCAACTGAAAGATCGTTCATATGTTTGCTTGTCATCGTGTTCATATGGCTTGTCTTGAATGCTTACGTTTAAAGGAATGAATGCTTGTTTCGATGCGAGAGTAAATGCTTATCTTATGTGTGCTAGACTAGTAGCCCGCCTGACATCCGGTCCTTCGGGATCTTGGGGGTGTGACTATTAGGAATGTGATATGTCATGTTGTGTTGTTATCGTGAAAGAGATGTGCTAGTGATATGTGGGTGCTTGCGGTGGATGGAGGACAAACGAAATATGGGAGTCTAATAACGCGCCCTGAGCTCGGGGCATGGATATTGGGTGGAGGATGGTGATGCGATGGGGTAAGACTAATAGTGCGCCCTGATGTTCCGGTCCTTCAGGATCCAGGGGGCGTGGCTATTAGAGGGAGGCGGTGCTTCTGTTGAGACGAGTTGAGTCTGCACTAGAGAAGTGTATGGAGATAGCTGCATTCAGGTCGTTAGGGAGCATGCTAGGCTAGCCTTCTTGCATACCTAACTGTTTGATGCAGAGCCGGACAGGAAACTAGAGAACGGTAAACATATATGTTTCTAACTTGTATGTCTGCTGTAGGGATAACCGTTCGACCATGGGGTAAGAAATATTAGTTTATGCTTATGCCTGCTTATTCATTTTGTCTGCATCGTAGAGACCTCCCCTTAGCGCTTCATGCATTGCATCGGTGACAATGACTATTAGTGCAGATCTGAACCTTGGCTACGGCTGCTTCGGCAGAAATGTGCAACCATGAGTCACAGCTGCTAATAGGATCAGAATGTGAGTCATTGGTTAGCTGGATTACCGCTACCGATCCTGAGTTACTCGGAGACCGACCTCTGATTGATAGTTAACTTGTGTGCTTGATTGATGGTCCCTAAATGCTACTTGTCCCTAGAATCCTTGCATATAGTTCATCGAACATGCTGCGCACACCCGAACAGGATTCCTCGTGCTTGAATTGGTTGTCTCGATTGATTGGTTGTTTGAATAATGTTTTTAAAGCATGTTTCCAAAAACACAGAAATATGACTCTGCTAGCAAACTGCATGTAAAGAACCTAAGTAAAACTAGCAAGATCACTAGTAATGCAATATTTTGCCACAAGTTTACTTAGTGTGGGTTTCAGGGGGTGTAGCTTCTGTTCAGTTGTTTTATCTCACCAGTACTTTTATAAAGTGCTGACCCACCAACAGTTTGCTTGTTCTCAGTTGCTCGTTCGTCTGAGGAAGCGATAGCTGTGCCTCATCCCAAGGAGCCAGAAATCTGGAGTCGATGCCTGGAGCCGCATCGAGTTGTGCCTGCTTTGAGTTGCTTTTGTATAGAGGGACATAATGTATGGAACGGTGTTATTGTAATCGAGAGAAGAGTGCTTGAGCGAATTGTAATCTCGGCCATGTGCCGCTTGTAACACTTTCGATTATCAATAAAGAGCCTGTTTTCATATGCCATTGAGTTCTTCACTTTTCTGCAATGTTATGTGTCGCTGCTTCAGTATCGAATAGCTTACTTGCCCTTGTATCAAAGCTTTGGCCTTGTGCAAGCGCACTTTAGGCTTGCACGGCATCACGTCCCGATGAGAACGATCGTCCCGCGGGAGAGCTGCAACGTGGTGATTCACGTTCAGCGGGGACTATCGGGCTTGCGGGAGATTGGGGCGTGACAGTATCGAATACTGCTCCTTGTTGGTATTGGATAACATTGAATATTATATGTTAAACATTGGATACATTGGCTAGTAACGTGTCATGATTCGATCCATCATATCAGTCGGGGCGGAAGAAATACCAATTAAATATGTGATCAAGAACTATCGGCTAGTAGTATAATTATTGGCTACTAACTAATCATGCACTTCACGTATGGTTGAGTTAGATCCTTAATGTAATCATTGAATATCCCAAGCCGATCACATATCTAGTTAGTATCTCAAACACATAGTATATTGTATACTTCATACTCAGTTCATAGATTACCATGTTCTATTTCTGACATTATAGTTCATCTCCTCCATTCTTGTACGCATTAATTTATATTTCTGTTGCTAGTTTGCCCGTTCCGCCATTGTTCTTAGATCATAAGTTATATTCTCATCGTATGTAGCATCATCTATTTTACTGTTTTATAGTTTTTTTAATTAATTAAAATTGTTATTGGGTTGTACTTTGCTTTATTCCTGACTGGATAACATTTTTTATAGGATCCAAGAGATTGGTGTCCGACGCACTACGGACCTCGACCTATAGATGATGCAGATATGGACCCACTAGTTCTGGGGTGACTGCCGGAAGATCTAGCCGGAATCACTAGTTAGCATAGTTAGTTCTATTTAGTATTTTGGTACCGGATTTGTTTCCGGCATATATTGGATTTGGATATTTTTTATATTTGTTGTTGTTATATTTAGACTGCATAGTTATGTTAGGCTTCTTTGATATCTTATCGTGCTATAAATTTATGATTGAGTATTGTGCTGCCCTCCTTCTTGGAGTTAAGATATTATTGGCAGATTATATATTATTATGAGATGATTAGATAGTATAATTGACCAAGATAACGTTCTACCGCCGATGTTGCGACGTAGGCTGGACGTACCCACGTACTCGTGCCTATTCACTGGGTGCGGGTTGTGACACATTTTTGTAGTGGCCAATGCAGGTCAGACTTCGCAAGTTGTGTGATATCGTTGTAGTATGACAACTTAGTTGTACTACTGCGAGCCTGCGATATGATATAGGATATAAGACACTAGGATGAGAGAGGGATACTCAATCACAACTAGGAACTCCAATCTAATTTGAAATTGCTACTTTTGATTCCTTCTGAATACTTTGAATATTGTTGTCCTTCCTTGATAATATCTTATCTTGTGTCGAATTGATCTCTTTATTTCGATCTGTCTTCAGGATGCCACCGAAGACCAGATCCCATCGATCGGGTGTAGCTTCTGCGAGGTCTGCCACCTCTCAACCTCCCACTCAGACAGCAGAGGTTGTACCTCCTACGACATCAGTTCATGTAGGAATCTCAGCTGCCTTGGGGGGTTCTCCTTCACCTGTTCCGAGGACTACCCCAGTTGCTTCTGAGGGACTTCCACCACCTCCATTGTCAGGAGATGCCGCGCCGATGGTTGCACTATTTAGAGAGATGATGGAGGTACATAGAGCACAGATAGAGGCCCAGCACAGGCAGTCAGATATGATGCGACAGAGTATAAAAAATGCCCATTAGGTAGCTATTGCAGCAGTTCAGAGAGGGGCTCCTCCACAGCCACATGATGTTCAGCTCAAGCTGGACAATATTCAAAATTTCAAGAAGCTAGAGCCTCAATTTTTCAAGGGGACAGAGGTATAGTCTATGCTGATGATTGGCTCGAGGATATTGAGCGTCTCATGAGGGTGTCCCGTCTTAGTGAGGATCTGAAGGTTGAGACGGTAGGACTTCAACTGTTCGACGTTGCCAGCACTTGGTTCAGGAATGAGCCACTTCTTACTGATGCGGGGCGGTCTTGGGAGGTATTCAAGTACCTCTTTAAGAAGAAGTTCTTTGCTTGGACGGACAGATTGGACTTTGGAAGGTAGTTTGAGAGCCTTACACATGGGAGCATATCCGTAAAGGAGTACGCCGCAGAGTTCGAAAGGCTGAGCCGATTTACGGATTACTTGGTGAGGGAGCCAGAAGTTTGGGCTATCCGTTTCCACGAGGGTTTGAATTGGAAAGTGAAGATCCTCATTCCATCTTTCTATGAGACATATTCTGAGATACTTGCGGAGGCACGCAAGGTTGAGCGATAGTGGAACTTGAAGCTGAAGAGGGACCATGATATGTTTGGGGGTGCCAGCAGCAGTGCGGGACCGACGAAGAGGCCGCAATTCTAGCAACAGTATCAGGGGGCTTATCAGCACTAGCAATAGCAGTTTCCCGTACAATTTGGAGCTTATCAGCATCAATATCAAATACAAGAACCAATTATTTTCTTAGTACAAACTCCAGTACAACAGATACCATAACAGTCTCAGAGACGGATGCAACATGCTCCTTAATGCACCTATTGTAAGAAAACTGGGCACACTTGGGAGATGTGCCGGAAGAGACTTGGAGCGTGCTTACATTATGGATCAACGGAGCATATGGTGAAGGATTATCTCTGGACCCTTCATCGTCCAGGCCAGGGTACAGATCGAGGGCAGAGAAGTGGAGCTATGCCACCAGTAGCACCGCAGATTTTTCATCACCCGCAGAGGGAGCTACCTCAGCAGGGCAGAGCATTTGTGATGACGGTCGAGGAGACCGATACTACAGGTGATGGGTTAGTGAGTTATGTTCTTTCTTTCTGTTCCTTCCATCTATTTTAATTGATTGCTTCTTTAGTACCTTATGGATGATGTGTTATATAGTTAGTATAGCTAATTGAATACCCTGACAGAGATAACAGTAATAAGATAGATGGAGACATGACCATGACCAGGCATATTGTTCTTTGTATATGACTATTCTTTGTGTGATTTTAGATAAGACCTTCTTGGACTATGATTGATGAGGGTTTAATCATAGTAAAATTTGTATGAATAGGTTATGACTATGACCCATGAAGGCTATTATGCGGCTTCCATCTGGCCGCATATATAATGCTCTTATACGGCTCCAAAGGGCATGAGCTCTATGCAGCCTGCAGAATTTTTATGCTTCTACAAGACCCCTTTCAAAGTTTCTAAAATGACAAGTTTGGAATATGTCACGTCCCAGTCCCAAAATACGTAGGACTAGGACACGTAAGCATGCCAGCCGTATGAATATGGCACTCCAATATATGGAAACCATAACACACGTACGTTGTAATATGAATAACAATTCACAAGTGGTAAATATATATATCTCTCAGAGCATAACTAAATCTCATCCACAGAAATCATATATAAATAAATGACTAGTATCTATGAACTAGATCTTAATATGAGGTATCTCAAGATGACAGTCGGATGGAAACAAATCCACTGCCGAACTAGAATATAAAAACAACACAACAATATAAGTACAAAAACTCACAACCACTGAGACTCGAAGAGAAGACCTGCTCGGAATGTAAGTAACCAGTCCGGATCTGTGCTCCTGCAAATACTCATGAACAATACACCTGGAAAGGGACCAGGTCCTCAGAGGGACATAACAAGATACATAAAAGCATGCCATAAAGTAAATACTGTAAAACTCCAGGGTGACCTAACCATCTAAGTGAAATGCAACTTGAGAACAACTTTGAGTGTATGGGAAAGTGTAGGCTAGACATATGCTGACGTAATTCATCAATCATGACAACTGGCTAGTATATGCCACATATGCCCCCATAGGAGGACGCTCAGTAATAACGTCATCTTCGAAGAGCATGGCATCTGTATAATATATCGTCTATACCGCCCCGAAGAACGTGGCAGCAGTGTAGTATATCGTCCATATCGCTCCAAAGAATGTGGCAGTAGTATAGTATATATCGTCCATATCGCTCCGAAGAACGTGGCAGCAGTGTAAAGGAAATGGGTGTCCCATACGCCTACTAGTCGTCCTCCACGCCCAATGATCTATGCATGTTGTATCCACAATACGCCTTAGCTACTACGCCGTGGCGTCGTAACTCTGGCTCATAGTCTATCATTAGAACCATAGTCCAACCTTACAACCAACAAGGACAAGGATTGGACCATCGTACCACGATAGTCTATACTCCGACTACTAATAACTGCTAAGTCTTCTAATATGCATTGCTAATAGCAGTTATTCCCTATCCGTCGCACGCCTACACGTACATGTGGCCAACCTCATACGCAAGTCCGTGTCCTACATGAGACTCACAACACGTGTAAGAAATGTGTCAAGGCCTGGGGAGTTATTCCGATAACTCCACAACTTTAGGTGGGTCTACTAGACACTAGGTCAGACATAAGTCCTAACGTCAACGCCTTCGTTGACTGCACCGGAGTCTCTCTCGGACGCGCACAGTTATATAATATAAATATGCAACTAATAATACAGAATTTAAACAAGTACAACAAGGCAAGGTATACTTGCCTGACAAGAGGGCTACAGAGTGTAATATCCAGATGTCAAACACCAAGAGTCAAAAACTATGGCCTCAGAATGAACGTCTCCGGATGCTGAAATAAACATCACCAACGTTCTCAAAATAAGCAAAATAGCTAGAAAATACTACCCTTTCGTCCAATTTGGACACAGGGGCAAAACGGTAATTTTGGTTCTCTGTTGTTCTGCCTTCACTTGTTGATATATCAGACATCGTGATACGAAACGTGCTATTTTTCTCTTTATTTTGTTTCACCAAAAGTGTTGCTTGATATCTTGATACATCTGGGTGCCTCCTGGATGAATAGAATACTAAGAACTATGTGCTTCAGTCATAACTTCTTGTCGAATATTCTCGCTTGGTACGCATAGTTGATTCTCAAACCTTAGTGTTCCATCCGCATGTATTGTCAACTCATTCCGAAGACCTGACTCACATTCTTCTCGAAGCTTTTGAATCTTCGGGTCCTCTGCGTGAGCTAGCTTGATTCTATCTACCAAAGTTGACTGAATCTATAGGCTGGTCTGAACTTATGTACTCTGTGGAAGTACTATTTCGATACCCATCTTTCATAAGTCTTTTAGAATGTGTTCTCCACCTCTTCTTCTAAGTGCATCAGCTACTATATTAGCCTTGCCTTGATGGTACTGAAGTTCCACGTCATAGTCTTTCAAAAACTCTAGCCACCTTCTCTGCCTCATGTTCATGTCCTTCTGCGTGAACACATACTTCAAACTCTTATGATCTGTGAATATTTCTACTCGATCGCCATATAAGTAGTGCCTCCATAACTTAAGTACGAACACTACCGCTGCTAACTCCAAATCGTGAGTCGGATAGTTCTTCCCGCGATCTCTGAGCTGTCAAGAAGCATACGCTATCACTCTCCCTTGTTGCATCAAAACACATTCAAGTCCTTTGCCAGATGTATCATAATACACCGTGAATCCTCTGTAGCATGCTGGAAGAGTAAGGATTGGTGCAAAGATTAACTTCTTCTTCAACTCTTCAAAAGTTATCTGGCATTCCGCTGACCACATAAATTTAACTTCCTTGTGCGTCAACCGAGTCAAAGGTGCCAAGATCTTAGCAAAGTCTGACACAAATCTTCTGTAGTATCCTGCCAAGCCCAGGAAACTACGCACCTCCGCCACTGTCATCGGAACTGGCCAGTTCTCTACTGCATCTACCTTCTTAGGATCAACTGACACTCCTGCTACAGAAATAATGTGCCCAAGAAAGGATATGTGATCCAGCCAAAACTCATACCAAAATATGGAGGGTTTCTTCATTTCTCATGTAAGGTGTACTTGCCTAAGACTTGGAGGGAGAAGACACAAAAGAGACAAAGAAAATAAAGTAATGAAGAGAGAGAATGAGATGTTGGCTTATATACATGGAGGGTTTGAGGTTTGGACCATGGTGAACCCATGATTAAACTAACGCAACAAATAAACCATGAACCAAGTTAAACCAAAGAATGTGTCTAGTCTCATGCAATATACTAAACATGCAAGCAAGAAAAATAATACACTCTAAATACGTATATTTGGAAACTGGGAGTGACACTCCTCCCCCTCCCCCTCTTTCTTCGGTCGCTGGCTCCTCCCCTCTCTCTCTCTCTCCTCACCCCCTCTCTTTCTTCGGTCGACCAACGAAAGCAACGGAGCGCGCGTGGGGGAGCTAGGCGGAGCGCGACCGGCGTAGGGGAGGGCGAGAGAGAGTGGGGGAGCGCGGGGGCAGCGAGGGAGAGGGTGGGCGGGGCCGCATATAAACTGCAGCTGCGGGAGGGGGGTTGCGCCGTGGGGGAGAGGGGGAGCGGGGCGTCGTCGTCGGGGGGGGGGGGGTGTGGGAGAGCGAGGGAGCGGGAGCGGGGGGGATGGACGCAGGGTGATGATGGTGGTGATGCTGAGGGTGGGGTTGGTGGTGGTGAAGGTGGTGGGGAGGGGGCAGCACCGTGGGGGAACGGGGGCGGGGGCGCGGGGGAGGTGAGGGTGCCAGGGGGCTGGACGCTGAGGGTGGGGTTGGTGGTGGTGGTGGTGGTGGTGATAGTGAAGGTGGTATTGGTGAAGGTGGTGGTGATGGTGAAGGTGGTGGTGGTGGTGGTGATGATGGTGGTTATGCTGGTGGTGGTGATGACAAAGGGCTGAGCGAGGTAGGGGAGGGGGGCCGTGCACGGCGGGGGAGGCGGGAGGCTGCCGGCGGCTTGGAAAGAAGAAGGGAATAATTTAGTCCAAAAAATTGGGTCAACCCAGTTGACCATCAATGTTGGACGGAATCCGTAAAATGTGGTAGTGACTTACATTATGGTAGAGCACTGGAATACACCTTGAAATATGACCAATAAAGTGGAGTACAATTCAAAAAATTTTTTATTATTGTATATTGTCATTTTGTCTTTCCATTTAGCCTACAAAAAAATAATTCCCTTGACTCAGTCTAGGTTGTAAATAAAATATATTCATTATATTACTTGTTTGGTCTTAGAGTCTGGATGAGACTAAGTTGATGCGAGCAATAATTCAAAAGTATTTATGACGATGATGACTTTTTTAAATTATGATTTATACTCCTCCTTAAAAAATAATATACTGGCTTGCGAGACTAATTCCGAAATACAAATGTTTTTTCTTTCTTTCTTTCTTTCTTTTCTTCCTTATATTATATTATATTAATATGCATCATGATTCATGACCTTCCTTTCTTATTTTATAATTATACACGTGGTTCTTGTCTTAGTGAACTTTTCTTTAATGCAAGTGGCCTCACCTTCTTCTTTTTTCTTTTTTTTTTCTTTTTTTTTTTCGTGATCATTTTGTTTCATGCGAACTTCTCTACGTCGAAAAGGCAATCGCCTCACATATTACTATGACATACAAGTAAACAGTGGAATTGGTGGACATCAGAAGACTTTATGTTCTGCAACCAAGATTCAAAAGACAAATGTTAAAGACAAATTATTGTATTAAAATTTTGACAATCCTAAACTAAAAAAGATTATAAATTTTTTTGACAGTCCTAAATATGTACAGAAGTACTACAAGTGTGTTGTCTCCTATTATCGTGCTCTTAGCATTTGTCATTCATTTGTCATTCAAAATTCAAAGGTCAATTTCACTAGTTTAATACAACCTACATCTAGATTCTTATAAAAAACTGAATTTGACTGCATATTTATTTGTAGATAAAACAGTATGAATTCCCCGTGTATTGGTAAAGATGGGTAACTAAACAAAGTTCTATTGTCGATGGAGATTTCATATTAGTAATATATATGGAGGTTAAATATTTTGGAGCCTTCTGATTTTTGGAATCTTGTTCGATATTGTTAGTACAACTTGTACATGCTCAAAAATGATCATACACATACTCAAGTTCGATCATACAACTTGTACATGCTCAAAAATGATCGTGCACATACTCAAGATTGATATTGTTAGTCCTGAAGACAGATCAAAGTAGAGGATGTCCACAAAGTAGAGACTCACACAAGAATTCGTCTCAACAAAAGTTGGTGCACTAAGATTCACACAAGAGTTTCTCTACAGTGACACACAACTCCACAGAAGCACTAAACCACGAACAGGTTACAAACTGACAAAAGAAAAAAAATGCAAATACAGCAAGAATCAGAAAACGTTCTTTTCTTTACGTTCACAGACGCTACAATGAGAAAGAACGGACACAAGAAAAGAAAGGAACTCCTTGCTGGGGTGATCAAAACCACCAGTGCTCAAGGCAAGATTTGCCCTACACGATGATCTGCCTCCAGAATCCAGCAAGTTCACACGAGAACTTCTGAAACGCTCTAAGTCACCTTCGGATCACTCGAAAATCACTATTTAAGAGGGGAGCTCTCTGGACCGCATATGCACTGGTGCTCTCGATTTTTTTCAACAACCACTCTCTCTCATAAATGAGGAGAACCTCTCTTTAAAGAGGATTTTAGCACATATGTGACCTGAGAAAACTCCAGGCCACATATGTGTCGACCGACCAAATGAACGACCAAATTCCCCAAAACATGGGTGACAGTGTCGCACTGTGCTGCATGCGCCACCTGTATGCTATACTGCACAGACATACTACGCCGCCAACAATAGATTCTGCTCCCTCCACATCAGACTGAACACATAGCACCTTGCCTCATGTAGACCTGACCGCATAGGCCTGGCCACATGAGCACTGGCCGCATATGGCACCATGCCGCATATAGCACCAGGCCGCTTGGGCTTCTGGCCGTATGGACACATAGCCGCATGCACTACTAGCCGCATAGGCACCAGGCCGCTTGGGCTCCTGGCCGCATGGGCACCTAACCGCATGCTCTCTTGGCCGTATGGGCCGCATACGACACTAAGCCGTTCGGGCTCCGGGCAGCATGGGCACCTAGCCGCATGCACTCCTGGTGGCATGGACACCTGGTCTCATGCGCACCTGGCAGCATGACGACTCGACGCAAAGCGACCGAACATGCATCCGAGCTAAGTGTAAAGTGCGCCAACAAAGTGCCACTTTGCGCCCTTGAGTCCGAGTCACTTCGATGCTTAGCTCCTAAAGAAAACTTTCCAAAGGTGGTGACAAAATTTAATATTGTCATAAAGGGATTCACACTTAATCTGTCACGCCCCAGTCCCAAAAGTATATGGAACCAGGCCACGTGACATTGGCCAGCTGACACGTCACTGAGGGATTACCCAATTTAATGGACCCAAAGGAACGTGCTACGCTGTCCTAGAATACTACAAGTCTAATACAGGTAAAGTCTAATCTCATCCATAAAATATCAATGAATATGGGAATAAGTGCTGAATATATATAATGCTAAGTCTGAAATATCATAGTACAAAATCAGATAATGTCTTGTGGGAACAAACCCACTACAAAATAATAAGTGCAGAAATACGATAGTCTAGAGTATCGTCTATATAGGTAAGCAGCTCCAGCTCCAGGTGAACAAGCTACTAGGATCAGGAAGATTCTGATGATAGCTCTTCAAACTCCTCCTTAGTGGCATATCTGGTCTCCTGTCCAGGTCCATACACTGTGGGGTAGAATGTCTCATCTAAATCTGGAAGGAAACCAGGTCCTCAGTGGGACATAACAAGATACATAAAAGCATGCCATGTATATAAATACTGAATAAATAAAATAGAGGGTGTGCTAGCCATCTAAGTGAATGCAATGTGAGACAACTTAGTACGTATGGGAAAGTGTGGGCTAGACATATGCTGACGTAATTCACCAATCCGTATTGACGGGCTAGTATATGCCACATATGCCCCCGTTCAAGGGCACTATTCAATTCTCCATCTCCGAAGAGCATGGTAACGGTAATATATTTATATAACGTCCGTATCACTCCGTCGAGTGCGGTATCTGTATAAAAGAGGTGGGTGTCCCATACGCCTATTAGTTGTTCTTCCCGTCCAATATAACTAATGCCAAGTCGTAACTTACCTGATTTTGTGCTAAGCCGTGATGCACGTCGCACGTACTGGTAGCTAATCAACTACGTAAACTTGCATCCCAAAATGAAGTGCAACCTTGTTGCGTGTACAGGTGTTAAGGTCTAGGAGGATATTAGGATACCCTCGCAGTTGTCAGATAAGTCTGCTAAGGACTAAATTAGTTATACTACTTGTCAACGTATTTGTTGACGGTACCCGAGGCAGTCTCAGATACATACTGTTATATATAAATTTACTAACAATAATATTCAACAGTTAATAATTAAACAGCAAAAACTTGGCAATATATACTTGCCTACTTCTCTGAGCTGGGCGTGCCAAAGACCTGTACTTGCAGTCAAGTCTGAGGTGTCCTGTGACTTGGGGTCACTGACTGCGTGGTAGGTGTACTCTGTTCAGGACATACAGGGTTCGTAAATATAATATTTAAATAATACGTAATATAGTATAGGATATATATATTTACTTATGTATAAATAAAGACATAATATATATAATTTAATACATATATATATACATATTTATATCATATAAATATATATAAATATAGTATTTATATACTTAATATAAATATAATCATATATAAATATATAATATAAATACATAGACATATATATAAATGGTAGGAAGAAAATAAATAAATATATATATTATATATATATTATATACTTAATAACATATTTACATAATAATATATATATATACATATGTATATATAATAATTACAATAAAAGAAAATATACATATATATCTATAAATAATATATATAGTAATACATATAGTATATAAATATATATATACATATATATTATTTATATGTTTAAAAATATAAAATACATATATTATTTATATATATAAATATATATATAATCTGTGTATATATACATATAATATAATATATATAAATAATATATGTACATGTATATAATAATATATATATACATACATACATATATAAATAATAAGAAAAATGAAATACATATATATATATATATATATATATATATATATATATATATATATATATATATATATATATATATATATATATATATATATATATATATATATACATATAATAATATATATACTGTATTTATATATCTATAATATAATTATAATATGTATATAATTATATATTGTAATATTCATATATATATATATATATATATATATATATATATATATATATATATATATATATATATATATATATATATATATATATATATATAAACAAAATACATATATATAAGTAAATAATATAATATTATATGTATTATATTGTATATATTATATACTGTAATAATAATAATTATATAGTATATATATAATAGTATATATAATACAATATATACAAATACATATATATAAATATAAATATAAATATAAATATAAATATACATATATATATATATATATATATATATATATATATATATATATATATATATATATATATATATATATATATATATATGTAACCACAATAATAATATTAACTAGAATATAAAAGTAACCACAATAATAATATCAACTAATGAACAATGAGACTCGAAGAGAAGACCACCTCGAAAGATAAGTAGCAAGTCCTGATCCGCGCTCCTGCGAATAATCATGATCGTCTACACTTGGAAAGGGACCAGGTCCTCAGAGGGACATAACAAGATACATAGAAATATGCCAATAAGGTACTGAAATAAATATCAAATGGGTCGCCTAACCATCTATGTGAATGCAATTTGAGAACAACTTTCCAACAAGTGGGCTATCTGGCTAAAATGGGATTGGCATGATTCTCTCGGAGATTCAGGGGCCTAAAAAGCATGTCGTCTTTTGAATGCCAGAGGCCGCCTGATAATATATAATATATAGTGGTCATCATGATCGTGCATCTCCGGCGAAGCGTACGGGTTACACAAGGAAAGTGCAAAGGAGCCCAAACATCTTACTACTTGTTCTCCCCACCCCATGCTCTAAGCATGTCACATCCATGACACCATGATACCTCTAATAACTGCCAAGTCTTCTAGCATGCAAATTCTATCAGCAGTTATTCCCTATCGCACATCCCATACGTACTGGAGGCCATATCCGTCACGCAAGTCTGTGTCCTACATGAGACTCACACTCATGTAACAGATGTGTCACGGCCAATAGAATATAAGAATGCCTCATGATAATGGGGTGGTCTCATAAACTAGGTCCACATGCATATATATAATAAAAACAGAATACGACGTTACCGTCGTTGCACCCAAGTTATTCTTGAATGCGCAGTTTATATAGCAGTTAAAATATATGAATATATGGACAGAAATAAAATGTATGCATCATATGAAATATAAATCATAGTACAATGGCAAGGTATACTTGCCTAGCAAGAAAGCTGTGTAGTACCAATAACCTGCTCCTGAAGTCTCGCAGAACAATCCAATGGTCCTATATACATATAATATAATACAATACAACATCAGCCATTACACTAGCACATATACAACCATAATTACACTGACTTAGGGGGTACACTAGGGGTGACACTAGTCAACTAACAGGGCCAAGTGTGCGTCTAACTGTACGGGTGTCACGTCTTCAAATGCTGTACAAAATCAGACAGTCAACTCACAAATTTTTTAGGTCACACAGTCAACTGTAAATATGGGATATCCACAGTTAACACCTATGGTCATACCGCAAATAAACACATTATAGTCATAACTATTACTTAGCATTTAATTACTTATACAATGTATGTATATATATACCAATTTACTTATTATACACATACGTGTATGCATACTAGTCATTGGGTTCACCGACACGGGTCTGAAATCAACCAACTAAACCTATCATGAAGCAATATGTTAAACCCTATGCTTTTCACACAAGCACACATAAAATCATGAAAGAGGGTAAGCTATGAACCTTGTTGTACGTGCACGAGGACGACGATGACGGCGATGATGATGATGATGATGGTGATGATGATGATTGGTGATGATAATGGTAATGATGAACAGGGGGAGGTCGGCGGAAACAACGAGGCAAACGGTCAGGCGAGGGCTGCTCGACCGCGGGTTGGTGGTTCAGTGGGTGGTCGAGTCGACTGTACTCAGTCGATGAGGGGGAGAGAGAGCAAGGAGGAGAGGTGATGGTGGCTGTGTCGAGACAGTGGTGGTGGTGTAGATGATGGAGGTGGCTTCCGTGGTTCAGGCGGAGGAGAAGTTGGTGATGGTCGTGCTGGTCAGGCGAAGGAAGGGGTGCAGATCCGGCGAGGGTGAATGGGGAGGCGGGCAGAGGAGTGTCCGTGGTGGCTGTCACGGTAAGGGGAGTCATTGACGGGGGAAAGAAGGTCGGGAACGGGGTATTAATGGTGGTATTGGGATGGCCGAAGGAGATAGCCGTTGTCGTCGGTTGCTCAAGGTTCAGGCGAGGTCGACAGGCTCGGGTCAGGCAGATCGTGAGGGAGGAGACGAGTTGAGGGAGTTCAGGCAGGGGCTGCTCGGCGGTTTAGCGGGGTCGAGATGATCGGACTTGGGTTGCTCCGGTCGACGGGGAACAAGAAAGAAGGAGAGGGAGATGTCGGCTGGGTTATAGTTGATGGAGATGAAGAAAAAATAAGGGAAATGATATATTTATGTGTAGAAAAGTAGGGTTTTGAGGTTGACCTAGGGTTTTGGGCCGGTCAACACCCTTGGAAAGGGGCTTTGGCTTTACATGTAGAAATTAGAGGGCTAGGATTGCATTGTTTCAAAATGGAGGGATAAGGTTGATGAGGGTTGATGTTGAGTGTTACACACTCCAAAAGTTATGGAGAAAATTCACATGAAGAAAAAATGGGGTTTTGTCACGCCCCAGTCCCAAAATACGTAGGACCAGGACACGTAAGCATGCCAGCCGCCTGTATATATGGCAACTCTAATATATGGAAACCGTATATACGAGCGTACGCTGTATAATGAACAGTAATTCATAAGTGGTAAAACTAATCATAAGTCACAGGGTAATATCTAAATCTCATCCACATAAATCAAATATGAATATGAATAACCAATAATCAGGTAACTAGATCTTAATAACAAATATCTAAAGAATGACAGTCGGATGGAAACAAATCTACTGCCGAAATAGAATATAAAAAAAAGGAACCATATACACACCATATAAGAACAACGTCTGACAATCACGAGGCTCGAAGAGAAGACCTCCTCGGGATATACGTAACATGCCTGGATCTGCTCTCCTGCGAATGCTCAAGAACATATACACCTGGCAGGGGACCAGGTCCTCAGAGGGACATAGCAAGATACATAAAAATAACATGCCATACTGTAAATACTGAATAAATAAATGGGGTGTGCTAACCATCTAAGTGAATGCAATTTAAAGACCTTGTAGTACGCATGGGAATGTGTGGGCTAGACATATGCTGACGTAATTCACCAATCGTCATGACTGGCTAGTATATGTGTTATATGCCCCCGATCACACGGGTAACTCTGCAATCGTCCATCCCTGCAGAGCATGGAACGAAGGATAAAACAGGAATACCCCATCCTCCTCGGAGCATGGTAATGGAAACAAGAAAACCAATACCCCATCTCCGAGCAGCATGGTAACTCGCTATATATACCGTAATCCCCATCTCCGAAGAGCATGGTAACTTGAGTATATATCAGGGGGGGTGTCCCATACGCCTACTAGATATCTTTCCCGCCCAATGTAGATGTACAAATCGTGAAGACGACGTGGACATCTCATACTATGATGCAAGTCTCTATGAAATAAACAACTGAGCTAAATACCGCTACACGTGTTGCTCACACTGATGGCCAGTCGCGCATGAGGCACGCGTCCCTACATGTACTCACTCTGTGACGTGTAATGATACGTGTCAAGGCCTAGGAAGTTCTATTAATAACTTCACAACTTTTAGGTGGGTCTACTAGACACTAGGTCAGACACAAGTCCTAACGTCAACGCCATCGTTGACTGCACCCGAGTCTGCTCGGACGCGCACATTTATATAATATTAAAATAAATAAACATGTAACTAATAATAACTAAATTTAAACAGTACAACAAGGCAAGGTATACTTGCCTGGCAAGAGCTGCAAAATACAATGTCCAGATGTCAAATGCCAAGAAGTCAGAAACTATGGCCTCAGAAGGAAAGTCTTCGAATGCTGAAATAAATATCACTAACAGTCTCAGAAAATATCAAATAGGTAGAAACGCCTGTCCTTAAGTCCAATTTGGACACAGGGGCAAAAATGACAGTTTTCGATCAAAGCGGGGTCCACATGTGGGCCGCCTTGCACCGAAAAACGTATCAGGGTCAAAGGTCTCCAAATTCGCCAAACTTAGTATTAGCAAGTCCATAACGTCGATACGAACCCAACGGAATATCCAGATCTGGATTCCGATGTGCCGATCACAAAATTGCCCGTCAAGTGGAGCCTGTGGGGCCCACGATACGGGATTCTGTCAACGTTCTCAGAATCGAACCAAACTTGGCTCACAGGGCCAGCGTATTGCTACAAGTCTGATGGCGTAAGTTTCGTTTTGATCCGACGTGTGTACACAAAGTTGCAGCATATTCCAGAACAGGCAGATACGGGGCAGTGTCGGCGGATACGCGTTGATTCCGGTGTGCACGCACATCCGAATCAACTTCTTCGAATTTCTACACGTCCGTATCAACGTCGCGCACATTTCGGTAAAGATCGCGTGCGACAAAGTCGTCCCGTTTGGCGGGGCGTACCCAGTTCCGGGGTGAATCGGGTCGTTGTTTTTTCTGTTTTTGGATCGCGTGTCACGATCGCCACAGGACGCGATGCACCGAGCGGGTTGCACGGGCACCGAGATGGTTACATAGTCTACACGACGCAACTGACGAAATTGAAATCGGAATTACGAGTAGAGAGATAAATATACCTGAACAGGGCTCCGAGGATTGAATTTCTTCGTGACCGAGGCGACACGACGCTACTGTGTCCTGATTCATCTCCGTCGTGTCCGGGTCAGCCACTGCTGTGTCCGGGGTAGGCTAGGGTTAGGGCTTGCCGAAGAGTTGCTGCTGGCCGGGGCAGCTCGACGAGGGGCTGGGTGGCGCTGGCCGGAGTCGAGGGTGTGTCCAGGCGGGGAGGAAAAGGAGGAGGTGGTTGATGATGATAGTGGGTGGTGGTGGCAGCCGGAGTGGAGGAGGAGGAGCTGGAAGAGGGTCGGGTGGCGGAGGGCTCAGTGGCGGGGGGGGGGGAAAGAGGGTGGCTAGGGCGGAGAAGAAGGAGAAGGTGGTTGGCGGTGGCTGACGAGGCCGGCCAGGGGGTCCAGTCGAGAGAGAAGAGGGGCTCGGGGAGTTCGTCTAGGCCGGAGGGGCTGGAGTTGGTGAGGAGGTGGTCGGCGGGGTCGTGGGGGTCCGGCGAGCGGGAAAGGAGGGAGGAGAGGAGAGGCTGAGGAGAGAGGGAGGGTCGGGGGAGACCGGCGAAGGGGGGGATAGCTCACCGCGCGGAGGGGGAGCTCGGGCGGGGCTCGGCGTCGGCGGCGAGGGGGGGGGGTAGCCGACGGCTAGGGGGGTCGGCTGCGTCCAGGGTAGGTTTAGGGTTTTTGATTTTTGATTTTTATTTTCTTTTAGTTTCTTTTATAGGAAATTTTATTAATTAAATAAGTGAAAATATCCCGAGATATTTTTGGGATATTTTCGGGATATTTCCCGGATCTTTTCGGGTGGGTCCCGTCTCCAAATGGACGGTGCAGGTTCACCGGCCAATGAGGGGGTGACACCTCGCACAGAAATTTGCAGAAAAGTCCCTGTAATTTTATAAATTGCGTAAAGTCCTAGTTTTGGAAAATTGCACAATTACGAAATTGTCTGGAAAAACACCCGATTCCGAAAATACTAAAATTCACAGGATTGAAGGGAAAAGATGTGTGAGGGTCCCGAGGGGGTGGGGGTGAGTCTGGGCAGGGGTTGGACCTGGTTTCTGGGTGATACGGGTCACCGTATTTATTAAATTAATAAATACTACGCACGGTGTTCTCTAATTATTTAGAGGCAGATAGGGCCATAATTTTTCTACGATGTCAATACTCTAAATGTAGTATACTTAGTGTAGAAAATTAACGTATTTTTGTTTGGGCAAAACAGGTGCACGTTGGGCCTCAAATCTCTAAGGATACAGAGATGGGTAAAGAGCAGGAAATAAAATAGGAAAAAAATACGGACTTTTGTAACGATATTTGTGCGTCTCAAACGAGGCTCAAAATAAAGCATCTAGGAGTTGCACAAAATTTAAGAAAATAGTCTGGCATGACTAGGACAGGTATATGAACTTCGTTCGGGGATAACGGTCAAGGTAAAGCTCCAAATAATTCGGTGATGGACAGGTGCACAAGTCAATAGGATATGTAGGCAAAATAAATTAAAATATTACCATAAATCCTAAATTATGAAAAATATTCCTAAAATACTGGAATCTGGTCGAGGGGGTTTACAATCTACCCAACTTATAAAAAAATTCGTCATCGAAATTACAACTAAGCCACGGTAGAAGTCAAAGATGGCATAAGATATAATTTAACAAAGTAATTTATATCTTGGTCTACGGATAGGTTCGTAAAACGTTTACGCATGTCGTTCACACGCTCCCATGTAGATTCTCCTTGCACACCATGCTTCCATGCCACGCGGACCATGGAAAAAGACTGATTTCTCAATACCCTTTTCTCAATGATCAAGGATTTCTACGGGTTGCTCTTGATACGACAAGCTCGGCCTAAATATGATCTCAATTTGCTGCGTCCTCCGAATCGAATGGTGTCTCTAATAGGTGATATCCTCGAGATGACATGATCGTCCACTTTGAATTTCCAAGGGACGATGATGACGGTCTGCCCACTGCTTCTGTCTGTCTTGCATTGCTTGCAAGTGTCCTCGTATTATTTAACTGTCTCTACGGTGTTGACCACCAACTCTGGTCACGTGAATCCTTGTCTGGTATAATGCTGACTGGTATGCCGTACAATCTTACAATTTGCCTCATATTAGTAATGTCTCCATAGCTTCAGAGTAATTACGATGGCTGCAAGTTCCAAATTCTTCTCATGTGCTCATAATTGTCTGGATGCATCTGTCATTACCCTGTTATCCTGTATTAATACGCATCCCAAACTATTTCCTGATGCGTCTGTAGATCACATAACCGCCTGATCCAGACGGATAGTTAATACGGGTACTGTGGTCAGTCGCTTCTTCAATTCCTCGAAAGCGGCTTGACACTCGTTGGTTATAGGAATTCTGGATCCTTAAGTCAACCTAGTCATAGGTGCTGTTATCCATTCAGGAGTCAGTCAATTGTTCATCCAGGTGAAATCCATTTTGACTCCTGACAACAAAATGATACATTCTTTATCACAATACTTGGGTTCTGAACTTGACCCAAGTTACGAGGCAAAAATTAAAAATTTTGCTGCCTTAGTGATGCAGGTATCAGGAACGTAATAAAACGTAGGCAGGTAGGTAACGAAGGTCATTCTAAGGGTAGCACAGTATATATACTGAAATCTAATCCAATAATAGGGTTTGGTAATTACCCAAGAAACAAACAGGAATGGCTACAGAAACAATACACTTTTCGGGCTTATATTAATCACGAGGTTTCGTCTTTCCGAAATAAGGGAAGACGGAAAACAATAATCAAGAGTTCAAGGGGAAGGTAATAGATTATGAGTGTGGGGATCAATGCGTTTAAAGAATTCAATGGGAATTGTCAAGGCAGTTGTGGATTGAAATGCTATTTTTGATAATTTCTTATTCACATACTCGCATCGGTACAGTTATGTAACAGATACGATATGTTCAGACATATCTAGAGGGTAAATACATTTGTCTACTAATCACTATATATCTCAATCCACGTAAGTAGTTATGCTAAGGGCGAATCAAAATGCACTAAGGTTGATCAGACCGTAATACACTGATTCTGAATAGACAATTGTATTAGTGAGGTGGATCAGGCCCCAATAACACATGTGTCATGAACAAGCTCGATAAAGAATAAGCTTGCAAAACTAGGCTATAATAGCAGTATAAGTCAAAGTAGGACATCAATTATAAGTACGCTAGATTATGATGTGAGAAGTACAAAATAATTCAAATTCACAAAAGACAAGACTCTACAATCTCTACAGTTATTATTCTAATTCCTTGTCTAAGTCGCTAGTTGACCTAAAAGAGGTATGGTCTTCTAAGTTCTACAATCTTAATATACATAATAGGTTGTCTGTCTAAAACAGAGATTTCAAGAATGTTCGCGTAAAGTAGGGGTTCGAGGTTATCTGCGTAAAGCAGAGATAAAATAATTTGGCGTAAAGCATGGCTTCAGAGCTATCCGCGTAAAACAGAGAAGAGTAAGGTAGAGCTTCAGAGCTGTCCGCGTAATAAGTCTGTGCGTAGAAATCTGCGCGTAAAAGTCTGGGTGAAAGTCTGAGCATAAAAGTTTTGCGCTAAAATCTGCTCCTAAAATTAGCGTACGTAAGGTTTGTATAAAAGTCTGTCTGGGTAAAGTTTTGCCTAAAAGGTTTGCATAAAATCTCCTGCGTTGCAGCGTGAAGTTGTACAAGATACTCATGAGTTTGTCAGTCAAAATTAGTGAATCCTGACAACTGACAAAAGTACTTGTACAATGATCGAGTGGTCGGTTGCGATGATGAATTTGCACGGGGACCCAGGTTGTCGTTTAGTGACTTTATTGGATACAAGTCATTTACGCTCGAGGTGAGATAAAACCAGACATCCTGTCAAAATCTGTTTCTTTTTGCACAGGGCTCGAGGCGTATCTCTGCCTTTAATGCACGGGATTTGGTCATGCCTGGGGAAAGTTAAGGCTGTAACAATACGCTCACATCCTATCCTTATATCTTACGCCTAATCAGTTTATTCTACACTGGTTATCTATTTATTCAAGAATCATCAGGTTTACGCAGGGCAGTTACCTACGTGGCTCTCATAATGCAGGATAAGGAGGCTAAGGGATCGTGGGTAGCGGTTGTCATAACTGCGGCGTAAAGGGAACAATCTCCTGCATAATCTGGTTTTTATGCCAACAAGAAAGTCATTAGGATTTTATGCCAACTAGGCAGTTGTTTGGTTCTTATGCCAACAGGGGTCGAATGGGTTTTACGCCAACAAAGGTAAAGGGTCTCTGGCGTAAAACTCTGGTCAAGGGAGTTTAGTCCTAGTACTTAACCTTAGATTTCTATGGGTTCCTCAAGACTAGGGTCAACATTATGGTCAATTCTCTAACTAATCCTAGGAGTATTTTTACTACTCTCAAGTCATACAACAATATGTCAAGGGATACTGGTAAGTTAAACTATAGGTAGTGATGCTAGGGTTTATTAGGTAGTATGGAAGACTAGGGTTCATTAGGTAATATGGAAGGTTATGGTTCATTAAGTAGTCTGAACTTAATGATATGCCAATGCCCTAGTTGTGTTCTTAATAGGAATACTACTCTAATTATCAACCTATCAACAAGGATTCCTATATTCTAGTAGGGGCTATACTTAAGGATTTATCAGGGAAGCACATGAATCAAGCAGGATGCAATTATGTAAGTAGGACAGACTGGAAGGAAGATAAGTCATAGTCAATTATGGATGAGATCTTATCCTCTAATCCTATGTGCAGGCTTGCTCGGTACAGTAATGTAACCGAGACAATATGCTCTGACCTGCATGGGCCACCACTAAAAACATATCACACTCCAGTCCCAAAATACGTAGGACCAGGACACGTAAGCATGCCAGCCGCCTGTATATATGGCAACTCCAATATATGGAAACCATATATACGAGCATACGCTGTATAATGAACAGTAATTCATAAGTGGTAAAACTAATCACAAGTCACAGGGTAATATCTAAATCTCATCCACAGAAATCAAATATGAATATGAATAACCAATAATCAGGTAACTAGATCTTAATAACAAATATCTAAAGAATGACAGTCGGATGGAAACAAATCTACTGCCGAAATAGAATATAAAAAAAAGGAACCAGATACACACCATATAAGAACAACGTCTGACAATCACGAGGCTCGAAGAGAAGACCTCCTCGGGATATACGTAACATGCCTGGATCTGCTCTCCTGCGAATGTTCAAGAACATATACACCTGGCAGGGGACCAGGTCCTCAGAGGGACATAGCAAGATACATAAAAATAACATGCCATACTGTAAATACTGAATAAATAAATGGGGTGTGCTAACCATCTAAGTGAATGCAATTTAAAGACCTTGTAGTACGCATGGGAATGTGTGGGCTAGACATATGCTGACATAATTCACCAATCGTCATAACTGGCTAGTATATGTGTTATATGCCCCCGATCACACGGGTAACTCTGCAATCGTCCATCCCTTCAGAGCATGGAACGAAGGATAAAACAGGAATACCCCATCCTCCTCGGAGCATGGTAATGGGAACAAGAAAACTAATACCCCATCTCCGAGCAGCATGGTAACTCGCTATATATACCGTAATCCCCATCTCCGAATAGCATGGTAACTTGAGTATATATCAGGGGAGGGTGTCCCATACGCCTACTAGATATCTTTCCCACCCAATGTAGATGTACAAATCGTAAAAATGACGTGGACATCTCATACTATGATGCAAGTCTCTATGAAATAAACAACTGAACTAAATACCACTACACGTGTTGCTCACACTGATGGCCAGTCGCGCATGAGGCACGCGTCCCTACATGTACTCACTCTGTGATGTGTAATGATACGTGTCAAGGCCTGGAAAGTTATATCAAGAACTTTACAACTTTTAGGTGGGTCTACTAGACACTAGGTCAGACACAAGTCCTAACGTCAAAGCCATCGTTGACTGCACCCGAGTCTGCTCGGACGCGCACATTTATATAATACTAAAATAAATAAACATGTAACTAACAATAACTGAATTTAAACAGTACAACAAGGCAAGGTATACTTGTCTGGCAAGAGCTGCAAAATACAATATCCAGATGTCAAATGCCAAGAAGTCAGAAACTATGGCCTCAGAAGGAAAGTCTTCGGATGCTGAAATAAACATCACTAACAGTCTCAGAAAATATCAAATAGCTAGAAACGTATGTCCTTAAGTCCAATTTGGACACAGGGGCAAAAATGACAGTTTCCGATCAAAGCGGGGTCCACATGTGGACCGCCTTGCACCAAAAAATATGTCAGGGTCAAAGGTCTCCAAATTCGCCAAACTTAGTGTTAACAAGTCCAAAACGTCGATACGAACCCAACGGAATGTCCAGATCTGGATTCCGATGTGCCGATCACAAAATCGCCCGTCAAGTAGAGCCTGTGGGGCCCACGATACGGGATTCTGTCAACGTTCTCAGAATCGAACCAAACTTGGCTCACAGGGCCAGCGTATTGCTACAAGTCCGATGGCGCAAGTTTCGTTTCGATCCGACGTGTGTACACAAAGTTATAATGTGTTTTAGAACAGGCAGATACGGGGCGGTGTCGGCGGATACGCGTTGATTCCGGTGTGCACGCACATCCGAATCAACTTCTCCAAATTCCATACGTCCGTATCAACGTCGCGCATATTTCGGTAAAGACCGCATGCGACAAAGTCGTCCCGTTTGGCAGGACGTACCCAGTTCCGGGGTGAATCGGGTCGTTGTTTTTCCTGTTTTTGGATCGCGTGTCGCGATCGCCACAGGACGCGATGCACCGAGCGGGTTGCACTGGCACCGAGATGGTTACATAGTCTACACGATGCAACTGACGGAATTGAAATCGGAATTACGAGTAGAGAGATAAATATACCTGAACAGGGCTCCGAGGATTGAATTTCTTCGTGACCGAGGCGACACGACGCTACTATGTCCTGATTCATCTCCGTCGTGTCCGGGTCAGCCACTGCTGTGTCCGGGGTAGGCTAGGGTTAGGGCTAGCCGGAGAGTTGCTGCTGGCCGGGGCAGCTCGACGAGGGGCTGGGTGGCGCTGGCCGGAGTTGAGGGTGTGTCCAGGCGGGGAGGAGAAGGAGGAGGTGGTTGATGATGATGGTGGGTGGTGGTGGCAGCCGGAGTGGAGGAGGAGGAGCTGGGAGAGGGTCGGGTGGCGGAGGGCTCAGTGGCGGGGGGGGGAAGAGGGTGGTTAGGGCGGAGGAGAAGGAGAAGGTGGTTGGCGGAGGCTGACGAGGCCGGCCAGGGGGTCCAGTCGAGAGAGAAGAGGGGCTCGGGGAGTTCGTCGAGGCCGGAGGGGCTGCGGGCTGGCCGGACGGGGAGTGGGGGAGGAGGAGCTGGAGTTGGTGAGGAGGTGGTCGGCGGGGTCTTGGGGGTCCGACGAGCGGGAAAGGAGGGAGGAGAGGAGAGGCTGAGGAGAGAGAGAGGGTCGGGGGAGACCGGCGAATGGGGGGTAGCTCGCCGCGCGGAGGGGGAGCTCCGGCGGGCGGGGCTCGGCGTCGGCGGCGAGGGGGGGGGGGGTAGCCGACGGCTAGGGGGGTCGGCTGCGGCCAGGGTAGGTTTAGGGTTTTTGTTATTTGATTTTTATTTTCTTTTAGTTTCTTTTATAGGAAATTTTATTAATTAAATAAGTAAAAATATCCCGAGATATTTTTGGGATATTTTCGGGATATTTTCGGGTGGGTCCCGTCTCCAAATAGACGGTGCAGGTTCACCGGCCAATGAGGGGGTGACACCTCGTACTGAAATTTGCAGGAAAGTCCCTGTAATTTCATAAATTGCGTAGAGTCCTAGTTTTGGAAAATTGTGCAATTACGAAATTGTCTGGGAAAACACCCGATTCCGAAAATACTAAAATTCACAGGATTGAAGGAAAAAGCTGTGTGAGGGTCCCGAGGGGGTGGGGGTGAGTCTGGGCAGGGGTTGGACCTGGTTTCTGGGTGATACGGGTCACCGTATTTATTAAATTAATAAATACTGCGCACGGTGTTCTCTAATTATTTAGAGGCAGGTAGGACCATAATTTTTCTACGGTGTCAATACACTAAATGTAGTATACTCAGTGTAGAAAATTAACGTATTTTTGTTTGGGCAAAACAGGTGCACGTTGGGCCTCAAATCTCAAGGGATACAGAGATGGGTAAAGAGCAGAAAATAAAATAGGAAAAAAATACGGACTTTTGTAACGATATTTGTGCGTCTCAAACGAGGCTCAAAATAAAGCATCTAGAAGTTGCACAAAATTCAAGAAAATAGTCTGGCATGTCTAGGACAGGTATGTGAACTTCGTTCGGGAATAACGGTCAAGGTAAAGCTCCAAATAATTCGGTGATGGACAGGTGCACAAGTCAATAGGATATGTAGGCAAAATAAATTAAAATATTGCCATAAATCCTAAATTGTGAAAAATATTCCTAAAATACTGGAATCTGGTCGAGAGGGTTTACAGGTTTCTTCATGTGTTGGTCCCATGGGGTTTGGACACCTCAATGCACTTTGCATAAAAGTCCCAAACAATTAAAAAATTATACCAAGTGAGGTTTTGGGTTAATTTAATTAAAATTAATATGATAGGTGTTCTAAAATTAATTGGAAGTACATAGGGTTAAAATTTGGTGGGACACAAGTGTCATGGACATAGAAGACTCAAAGTAGAATATTAACATAATTTGGGTTGCACAAAATGGGTCAAGATTGTGTCTCCAATTTCGATTGGAACGCACAAAGATACAAAGTTGGATTTATATAAAATTAAATTAAATTGTTTGCGACGAATATTGTGTGACTAAAATAAAGCACAAATGGACATAGTTATGAGTTATACAAGAATCAGAATAGAAGACTGGCACGTCTAGGATAAGGATGTGAAATTTGTAGGAAGGCAAATGCTAGTGTAGTGCTCCAATTATCGAAGCAACGGTAAGGTACACTAAGTGATATAAATATTATAAAATTATCTAAAACACAATGTTCTATTTATAATTGGATTCAAACTAATCCTAGTCTCTCTGTCTAAGCTAAGTAGGCCTAATTTTGGTTGAGGGGATTTACACGGGACACTGGGGATCGTTCGCCCTAAGGGGGATCAGAGGAACACCCTGAGGCAATGAAGTCCTCGCGATCAGGGGGTTGTTCGTGTCTATAGAGCATGGTTTCCCATGGACCATCATGTAGTTAGGTCGCATGCTAGGTTAGCCTTATTGTATATCTAACTGTTTGATGTAGAGACAGACAGAAAAATAGAACCTTATTCATATATATGCAAATGTTACTAACTTTTATGTCTGCTGCTGGGATAACCGTTCGGTGAAAGGGTAAGAATCACTAAATAAGTGATATTCAAGCTATCGAACATGCTCTCTTGTATTAAATGCTTTTATAGAGAAGTCTTGTTTCGTATATGCTTCTACCTCGTTCATACGATAAGATGATAATTGATGATAAGAGAAAGAGAGAGATGCTAAGAAGATAGTCCTATAGATGCATGTCACGCCCCAGTCCCAAAATATATAGGACTAGGACACGTAAGCATGCCAGCCGCATGGATATGGCAACTTTAATATATGGAAACCATAACCCATACGTACGCTGTAATATGAATATTAAATCCACAAGTGGTATAAAATGTATCACAAGTCACAGGGTAAAATCTAAATCTCATCCACAGAAAATCAAATATGAATAAATAACCAGCATCTATATAACTAGATCTCAACATAAGTATCTAAGGATGATAGTTGGATGAAAACAAATCCACTACCAACTCGAATGTAAGAGCAAATACAATATAAGTACAACACAACAACACCATATAAGAATACCAGCTAACAATCATGGGCTCAAAGAGAGGACATCCACGAAATATATATATAACCATCCAAATCTGCGCTCCTGCAAATACTCAAGAACATATACACCTGACAGAGGACCAGGTCCTCAGAGGGACGTAACAAGATACAGAAAAGCGAGCCAATTTGAATACAGTAAATATGTATATTATTTGAAAATAAATAAGTACGCTGTACAAGATCATCTATATGAATACAAACGAGGACAACTTTTCAACGTATGGGCAAGTGTAGGCTACTCGATCTAAGCCTCACAACTCACACACCCGTCAATGGACATCAGAAATCGACATACCACTGGGGTAGCGACCAGCGCGACTCTACAGAAATCGACATACCTCTGGGGTAGCGACCAGTGCGACACACACCCGTAGTGCGAACTATATACTACGGTTTACCAGAGTGGTTAAAAGCCCATACGCCTAATGATTGTCCTCTCATGATACTAGGTGCCATGTGTGTGTCAACATATCTAATATATAGTATGACTGAAAGAAACTACACAAGCAATAAATAAACAAAAATATATTAAATATAAAGAAATATACTGTAAACCCCCTGATTTTTCAAAATTTTAAAAACTGGATTTTTTACAATTTTCTGAATTTTTCTGGGATTTTTCTGTAATTTAAAAATAGGGTTTTAATTATTCAATGATTTTTAATTCATAATAAATAATATTAAAATATTATAAAAATAATATTTTTGGATGTAAAGTGAAAAATTGGACTTAGGGCAATTTTTCTGGAATTTATTGGGCCTCAGACCTATTTTTAAATGCCTAAAAAGTATTTAATTATTTATTTAATTATTTATTAATTAATTACTGATTTTATTATATTTATTATTATTATTATTATTATTATTATTATTATTATTATTATTATTATTAAATAAAACCTAACCCAATCGGCCCGGCCCAGCCCAACCCGCTCGCCCCTATCGGGTCGGGTCGGGTCCACCCGCCGCCCGACCCGCTACCCGAGACCCGCAACCCGCAAGACCCGGCTCCCCTCTCTCTCCCCCAGCCCGCGTTTCCCGCCGCCTCTGCCGCGTCCTCCGCCCGCTCCGGCCGGCCACCTCGCCCACGACCACCCCTCTCTCCGCCTCCTCCGCCCCACTCGAACCCCGGCAGCCCTATAAATCTCCCCCCCGCCGTCTTCCAGCTCCACGAACCGCCACCGCCACCACGCCGCTCCGGCCTCGCCTCGACGCCGCCGCCACGTCCCTCGCCGACCTCCACCACCCTCCTCCCGCCGCTGCCAGCGCCTCCGGCAGCCACCGCAGCCGCAGCCACAGCAACAGCAACAACGGCAGCAGCTCCACCGCCCCAGCCGCGCCGCCGCCGCGGCGAGCCCCCAGCCACCGCGCCGCCCTCCGCCGTTGCCCGGCTGCCCTCCGCCCAGCTCCGGCGAGAAATCCCCAAACCCTAACCCTAATTCAGTCCCTGTGTCGGACACAGGACACAGTATCCTGTGTCGTGTCGGACACGATTCGACCCTGGTTTTTGGGTCCCCTTCAGGTGCGTGTAACTTTTTGCTTGTAGCTCCGTTTTTAATTCTGCAAATTGCGTTGCGAAGCCTGTACGACCCTCTCGGTGTCTGGATAAACCGCTCGGGGCATCGCGTCCTATGGTGATCGCACACCGCGATCCGAAAACAGGAAAAAACCAGACCATGTTTCACCCCGGAACTGAGTACGCCCCGCCAAACGGGACGACTTGGTCGCGTGCGGTCTTCACAGATACATGCGCATTGTCGATATGGACGTGTGAGATTTTGCAGAAGTCGATTCGGGTGTGCGTGCACACCGGGATCAACGCGTATCCGCGGACATCGCCCCGTATCTGTACTTTCTGGAACGTGTCCTAACTTTGTGTACACATGTCGGATCGAGACGAAACTTGTTCCATCAAACTTGTAGCAATACGCTGGTCCTGTGGGTCAAGTTTGGTTCGATTCTGAGAACGTTGACGAAATCGCGTGTTGTGGGCCCTATAGGCCCCGCTCGACGGGCGATTTTGTGATCGGCTCATCGGAATCCAATTATAGAAGTTCTGTTGGGTTTGTATCATCGTTCCTGACCTGTTGACACTAAGTTTGATGAATTTGGAGACCGTTGACCCGGACGCATTTTTCGGTGCAAAGCGGGCCCACCGGTGGACCCCGTTTTGACCCGAAACTGCCGTTTCTTCCCTTGTCTCTAAATTGGACTCAAGGACAGGCATTTCTATCTGATTGATATTTTCTGGATCTGATGGTGATGTTTGTTTCAGCAACCGGAGTACCGCCTGCAATTTCCGCCGAAGTCAGAACTGCAAACCGAACCGGAACCACAGGCAAGTGTACCTCGCCAAAACTTGCAATTTTGCTACCTATTTTCTGGACTTAGCTTGCATTAGTGGGCAAGTAAAACTTGCCAATTCTCAGATATTTTTGGTTATAGTATTTTACTTGATTTCTGTAGCTTCATATGTGAACTTGTTTAACTGCTCAACCCAGGACACCGGACACTATTCCTGTGACGGAATTGCCTGAGATATACCTGGTGATTCCGTATAGGATACATTTTCATGTCATTTACAGTTTACATGCTTAGATTTTATCCTGATTCATTGCATTAGTTCAATCTTGCGTGACTTGTACCTGTGATATTCTGGAACTGTGACGTGAGATTTCATGGGGTGGGGAGAGTATTATCATATCAAGGCTGAATATAATATAATATAAATACTTTTATCTGGCGGTGCCTTAGACTCTGATACAGAGCTTTGGTTCCTTAGTGGCTCTTCGAGAAAATACTGCTATGGTTTCTTCGACACTGATCCTGTAGTAGTCTCAGCCTGAGTATGACTAAAACTCTCACTTGCATATCGTTAGCTGGTTTACATATTTACCCTACTGTTTCATTATTGCTGCATTGCATATGTTTTGGCTTGTATTTTCTGTACCTTGTTATGTCCCCTGAGGACCTGGAATGGACTATGTCCCCAGGTATAGCTGAGGAGAACTACCCCGAGGTGTACGGTACTGGAGCACTCCTTGGAGCAGAACCCGGAACCGAGGACGAGATAGTTGCAGAAGACTTCTCTTGAGCACCGGCTTCATATACACAGTATTTCCATTTCAGTATTTTATTTCCTGTCTTTCTTCTTAAATGTAACAGAATAATTCTCGGATTTGTTTCCTGAGATAACCTTGTTTAAGATTGCTTATTTATTTCCATTGCAATATTTCTGGCATTAATCTGTATTGTTCTGTGGATGAGATTAGAAATACCTGAGACTTGTAACATTTTACGGCTAGACTACAGCTTAAGCATGCCCTGATGGATCCATTAAATTGGGTTGTCCATCGGTGCGTGCTGCGGGACATTGCTCACGTGCTCAGTCCCTCGTCATTTTGGGACTGGGGCGTGACATATACTAAGCATGCAAAATACTGTAAACAATTTGGCAAGGTAACTTGCCTGGTCTGAAAAGGATGAAGTCCCAACTCAAGGCGTCGTCCGATCTACCCATCACATAAATTAAACAAGTTAGGTTACAAAAGTGGATAAATAGGTTCCTCCATTTAATCTATTTTAATTCTAAATAAAATAAATTATATAGTATTTTAATCTTATTATAATCTGATTTTTATGTTAATTCCTAAATTTTGTCCAAAGAAACTGAATTTTATTAACTCGAGACTCATGGCACGCAAATCGAGGCGATCTGTTGACCGAAAAGTCAACCAACACAAACTCAACTTTCATACATGATTTTCTGTAGATTTTATCATCAAAAACATGCTGGAATTTACGGCTCGTCCAAATTCAAATTCGTTTGGGAATTATGGCACATACAAATTTTGTATTGTGCACCGATGGTTAAATTCTAACCTAAAAGTTCTATAGGATTAACAGTATATAAATACTTTGAATTAAATTCTGGAAAAAATATATATCAATTATCTAGACATTAGCTTTCTGAAACTTCAAACGGTTCATGATTCTGAATCCTGGTTCTCCCGGAATCGCAAAAATATCAAAACACATCTATTTTCGGACATGCTGTGCTCTACGAATTTTCTAGAATTTAATACTCATAATTTCGTAAAACAATTTATATAATCAGAAATCTAACCTCAATATAGTTCTAACACAAAAAATTAGGCCTCATTTGGAGTTCGGAGCTATGCGCAATGACTTCTGGAAGATGAAGGAACCCTAGATGGCAATTCTCCAAAAATCGGCTCAAGAAAAACCCTAGAAAATAACTTAAACTATTATATATAGAGAGGAGAGAGAGAGTGCAGCAGCGGCTCGGAGTTGACACGTGTCAGCCATCCGTGCAGCCCCGCCAAAATCGAACGATCATGGTTTGACCCGGCTCGGCTCAGCTGAGTCCGGGTCGAACTCTGACTCGGCTCGGCTCGAGGTCGGCTCGGATCGCACCCACCCCGCGGTCACTGACAGGCGGGCCCGGCACTATTCACTGCGGGAGGCTGACAGGTGGGCCCACTGTTTGCTGACTGGGCAGAATTAATTACTTTTTGGGTTTTCTTTTTCAGAAATTAATTTTTAATTCAGTTTTTCATAATTAACTCAAAATAAATGCTAAAAATAATCAGAAAATTTCCAAAAAATTCTAAAAAATATATTTTATTAGTTAGAACCTAAAATAAAAGTTTGGGATATTTTTAATTAAGTTTGAACATAAAATAAATTCTTCAAAGTCCTAGAAAATTAGTGTTACTAGTTTTTAATTAACTAAAAATTATGGAAAAATTCCAATAATCTAAAATAGCCTAAAAATAATTCTAAATAAATATTTATATAAGTAAATATACTAAAAAATTTTATTTTCTAATTAACTAAGAGAATACTCTAAAGAAATTCAACATCTATAATAAATATAATAATATAAAATATACACAAAATACCTATTTTGGGTGAGGTAGTTTACAATCTACCCAACTTAAAACAATTTCGTCCTCGAAATTAAAATAAGGCATAATTTGTTAAATCCTTTACATTCGTACATAAGGTACGTCAATCGCAATCCCTTCCAAAAATTTAAATAATAAAATCTATTCAAATCTATCGCGATCACTTCAAAATTAAGATTATCATTGTTCAAACCAAAATTTAACCTATGGTTATCTCTTCTCGCTTTTTCAAATTATCCATATCCAAATCCATATAACATCTTCAAGATTTAAATACGCAATTAAATTTTCCTTACGATCTCCGACTATCATAATTTTCTCTAGAAGTAATTCGAGTCCATTATCATTCCTATTTTTCACTTATAAATTTTTGTATGCTTCAACTTTTATATTCCATTCACAACCTCAATATTTCCAATAGGTAGTCCAACCAAAATTTTAATTCTTAATTCAAATCATCAAATTGAAAAATAATTTAAATGCAGTCCACCAATGTTCAAGTCTGAAATTCTATATTTATCCTCCAAATTCAAATTAATGATTCTACCTTCATTGTTCAAAAATTTAAATCATGTACTTAAGGTACAAATATTGGTTTCTCAATATCAATTCATTAATCCTCATCATCTTAGTCATTCTTCTAAATTTCTCAAAATTAAAATGGCTTGAACCTCTTCCAATCTAATCTTACTCGATCATAATCTAAAAAAAATTCCTCTCGAGTTGACAATGCACTGCTACCCAACTTATAATTTACCCATCTATCACATAAGGCTATATACCTTAAGAAAATATTCCTTAATTTATTTTACTCATGTCATTCAATCCTCAAAACTTTTATGCCAATTATATCTTATATGATATATCCTTAATTACGAAAGAATAATCCTCAAGTATGTGATCGGCCTATGGGGTATATCTAGTACTCTCTGTGTATCAAACTTTATATCCAGTACGAGGTTTCGTCTTTCCGAAATAAGGGAAGACGGAAAACAATAATAAAGAGTTCAAGGGGGAGGTAATCGATTAGTAGTATGGGGGTCAAGGTGTTTAAAGAATTCATTGGGAATTGTCAAGGCAGTTATGGATTAAAATCTTATTTTGGTAATGCCTATCCACATGCTCGCATCGGTACAGTTATATAACGGATACGATATGCTCAGACATATCTAGTGGGCAAGTTCATTCATCTACTAACCACTAGATATCTCAATCCACGTAAAGTAGTTATACGAAGGGCGAACCACGCGTACTATGGTTGATCAGACCATAGTACACTGATTCTAAAAT
Source organism: Iris macrosiphon (assembly GCA_036927795.1). Classification (NCBI taxonomy): domain Eukaryota; kingdom Viridiplantae; phylum Streptophyta; class Magnoliopsida; order Asparagales; family Iridaceae; genus Iris; species Iris macrosiphon. The sequence continues at coordinate 168,348,254 of JAYESA010000008.1, read as the reverse complement.
ATATTAATGTATGCATCCACTAATACATATATAGTGAACAAGCTTGATGAAAGAATAAGCTTGCAAAACTAGGCTATAATAGCGGCATAAGTCAAGGTGGTACAACAATTATAGGTACGCTAGATGATGATGAAAGGAGGTACAAGTCAATTCAAGTTCACAAAAATAAAACAAAAAAAATAGAATAAGCAATAATTATAAAGACTCTACAAATCTCTATAGTTATCATACAACCTCCTTTTCTATGTCGCTAGTCGACCAAATGGGGGCAAGGACCTCTAAATTCTATTGTCTGAATAAACACTGTCGTCTTATGCTAGCATACAATTAATGTCATTCAGTTACACTACCTCGATGGGTCAAGTGGACTATGTGATACTAGGTTGTGAGACATACTACCCAACTTAAAAGAATTAAACTAGTACTGTGACAGTCCTAAGAGGATCCTACAAAAATAATCTTGCACATGTACATAGAACAGAAACTCTTATTAGGGTCTCCTATTGCATTATATAGGTAAGGGTCACCTTAAGTCTTAATCATAGTGCTCATAGAACAGGTGTCAATCGTAGGGATATAAGAGTTACTAGCCGTTAAGGGGGGAAAGGGGTCTAACTCGTATCGAGGTGAGGGTACAAATTACTCAATTTAACACTAAGGGATAATCATCGGGTCGCAGTCTGCAAGAATAACTCAACTTATCAAACTTTAATTACCAAGCACAAAATGTTCAAATTCAAGACTATAACTATAATCCTAGCAAACTATATGTCCTTAACAAATGATAAAATTACTTGGCCTACTATCAGGAGGATTAGGTGACACGAGTTAAAAGATGAAGAAGAGAAAACATGATTAGTCGTCGCACAAGTAGCGAGCGCTAGGATTTCAGGGGAACAATATATACAATAAAATAGAGCGGCTATAGATAATGTCAAGGTTTCCTAAGGGGAGATGCTACGCTACTCTCTGCGTTTGCGGTATGATCAAGAAAATACTATATTCAATGCACTTGGCTTTCTAAGGTACTGTCTGCTTATCTTAAGACAAGAACCTAAATTTAGTTCTCCAATACTTATCTAACTGCGAAGGTTAGGTTCAGTCCTAATATTAAATTTTGGTTTTCTATTGGTTCCTCAATGATAGGGGCAAATATTATGGTAACTTCTAACTAACTCTAGTAGTATCTATACTACTCACAGGTCTTCATAATACATCAGGGGGTAATGGTAAACCAATTCTAGAGATAAGAAATTATAGGGTTCACTAGATATTCTAAAGTTAGTGGTGTGTCTATATTCTCGTTGTATTCTTAATATATATGCTACCCTAATTATCATTCTAATAATAAGGACTTCTATATTCTAGGAGAAGGCTACACTCAAGGAACTAATGAGAAGGCACATGAATCAAGCAGGATGCAATTATTCAACGGAATGGATTGGAAGGAGGATGAGTCATAGTTAGTTGTGGATGAGATCCTATACTCTAATCCTAGGTGCAGGCTTGTTCGGTACAGTAACGTAACCGAGATAATATGCTCTCGACCTGCATGGGCCACCACAAAAAACATGTCACGCCCCAGTCCCAAAATACATAGGACTAAGACACGTAAGTATGCCAGCTGCATGGATATGGCAACTCCAATATATGGAAACCATAACCCATACGTACGATGTAATATGAATATCAAATCCACAAGTGGTATAAAATGTATCACAAGTCATAGGGTACAATCTAAATCTCATCCACAGAAAATCAAATATGAATAAATAACCAGTATCTATATAACTAGATCTCAACATAAGTATCTAAGGATGATAGTTGGATGGAAACAAATCCACTACCAACTCGAATATAAGAGCAAATACAATATAAGTATAACACAACAACACCATATAAGAATACCAGCTAACAATCACGGGCTCGAAGAGAGGACATCCACGAAACATATATAACCATCCAAATCTGCGCTCCTGCAAATACTCAAGAACAGATACACCTGGCAGAGGACCAGGTCCTCAGAGGGACGTAACAAGATACAGAAAAGCGAGCCAATTTGAATACAGTAAACATGCATATTATTTGAAAATAAATAAGTACGCTGTACAAGACCATCTATATGAATGCAAATGAGGATAACTTTTCGATGTATGGGCAAGGGTAGGCTACTCGATCTAAGCCTCACAACTCACACACCCGTCAATGGACATCAGAAATTGACATACCTCTGGGGTAGCGACCAGCGCGACTCTACAGAAATCGATATACCTCTGGGGTAGCGACCAGCGTGACACACGTCCGTAGTGTGAACTATATACTACGGTTTACCAGAGTGGTTAAAAGCCCATACGCCTAATGATTGTCCTCTCATGATACTAGGTGTCATGTGTGTGTCAACATATCTAATATATAGTATGACTGAAAGAAACTACACATGCAATAAATAAAAAAAATGCAATAAATATAAAAAAATATACTAAGCATGCAAAATACTATAAATAATTTGGTAAGGTATCTTGCCTGGTCTGAAAAGGATGAAGTCCCAACTCAAGGCGTCGTCCGATCTACCCGTCACATAAATTAAACAAGTTAGGTTACAAAAGTGGGTAAATAGGTTCCTCCATTTAATCTATTTTAATTCTGAATAAAATAACCTAAAATAGTATTTTTTTAATCTTATTATAATCTGATTTTTATGTTAATTCCTAAATTTTGTCCAAAGAAATTGAATTTTATCAACTCGAGACTCATGACACGCAAATCAAGGCGATCTATTGACCAAAAAGCCAACCAACACAAACTCAACTTTCATGCATAATTTCCTATAGATTTTAGCGTCAAAAATATACTAGAATTTATGGCTTGTCCGAATTCAAATTCGTTTGGGAATTATGTCACATACAAATTTTGTATTGTGTACCGATGGTTAAATTCTAACCTAGAAGTTCTATAGGATTAACAGTATATAAATACTTCGAATTAAATTCTGGGAAAAACATATATCAATTATCTAGACATTAGCTTTCTGAAACTTCAAACGGTTCATGATTCTGATTCCTGGTTCTCCCGAAATCGTGAAAACATCGAAATACGTCTATTTTTGGACATGCTGTGCTCTACGAATTTTCTAGAATTTAATACTCATAATTTCGTAAAAAAATTTATATAATCAGAAATCTAACCTCAATATCGTTCTAACACAAAAAATTAGGCCTTATTTGGAGTCCAGAGCTATGCGCAATGGCTTCTGGAAGATGAAGGAACCCTAGATGGCAATTCTCCAAAAATTGGCTCAAGAAAAACCCTAGAAAATAACTTAAACTATTATATATATAGAGGAGAGAGAGAGTGCAGCCGCGGCTCAGAGTTGACATGTGTCAGACATCCGTGCAGCCCCGTCCAAATCGAACGATCATGGTTTGACCCGGCTCGGCTCAGCTGAGTCCGGGTCGAACTCTGACTCGGCTCGGCTCGAAGTCGGCTCGGCTCGGATCGCACCCACCCCGCGGTCACTGACAGGCGGGCCCGGTACTGTTTGCTGCGGGAGGCTGACAGGTGGGCCCACTGTTTGCTGACTGGGCAGAATTAATTACTTTTTGGGTTTTCTTTTTCAAAAATTAGTTTTTAATTCAGTTTTTCAAAATTAACTCAAAATAAATGCTAAAAACAATCAAAAAATTCTCAAAAAATTCTAGAAAATATATTTTATTATTTAGAACCTAAAATAAAAGTTTGGGATATTTTTAATTAAGTTTGAACATAAAATAAATTTTTCAAAGTCCTAGAAAATTAGTGTTACTAGTTTTTAATTAACTAAAAATTATGGAAAAATCCCAATAATCTAAAATAGCCTAAAAATAATTCTAAATAAATATTTATATAAGTAAATATACTAAAAAATTTATTTTCTAATTAACTAAGAGAATACTCTAAAGAAATTCAACATCTATAATAAATATAATAATATAAAATATACACAAAATACCTATTTTGGGGGAGGGAGTTTACAATGCATGCTAGAGTCTTTAAGTAAATGAATATGACTCACGAGATACGCTGCGCACCAGAGATAGTAAATAAATATGCTTATCGTACATGAACTGCTTGTCTTGCCTGCTTGCTTGTATATCGAACATGAACTCTATTTTCAAAGATTTTTCCAAAATAAGTAATATGATTCTGTTTTTGTACTGCTTGTAACGAACCTAGGTAAAACTAGAAAGATCACTAGTAATATAATATTTTATAACATAATTACTTAGTATTAGTTTTAGTGAATGTTGCTTTTGTTCATTAATTTTTAGACTCACCAGTGCTTTCTCCAAAGTGCTGACCCACCAACAGCTTACTTGTTTGCAGGTGTTGGATCGTCCGAGGAAGCGATAGCCGTACCTTATCTCCAGGACCCAGAAATATGGTTTCGATGGCATGAGTCATATCGATTATTTTGAACTTCTTTTGTATAGAGGGACATAATGTATGGAACGATGTCATTGTAATCGAGAGAAAGAGAGCTTGAGCAAATTATAATCTCAGCCAAGCGCCGCTTGTAACACATCTTGATTATCAATATAGAGCTTATTTTTCTATGCCATTGTGTTCTTTTCTTTTCTGCAATACTGTGACGCTACTCCCGTCTTGAATAGCTTACTTACCCTTGTTCAAGCTTTGGCCTTGTGCAAGTGCACCTTAGGCTTGCATGGCATCATGCCCCAGGCAAGGACGATCAGTCCTGCAAGGACCCAAGAAAGGACGAAAGTCTCCCCTGCAGGATCGGGGCATGACATACGTCACCATCGGTCACGCTGCACAGGACAGCACCGTCAAATACCGCCAAGCACCGAAAGCAGTAGCCATTGTGCATAAACACCCCCACTCCGCATATGTCATATAAACCGGATAGAACGGATAACCATGCGCCGCTAATAGCTGACCCGGTCCCCTCCACATGTGACTCGCTCATACAAGCTCGCTGGCCGCATAGCGCCTGGCCGCATAGCTCTAGGTCGCATAGCCCCTGGATATATAGCTACTGGTCGCATAGCGCCTGGCTGCATAGCACCTGTACGCATAGCTCATGGCTTATAGCGCCTGGCAGCATTGCTCTAGGCCACATAGCCTGGCCGCATAGCTCTAGGCCACATAGCTCCAGGCCGCATAGCCCCTGGCCGCATAGCACCTGGAAGCATGGCTCCTAGCCGCATAGCGCCTCGGCCATATAGCTCCACGAAGTATGTGCCCGAGCAACCAACCGTGCATGCGACTCACGCATAAAATGAGCGCACGAGCGTCATACTACGATGGTGATGTGCGAAGTGCAAAGTGTGCCACTTTACGCCATTGAGTCCGAGTCTGAGTCCGAGTCGCTAAGTCCCTTCGGGGCTTAGCTCCTAAGAAAAACTTCCCAAATGTGGTGACAAAATAAAGATTGTCATAATGGGGTTCACATTCAATTCCTCTAGGAAAATCAACCCATATAGGCCACCACCCCCTATGCATATACCAAAACTAAGCAAAGTTATATATTGAGATATACACATTGGTGGTTTTCCAATATGGGACTAAAACTCCCAAAGCAAAGTGGAAAACACCAATAATCCCCCACATATGTCATAATATGTGGTTAAGCTTCCTCATAGTGACTGTCCATCATGTATTAGGATAGATGTCGCCCATGACTTGAATCTTCCCGCATGAGTCAAAAAATAGTACGTTACAAGAATGGACTATGCCTTGAATTATGAACCATAGCTGATGTTCTTTCCACTCGCATAATAACATCAATTGTGCCTCCGATCGCACATTAAATGTCCTATGCCAACCTGGTTTTGGTATATGTATCTTGGGTGTCCACAAGTTTACCCTCAAGAGACGGCCTATATCTCTTTTCATACACTTAGGTGAGTTCTTTTAAGAAAGTTTAATATTTTCCAGCATTAATCCTTGTGCTTCCGTGCTGTACTATGCCGCTATGACATGGCTCGCAGCCGAGGTTAACTACCTCTTGTGATGTCACCCACAGTAGCATGAGGTCACTTAGTCTCTTAGTGGTTATGTACTACATCCCAGAATGAAGTCTTGCACTTCCGTGCGGTGTTACACCGCTGTGACATGGCTCACAGCCGAGGTTAACTACCTCATGTGGTGTCACCTACTGTCGCATGAGATCATCGACCTCTTAGTAGTGTTGTGTTACTACTCTCTATTTTTTCACCATTAGGCTACCTGCCTATGTGCGGTGCTACTGCCGATGTGACATGGCCCAAAGCCAAGGCTTTACATCTTTTACCTCATCGTGGTGTCACGCCACTGTAGCAGGGGATACAAGTCCTTGTAGTGCTGAGCTACTCAGTGCTTCCTGCAATACACGTCGGACATTCACTCTGTCCGAGAACTCATTAAGGCATCGAAGCCACCCTTACACAGGATTTGTACAATATATATAAATATAAAGAACAAGTAGTAGACCACAGTGATTCTGGGTACGTATCTCATTATTTCTCGAAAGACTACCCACTATACCTGATATTTTCCTAGTCAATGATCCTCCCTTGAACCAAAAACCAGATGCCTAGTAGATTGTTCTTTAAACTAATATCATAAAAATTAATGGTAGGATTATGAAGACATAATATCAGAGGTTCTTCAAGCCTATTTTACCTGCTGTATCTTCGACTAGCTGGCGCTTGAGGCCTTTAGTGGACAGATTCCTCAAGTTCTCCTGACTTTGAACATCCACCACCGCAATGACACCAGTCTTGATGAGATTGTTCAATGCTTTGTTGTGACTCGTCTCACTGTTCTAGTATACGTACGATATATGCGTATTATAAATATATAGCTCATTTATTGTTTAATTACTTGTATCATACTTTATGTCATTCATGTATTGTTTAGGTTATTTTTTAAAAAATTTCTTAGTTGTACGCTTTGGACCGTTGGTCCCTTGGTTTTCTTGGTGGGTGGCTGTGATGAACCCGGGTGAGAGGCATAGATTATGATCGAATGGCCTACAATCAATCCCTTGGCTATATAAGCAATCCCGTTTTCTTTTCTTCACTTTTCTTTCCTTTTATTTCTCTTTTATTCTTTATTTCTTTCCCAACAGAGAGCAGCAGTCGAGCTTGGCCTTGGTCATGGGTGACCTTGGTAATATTGGTATTAGGATAGAACTTAACCGTAGGCAAGTACATCTTGCCAACCGAAGGAACAACTGTCACGTTCCGATCTTCCGCAGGCAATCGGTCGTCCCTGCTACACGCGAATCACGGTGCCAGCGCACCCTCGGGACGATCGCTTGACCTATCTGGACGTGATGCCGCACGAGCGTAATTCGCACTCGTGCAAGGCCATGATCCGAATAGGCGGTAAGAGGTCTAAGCCACAGAGTTGCACAGATTATCCGAGTGAAGCAAAAATATAAACGCACAGACGATTGGTAACAAGTTCACATAGTCATCAATAGCGGAAGCATTGAATAACACAAGTATAGAAATAAAATAAGCTCTTTATTGATATTGGACAAGTGTTACAGGCGGCGCTAGGCCGAGACTACAAGTCGCTGCCTCTCTCTCTGAAATAGTAAAAATGTGACAAGTGGCTACATTTGTGGAATGATACATAGGCGATGTTCTAATATTATGTCTTTTATATGTGCTTCAGTTCCGGACGTAATACTCCAAGGCTCCAGAGTAAACTCCATGCCTTAGCACGCACGAAGGAGGCATTCGCATCGAACGAGGTTCTCCCGTACCTTGCAAGCAATCTGGTGGATTATCAGTACATGAATGCACTGGTGGGGAGGCTCCTCGCCCGTTCGACAAATACAAATATGTTATATAGGTTATGTGCACCATTTATTAAGTTATCTTTCTAGTCTTGCCTTAGGATCAGTTTTATGGCAATGATGTAAATCCTAACTCGGGTGGCAGTGCGACGTGCAATATAAAGGAACATGGAAAGACTTACCAACTTACCATTCATCCTTCCATGTCCAAGGCAAACTAAGTTAAATCAAGCACGAGCATATATATGAAATCTAGGGGCAATTGAATAAGCAAACACAAGTGTCGTGAATGAGACCATGTTTGGGTGCACGATTTATATGGGTTACTCAAGGATGTTGTATTGGATGATCAAGTGTCCAATTATGCATAAGTGTGTTATACACATTGTAACCCCCTGATTTTTCAAGAATTTTTAATTTAGATTTTTCATAATATTTTCTGTAATTTTTTAGGATTTTTCGGTAATTAAAACCTAGGTATTTGGTAATTAAATGATTTTTAATTACTATTAATTAATATTAAAATATTATAAAAATAATATTTTCTGGTATAAAATAGAAAACTGGATATAGGATAATTTTCTGTGAATTTATTGGACTCCGAAAGTATTTTTAAATCCCTAGAAACTAAGTTATTTTTAAACCAATTTAAACCAAAATAAACTGGGTTTATTTCCAAAATAAACCAAACCAACCCAGACCGGTTCAACTGAACCAAACCCAGCCCTTAGCGGGTCGGATCGGATCTAAACCTGACCCAAAACCCGCCTACCCGAACCCATACTTAAACATTAGCGGATCGGGCCGGATTCATATTGAACCCGACCCGACCCAAACCCGTTAACCCCAAGTCGGATTCCCAATCGGATTCACTGTTCCGACTATATAATCCCCTCGACGCCGAAACCCTAATCTCTTTCGCCGCCTGACCGCTCCTCCGCCTAAACCCTAGCCACCTCGCTCGCCTCACCGCCTTCGCTCATCCCCTCGCCGCCTACGTCGAACTCCTCCTTCCTCCGCCCTGTCCCTCCTCTTCCTCCTCCCCCGCCTCGACGAATCCCCCAGCCATCTCCCCGACTCGACCACCACCCTATCCACCCTCGTCTCTCTCCCGCCGACGAACCTTTCGTCGTCCTCCACCCGTCCCCATCCAGAACTCCTCCGTCCCGACCATCCCCTCACCAGCTCCGCCCTAGCCCAGCCCAGCACCGACCTCCTCCTCCTGCGCACCTCTCCACCCCGTCGCACCACCATCGAATACCCAAGCACAGCCCCGTCGATACCACGCCGCTGCATCGAGATCGGCCAACCCCTCTCCACCGTCTCCTCCCCCGTCTCCCTCTTTCTCCGTCTCGACCACGACCCCGCAGCCCCCATCTCCTTCATCTCCCACCACCGGCACTACTACACGACTCTGCCGCAGCAGCGCCTCGCCGAGCAGCCCCTGGCCGCCTCCGCCGTGTCCGTCGAGCAGCCCCTGACCCTGACACAGCAGCCCCTGACCCTGACATAACAGGCCCTGACCCGGACACAGCAGAAACCCTAGACCGGACACAGTGCTTTGTGTCGGTGTGTCGTGTCGACACGCGAACACGAAGAATCATCGTTCTACGGAGCCCTGTTCAGGTAACCCGTTCTCTCTCCTCGTTGCTCTGATTTCTGTTCCGTCAGTTGTGACGCGTAGACTGTGTAAACCCCTCGATGCCCGTGCAACCCTCTCGGTGCGTCACGTCCTGTGGCGATCGTGAACCGCGATCCAAAAACAGGAAAAATAATGCCATATTTTATCCCGGAACTGAGAGCGCCCCGCCAAACGGGACGACTTGGTCGGCGCGGTCTTCACCGAAACGTGCGCGCCGTTGATACGGACGTGCGGGATTTCACAGAAGTTGATTTGGATGTGCGTGCACACCGGAATCAACGCGTATCTGCCGACAACGCCCCGTATCCGCCTATTATGGAACACGTCGTAACTTCGTGTACATACGTCGGATCGAAACAAAACTTGTGCCATCGAACTCGTAGTAATACGCTGGTCCTGTGACCCAAGTTTGGTTCGATTCTGAGAACGTTGACAAAATAGCGTATCGTGGGCCCCGCGGCTCCACTTGACGGGCGATTTTATGATCGGCTCATCAAAATCTAATTCTGTAAGTTTTATTGGGTTTGTATCATCGTTCCTGACTTGTTGACACTAAGTTTGAATAATTTGGAGACCTTTGACCCTGACACATTTTTTGGTGCAAAGCGGCCCACTTGTGGACCCCGCTTTGACCAGAAACTGTCATTTTTGCCCCTGTGTCCAAATTGGACTTAAGGACAAGCGTTTCTAGCTATTTAATATTTTCTGAATCTAATGGTAATGTTTATTTCAGCAATCGGAGGAGTCCCTGCAGAACCCGCTGATACCAGAACTACAGTTGGAGCCAGAACCCCAGGCATGTGTACCTTGCCAAATCTTGCAGTTCTTGTTACAGATTTCCTTGCCTTATTTATATTGTTGTACATGCTTAACCTAGGACCGTGTGACTTACTTAGCGTCCGATTAAAAGTCGGGTGCCAATACCGTACGCGGAGTTGTGTAACGTCATTTAGACATGGATACCGAGATCCTATACTTCTCTTGCTTGCATTATCAAGTATATCATAACCCAGGATACTTGACACTATTCATGAGACAGAATCTTCCTGAGATATTCATGGTGATTCTGTATAGGATACAGGTTTTATGACATAGATATTATATTCATAGATATTATATGACTTGTTGCATTAGATATGATCTTACGTAACATGGACATGGGGCCTCGTGGACATGAGACGTGTGATTACATGGGGTGGGGAGAGACACACAGGCTACAGGCTGATCATATATATAAAACCTCTATAATTGTGAGGCACAAGACTCTAAACTCGAGCTTGGCCCATTACTCATTATTACTGCTACCGGCTCTCCGACACAGAGCTTGTAGTGGCTCAGCCTGAGTACTAGTGATGCTCTCACTTGCATTTCACATAGATGGTTACATACTTACCCTATTTGTTTCATTATTTGCTGCACTGTATTTATTTTGGCTTGTATTATCTTGTACCTTGCTATGTCCCCTGAGGACCTGGATTCGGATTATGTCCCCAGGATTTGCAGACGAGATCTATCCCGAGGTATACGGGACAGCAGCAGGAGCTGATACAGGAGCTGTACCGACACCCAAGGATGAGATTGTGCCAGAGGACTTCTCCTGAGTATTGGCTTAAGATACTCATTTATTTATGTTTCTAGTTATTTTATTTTCAGTCTATTGCATTGATGTATCAGACTTGTTCTCGGATTATTCTCCGAGACACTTTTATTGAGATTTGTTAGTTTATTTTATTTGCATTTATTCTGGCATTTGATCTGTGATTATCTGTTGTGGATGAGATTAGAATAGTCTGTGACTTGTATCATTGGACCTATTTATTATTGTATTACAGCTTAAGTACGCCCTGGTGGATCCATTAAATTAGGTTTGTCCATCGGTGTGTGCTGCTGGCCATTGCCACATGTCTAGTCCCTCGATATTTTGGGAGTGGGGCGTGATATGGTTTTTGTGGTGGCCCATGCAGGTCAACGACTAAATTGCTTCGGTTTCAACTTAGGGATCGAGCAAGCCTGTAATAAGAATATGATAAGTTTTTAGGATCTCATCCACTTGCTTGAATCGTTCTTGATATCTATGTCGAATTCGAATCAATATTTTGACTTGCATCCTGCTTTGATTCATTTGTGCCTCTTATAGTTTATTTTGGTTGCAGAATTATGGATCCATAAGCCGGCGAAGAGACTCATCCAGGAACACCACAAGGTGTTATGGTTACCCACGAAGATGAAGTGACACCAGTTGGTGCAGGTCAATCATCACAACAACGTAGTCCAGCAAGTCAGCATACCTCGAGAATCCAGAAAGATAACGTTCCACCATCGACGCAGTTTGCTCCACCGATGCCTACCATTCCACAAGGGCAGGCTATGGACGAACAACAAATATTTCAAATGTTCTACGCGATGATGCAAGCCCACCAGAAAGTTCATCAAGAAGCTCAGCAAAACCAAGCGAAGAAGTTCATCGACAGATTTAGCTCAGAGTTACGGAAGTTAATCAGCTCAAATGCAACAACCTTAGACTCGGACGTTCTTGCTGCAGCACGACCCATGGAGCGCAACACAAGGATAGAGTCCAGCCAGAAGCGGCCGTATGCATCAGCACCAGACCAAGCACAACAAGAAAGAGTTGCAAAGCGACCACAGATGAACCCACCACAGAGAATATCTACACCACTTGCACTAGTCCTTCCTACTTGTCACTACTGTAGCAAGGTAGGCTATTTCGCTAAAGAATGCCGACGCAGATTGGGACTATGTTTATCTTGCGGATCCAAAAAGCATTCGGTAAGGGATTGCCCTGAACGTCGAGAGAAAGCAGTGATGACTCATCAACCAGCCACATCAGCACCAGCCGGAGCACCACAGAAAGAAATTGCAAAGAGTTCTCTCATGCACCAGTCGACAGAAGCATCTCCGCAAGTACTGCCTACCTGTCAGTATTGTCGCAAGAGAGGCCACATTAAGAACGAGTGCAGACGTAAATTGGAATTATGCTTAATTTGCGCGTCCAACCAACACTTAGCCAAGGATTATCCTCAGCATCGAAAGGGAACACTAATGTTAAACAGACAAGTATTACCAGCACCAAGGTCAGCCTCTCCAGCATTGGAAGCACCGCAAATGAGAGTTGAAGGAATCAGACCACCATCCCAAGGAGGGAATCAGCCGAGGCCACCCCTGGCACCACAAGCAGCACTCTTCCAGCAGGCTCGACAGCAGCAGAGGAATCCACCGCGGGAACGCGGACAAGCTTTCACGATGACTTTGGAAGATGTCCAGACTCTTTGAGTAGCTAATGCGTGTAAGTTTTTATAGTTTTCTGTTTCTAGTATTGCTTTAGTTCGTGCCTGTTGGTTCGTGACCTTAGCCTTAACCTGATAGTTTTAACTTGCTAGTAATTGATAACCTAGTATATTTTTAAGTGATAACCTAGTTTTCTAAATTGTAGTTTTCTAGATTTCCTTCATACGGGAGATTGCATAAATTTTAATGCTTAGGAAAATAATTTTCCCTATGTGTTATTCTTACACCCTCAACCTTGATTTTCCTTGATCGTGATGTGCTTCGAACAATGTTTACAACTGTGTCATCTCTGTTGACCGGTTATTCTTTGATTGCGAGGACGCAATCCTCTTAAGGGGGGTAGATTGTAACCCCCCTGAATTTTCAAGAATTTTTAATTTTGATTTTTTATAATATTTTCTGTAATTTTCTGGGATTTTTCGGTAATTAAAACCTAGGTATTTGGTAATTAAATAATTTTTAATTACTGTTAATTAATATTAAAATATTATGAAAATAATATTTTATGGTGTAAAATGGAAAACTGGACATAGGATAATTTTCTGTGAATTTATTGGACTCCGGAAGCATTTTTAAAGCCCTAGAAACTAAGTTATTTTTAAACCAATTTAAACCAAAATAAACCGAGTTTATTTCCAAAATAAACCAAACCAACCCAGACCGGTTCAACTGAACCAAACCCAGCCCTTAGTGGTTCGGGTCGGATCTAAACCCGACCCGAAACCCGCCTACCCGAACCCATACTTAAACATTAGCGGATAGGGCCGGATTCATATTGAACCCGACCCGACCCAAACCCGTTAACCCCAAGTCGGATTCCCAATCAGATTCACTGTTCCGACTATATAATCCCCTCGACGCCGAAACCCTAATCTCTTTCGCCGCCTGACCGCTCCCCCGCCTGAACCCTAGCCACCTCGCTCGCCTCACCGCCTCCGCTCATCCCCTCACAGCCTACGTCGAACTCCTCCTTCCTCCGCCCTGTCCCTTGTCACTACCATATTTTAGGAAAAAGGGTATTTTAGTAATTTCCTATTTAAATAAATATTGTGCATGGTAAATAATTTTTGTTGTATTATTTAATTATTGTTGGATGTTATTTAATTATTTTGGACTTATTTTAGTGGACCCAACTAGTGTAGTTCGGACCCATGGACCAACATGAATTAAATAGTTAGACTCGGCCCATTTAGAAAGCCCATAGTTAAGGAGATGGATTAAATTAATTAAATGATTAGACTAGAAGCTTCCTTCCTTAATTATTTCTTCATGAGAGGCCCCAAGGGGTACATTGGACATTTTACAATTGCTTGGGGAAGGGGGCATGGCCGGCCTATATTAGAGGGGGGAATTTCTCTCTCCTCTCATTCTCATTTCCAATCTAGATCTAGAATTTCCCACTACCAAATTCCCTCCATTCTCATTCCAATTCTCCACCAAATTCATTCCAAATTCTTTCCAATTCACCATTAGAAAGTTGAAAAGCAAGGATCTAGAAGGAGGAAGCAAGGATCTACAAAGTGGAGCAAGGATCTACAATTTGGAAGCAAGTTTATCTCAATTGGAGGTTTCATTGGAAATCCATCTCCCAATAGGTATAATTCAGTTTTTCCTATTTAAATAGCTTCTAAATCTGAGATTTAATCATGTAAAATCAACCTATATGTATGTACTACCCAAAGGACTTTATTTTATGTTCATAGGAGACCCATGGAGGAAGTTATGGTACTTTTTGTGTCAATTTTGTTGGAATTCCGAATTTACATTTTGTTGTGTGTGTCAATTGATCCTATAGATCAATTGGGCATGTGCTTATGTGTTTGGGGCTAGTGTCGTGTCCATAATTTGGTACATGTGGTTCGTATCCCAACTATTTGGTGATACGTGTCATTTTGGGGGTTTTCCCTCCGACACGGGGCTTTGAACATGTCGTATTTTGACACGGACACATAGATCTACTTTTGACACTTTGATTTATTCATAAATATTATTTGTGACATGTTTGTGTCCTTCGGGGTGCAATTGGTTGTGTGTTGGACTCGTGTCACATGCGTATCCTAGATCTAATGGGATACGGTGTGATACTCTCCAATTTGGTGTGTTTATGTGTAGATCTAATTATTTATGCTTTAAATTCTTCATTTATAATTAGTAAATATATATAGATATTATATATTCATTTTAGTGTATTTATTATGATGTTGTAGCATAGATCTATATTTTTATGTATTTTAATATGATGTATAAATATATGTATGTAGCTTTCTTGCATGCAATTATATATGTACTTATGTTAAATATATATATATTATACATAAATATTTTATAAAATATATTTATGTGTTTAAATGTGTAATTATATTATTTATAATTATTATATAATTATTTGTATATTAATGAATGTGTTTTTATGTGTGCTTTTGTGTAGTATAATACAAATAATAATATATTATTTTATTTGGTTTGTATATACATTATTTAGAGTGTGCATTATTTGTACTATTAGTATTCTTGTGTGGGTATCTTTTGGGATCTAATTTTGATTCCTAAATTGTGTATTTTATTTCTATATTATTTTATATAGTTTTCTTGTGAGGTTGACCTTGGTTTGACCATGTTTGACTTTAGAGTTGACCATAGTTGACTTTTGACTTAGAATTTATTTATTGACCTAGAAGTTGACTAGTTTGACTTGTTCTCTTTCCGGGACCTTGTATTAATGTGGTATTCTATATCTAGGTCTTCGAGGTACCGAGTCAGACATCTGTGAGACTGTTCTTTGGACTTCAGGCGAGTACATTCTCTGATAGTTTCTCATTTATGATATCCTCTATGTTCGTTGTATCTAGTGTAGATATACATGTTTCTCTTGACACTATGATTACACGGATTGGTATATCCGGATCTCGTCATGAGATGTTATTCCTTGGTATATGGTGTATATGGTGCAAGTATTGTTTTATTGGTTATCTTGTACATGTACAGACACCGATTTTCGGGAGGAGTCGCTCTCTTCTTGGGGAATCTAGTGCCATAGCATACCGTGGTTGGATCTATTATACCAGTTGGGGGTGGGGAGTATTAATATAGATATGTGATCAAATCCCTATTGAATAAAGTATTGGTAAGCGAATAGTGTTAATCATGCACCGCACGTATGATTAGCCAGGCCGCATTGTATCTTGCCCAAGCCGATCACATATTAAGCTAGTACTCACACACTTAGTCATTAGTATTATTGTTTCATTGGCATATTGTTCATTATTGTATTTCTTTCCAGTATTTTCTTATTGTCTATATATATCTTGTATCTATTTTGTGCATCTTGTTTATCCATAGCTGTTTACTGTTACATAGTTTTTATCATGGATTAGAACTGTTGTTAGAGATGTACTCTGCTCCTTTCCTGACTGGATATATTTTTCCAGATGACACTGAGGAGTACCCTACCTATTATGGACCCCAGGATGTTGTGGGTTTAGATTTTGAGACCCTGGCTCAAGAGGGACTTATCCCAACTGAGACAGTTGACCCTGGAGTGTAGCTTTGTAGTATGATAGTATTCTTTTGTACTGGATTTGTCTCCAGCTTATTTTGTTACTCTTCAGACTCATTGATGTATTATTTTAAACTCATGAGTTGTATGGTGACTATTCTATTCCTATCTGATTCGTGTTCCTTATATCTTAGTTTTGTGATTGAGTATACTATCATTATTGGTGGTTCATTATATTAGATAGATTATCTAGACAGCGTTCTACCGCCGATTCTGCGGCGTAGGCTGGGCGTTGTTTCCGACTAGTACCCTTACCCCGGGTGCGGGTCGTGACATCCCTCCTCTTCCTCCTCCCCCGCCTCGACGAATCCCCCAGCCATCTCCCCGACTCGACCACCACCCTATCCACCCTGGTCTCTCTCCCGCCGACGAACCCTTCATCGTCCTCCACCCGTCCCCGTCCAGAACTCCTCCGTCCCGACCATCCCCTCACCAGCTCCGTCCTAGCCCAGCCCAGCACCGACCTCCTCCTCCTGCGCACCTCTCCACCCCGCCGTACCACCATCGAACACCCGAGCACAGCCCCGTCGATACCCCGCCATTACATCGAGACCGGCCAACCCCTCTCCACCGTCTCCTCCCCCGTCTCCCTCTTCCTCCGCCTCGAGCACGACCCCGCAGCCCCGATCTCCTTCATCTTCCACCACCGGCACCACCACATGACTCCGTCGCAGCAGCGACTCATCGAGCAGCCCCTGACCCGGACACAGCGTAAACCCTAGACCGGACACAGTGCTTTGTGTCGGTGTGTCGTGTTGACACACGAACACGAAGAATCATCGTTCTACGGAGCCCTGTTCAGGTAACCCGTTCTCTCTCCTCGTTGCTCTGATTTCTGTTCCGTCAGTTGTGACGGGTAGACTTTGTAACCCCCTCGATGCCCGTACAACCCGCTCGGTGCGTCGCGTGCTGTGGCGATCGTGAACCGCGATCCAAAAACAGGAAAAATAACGTCCTGTTTTACCCCGGAACTGAGAGCGCCCCGCCAAACGGGATGACTTGGTCGCGCGCGGTCTTCACCGAAACGTGCGCGCCGTTGATACGGACGTGCAGGATTTCGCAGAAGTTGATTTGGATGTGCGTGCACACCGGAATCAACGCGTATCCGCCGACAATGCCCCGTATTCGCCTATTCTGGAACATGTCATAACTTCGTGTACACTCGTCGTATCGAAACGAAACTTGCGCCATCGGACTCATAACAATACGCTGGTCCTGTGACCCAAGTTTGGTTCGATTCTGAGAACGTTGACAAAATCGCGTATCGTGGGCCCCGCGGTTCCACTTGACGGGCGATTTTGTGATCGGCTCATCGGAATCCAATTCTGGAAGTTCCGTTGGGTTCGTATTATCGTTCCTGACTTGTTGACACTAAGTTTGACAAATTTGGAGACCTTTGACCCTGACACATTTTTCGGAGAAAAGCGGCCCACATGTGGACCCCGCTTTGACCAGAAACTGTCATTTTTGCCCCTGTGTCCAAATTAGACTTAAGGACAGTCGTTTCTAGCTATTTGATATTTTCTGAATCTAATGGTAATGTTTATTTCATCATCCAGAGGAGTCCCTGCAAAACCCGCTGATACCAGAACTATAGTTGGAGCCAGAACCCCAAGCAAGTGTACCTTGCCAAATCTTGCAGTTCTAGTTACAGATTTCCTTGCCTTATTTATATTGTTGTACATGCTTAACCTAGGACCGTGTGACTTACTTAGCGTCCGACTAAAAGTCGACTGCCAACACCGTACGCGGAGTTGTGTAACGTCATCTAGACATGGATACTGAGACCCTATACTTCTCGTGCTTGCATTATCAAGTATATCATAACCCAGGACACTTGACACTATTCATGAGACAGAATCTTCATGAGATATTCATGGTGATTCTGTATAGGATACAGGTTTTATGACATAGATATTATATTCATAGACATTATATGACTTGTTGCATTAGATATGATCTTACGTGACATGGACATGGGGCCTCGTGGACATGAGACGTGTGATTACATGGGGTGGGGAGAGACACACAGGCTACAGGCTGATCATATATATAAAACCCCTATTATTGTGAGGCACAAGACTCTAAACCCGAGCTTGGCCCATTACTCATTATTACTGCTACTGGCTCCCCGACACAGAGCTTGTAGTGGCTCAGCCTGAGTACTAGTGATGCTCTCACTTACATTTCACATAGATGGTTACATACTTACCCTATTTATTTCATTATTTGCTGCACTACATTTATTTTGGCTTATATTATCTTGTACCTTGCTATGTCCCCTGAGGACCTGGATCCGGATTATGTCTCTAGGATTTGCAGACGAGATCTATCCCGAGGTATACGGGACAGCAGCAGGAGCTGATACATGAGCTGTACCGACACCCGAGGATGAGATTATGCCAGAGTACTTCTCCTGAGTATTGGATTAAGATACTCATTTATTTCTGTTTCTAGTTATTTTATTTCCAGTCTATTGCATTGATGTATCAGACTTGTTCTCGAATTGTTCTCCGAGACGCTTTTATTGAGATTTGTTAGTTTATTTTATTTGTATTTATTCTGGTATTTGATCTGTGATTATCTATTATGGATGAGATTAGAATAGTCTGTGACTTGTATCATTGGACCTATTTATTGTTGTATTACAGCTTAAGTACGCCCTGGTGGATCCATTAAATTTGGTTTGTCCATCGGTGTGTGCTGTTGGCCATTGCCACGTGTCTAGTCCCTCGGTATTTTGGGACTGGGGCGTGACACACATGATTGTTCGGTGTTTCAGTTTACAGGATGTGATGCATTGACTCGCACGCGAATTACCGCTAAGTGAGGATGACTTATCTATATGAACAGGAGGGTCGCTGGCGCTACAAGCCATTTGGACGAGTCTCTTGACGGATATGGGTATAGCGCTAAAAACTCGAGGCGCGCACCCTCCCGCCGTAACAGGAGAAACCTAGACTCTTACGACGGTGATGGTGTAGTGCTAAAAACTTGAGGCACAGACACCATCCCGCCGAAGCTCGAGGAGTCCCTATATGATTTCTCCCAGGCCGGCACGATCCCGGTGCCCCAGTGATCGTCCGAGAAATCCATGATACCTCGTGCACAGGTTGTCCGCGACCGTGTAAGTCTTGGATTTCAGATTCACGGGAGTCATGGCATAACATGTTAATTCTTGATTCACTTAGCCATTGGATGATGCGTAGTCCCTTGGGCGGAGATGGGTGTAGCAATAAGGGCGCAGACACTATCTCACCGGCTCGAGAGAGACTAACAAGGATCCTAATATCTGAATGATTCTTGCTTCATGAGCTATGATTCTTGCTTTACTTGACATGATGCAATCTCCTGGTTCGGGAATTGCCTTGGCGACCTAACGGTCGCGTACAATTTTAGGTTCATACTTGCACGAAACGACTATTAGATAGTCTTCCGGTGAATTTGATAAATGCAAGGCAAGATAGTATTTACTTGATTGTGTCATGAATTATGTGACAAGCATTAAATCGAGGCAACGAGTATAAATTAACATATAAGCAGACAAGCATTGCATTCAAATAAAAACATAAGTATTTATGTCTGGCACGGGTCTAAGGGTAAAGCGAGGAGTAAAACCATAAAGGGACATACCGAGCGACATAATCTAGGGACGTGCAGTGTAAACAAATGAACAGTGCACTACAAAGAATATATATATATATATATATCGTTCAACTCGAGACATAGCGGGGTCCAGTTGTACAAAGCAAAAGTAGCATGCGAGGGTCCATTTATAAGCAAATATTTATTTTCATGTTCTAACACAAGCAATACAAGTTGGGATTATTCCCTTAGCTAGGTGCATTGTATTCTTTATTAGCCTGCAAGAGGTGATTCACATAGCAACTAGCATGTATCTTCCATATTTTAAGTGTGCTTTCTAAGCAAAGATAAGTTCATCGTAGCCACCTACCTTAGCGATGATTCGCCTCGGTCGAGCGATACTCCAAGCGAGCCTCTGAAAGTCTAAGTCTGAACTCCTGAAGGGCCAAGTCTAGAAATTCTTTTGCCTCAAACGAGTCTTCTCGCTGGACAAACCGGGTCGGGTCATTGCACTTGCGCCGTTTGAATCGGTTGTCCGCTTGAACGGAATGGGTCGTCCCATTATACACCACTCAGAAAAAGTCTCGTTCTCAAAATTTCCTGAGCGCAAGCCATTCTATCGTACTACCAAATCTATCCCAAGTATAGCAATCGGTACCACTTGATCCGCTCGAACACAATCTCCTACTCGTTCCTTATATTGTATCGCGTTTATGTTGAGTCGGTCTCTTTGAATGACTCTATCATTCAATCCAAGTTCTGACTCGGTCTTTATGCGCCTTACCGCGGAACATATTGCTTAACGTGGGGTCCATTATAATCCATCTTGAATGACGATCAAGACTGAGGCAAACTTATACAAGTCGTTATACTTGTCCGGGCGAGTCTAACATTTTTACTTGCACTAGCATTCGAGATCAGCATATCGCGAGTCTGGATCGTGCAC
Organism: Iris macrosiphon; assembly: GCA_036927795.1. Classification (NCBI taxonomy): domain Eukaryota; kingdom Viridiplantae; phylum Streptophyta; class Magnoliopsida; order Asparagales; family Iridaceae; genus Iris; species Iris macrosiphon. The sequence goes on along the minus strand of JAYESA010000008.1, from coordinate 168,327,430 downwards.
ATATTCATAGTGTCCTTCAAACATATACATGTCAACCAACTTAGCGATAGCGAAGTCTTAGCACTCGAGTTTCACATATCATTGAGGCTTGGATCGTGCACACGTTCAAGGCATCCCTCAAACATATGTATTCAACCAAACTTAGAGATAGTAAAATCGGACAAGCTACTTGCGAAAATTTTAAGGGTTCTCGTTTTATGAATCACGATGATACTTTCGACAGGGTCAATAAAATTCTAAGTCATTTTCCAATCCGACTCAAATCAAGTATTTGCACAACCGTGAAGCATGATCTATTCGGTCTACCGACTAGCGTCCATCCGTTCGGGTCAAACATAGCACACGTTATCGTTCCAAGTCTAACTCTAAGTCTTGTTGTCCCAGTTCTATGGCTTTATTCAGGCAATGTTCTAAAGTCGGTCACACAGGTTCTTTCATACGGCACTGGATCGTCTGCCTAATTACTAGGTCAGCTCATAAAGTTATAGGTACAAGTTTCAAGCACACGATTCATCGTGCAAATTTATCGCACGAGGCTCACCCTTTTCTTAAGGTCAAACCATTGTTTGTTTGCATGGGATATTCTACCTAAGCTCATATTTCTAAATATCGAGCACAGATCATCCTACTCTCATTAGCACGTTCGTTGCACAGGGGTCGAGTCTGTTCAGTAAAATCTATGATATATCCAAGTTGTAGGACAAGCCTAGCAATTCGCATAGTCTATCTCCTCAAGTATGTTTTGATAGAATCCATATATCCATTCTAAGTCTAGACCACCAAGCCAAGATTCAGTTCTTAAACCTTTGTTTATAACTCCAAGTCGTCCTACCTGATTCACGTATCCATTCACAAAACCATTAAGCGTGATTTATTCCAGATTCTAGGCTAACTTATCCCTGAAACACTTTCGATTCACTTGCATTCCCAAACTCGTCTTATCGTGTTGAACCAAAAGTCAAGACAATCCATCAATTATCATGCTCCGGTCTCTCGTAAGTTCGATCACCCTCGTTAGACGTGAGATCACTACGCCAACGTTCCCGCTGGATAATCGTCCTAATCTGGACGTGACGCATGTACGAGCATAGAGTTACATTATGGTTATCTTCGAAATGATCGAGACACTTTATTATTTCACTTTACTCCATGCAAGTTATATATATATATATAATCCATCGAGTCATGTCCGTTCAATCAGTGATTATAATCCGTCTAGCAAAATCATCCAACTTCAATATTACCATTCGATAAATCCATAGTCTACTTCTAGCAATCCTCAAACAACTAAGTTTTAAATATTCAAGCCAAAGTCTATCCACTTTTGATATGTTCTATTCATCGAGTTCGTTTGAAATAATCATCGAATGTGCTCCCGTGAGTTCGATTATCCCCGTCATACGTGAAATCACCACGCCAGCGCTCCTCCAGGGTAATCGTTCTCATTGGAACTGATTTCGAAGGTTATCTTTTTAAACTAGATTTAAGATCGTTCTTTCAAACTCTATGTCAAATCCGTTATCGCTTATCTCTTTCATCGATCTATGCTATTTATTCTCGGGCTAACTTCTATTCGAGCGATATTGTATTCAAGCTCAATCCGTTTGATTTCATCCGAAATCGCTCGTACGATCCTCCAAGTTTCCAACAAGTTTCCTTAACCAAGATATTAATTTCTATTTCCATGAATCCCTAATCGATAAAAGCCTTATCATTTATTCAAGACATTCTCAAATCGTTCAATCCAACTATCGTACGAGACCGATGAATTCGTTTGGATATTTCTAAATGATCCATACACCACTCAAGAATCGAGTCACCTAATTAAATTCTCAATCGTGTTCATATCAATCGCTATGATATTTCACCAAGTCGTTCCTTAGAATTCCTGACGATACCTAAGTATCGCCTGATAAAATCTTAGCCTCGTATATATTCTTGTTGATAGTCATCCAAGTAACCCACATTCGATTTGTATCTTCTGACACAAAATATCATCCGAGCTATTTCCCAAAATCTAAGTACGATTCTTAATATTCTCCTACGCGATAAATCTAATAATGTTACTATCGATTGTCATTCTAAGTCTAACTTGTCTTTATCTGAACGATATACAAATCTCGTTTGCAAGTAGCTTGCACCAAAGGGTCTTGGCGCGCGATACTGAACATAACTTAGCCAAAAAGCTGTGTACATAGCTAACCGTTCGAACGATATTCTATTTCGTACAATAACCAGTTGGGTAATTATGTATAGGTATTCGAGTTTGCACATAACTTGTAAATTATAGCATGAGTCTATTCCAACCAAGCCTAAAACAGGTTGGCACAAAGGCCTTCGTATCATAATTTCGTACAAGCAATCATATCATTCATACACTTTTAAAAGTATTTAGACTCATTGTTTGGAACATTCCATCGGGTCAACAAGAGAGTGCATGCACATAAACCACGAACGAGCTTTCAAAACTGAGAAAATTGATACGGAGTCCAAAGGAGTATAGCCATGCTCTGATTTCAATATGTCATGCCCCAATCTCCCGTACGCAATCGGCCGTCCCTGTTAGACGCGAATCACCGCGCCAGCGTTCCCGCGGAATGATCGCTTGACCCATCTGGACGTGATGTCGAACGAGCGTAAGCCGCGCCCGTGCAAGACCATGATCCGAATAGACGGTAACAGGTCTAAGTCGCACAAATTGTCCGAGTGCAGTGAAAACATAAATGCGCAGGCGATTGGTAACAAGTTCACAGAGTCATCAATAGCGGAAGCATTAAATAACATAATTATAGAAGTAAAATAAGCTCTTTATTGATATTGGACAAGTGTTACAGGCAGCGCTAGGCCGAGATTACAATTCGTTCAAGCCTCTTTCTCTGAAACAGTAAAAACGTGCCAAATGGCTATATTTATGGAATGATACATAGACGATGTTCGAACATTATGTCTTCTATATGTGCTTCAGTTCTAGACACAACGCTCCAAGGCTCCAGAGTGAACTCCACGCCTTAGCACGCACGAAGGAGGCATATGCACCAAACGAGGTTCTTCCATACCCTGCAAGCAATCTGGTAGATTATCAGTACATGGATGCACTGGTGAGGAGGCTCCTCGCCCGCTCGACAAATCCAAACACGTTATATAGGTTCTGTGCACCATCTATTAAGTTATCTTTCTAGTCTTGCCTTAGGATCAGTTTTATGGCAATAATATAAAGCCTAACTCGTGTGGCAGTGTGTCGTACGGTATAAAGGAATACGGCGAGACTTAACAACTTACCATTTATTCTTCCCTGTCCAAGGCAAACCAACTTTTTCTTGGACTACTTCTCTCTGAGAGGTACTTGCCTCTTATGTGCTAGCAGCTTTCTCCGGGACATCCACGAAAACAATATTCTTGTGACTAGAAAACTTGTCTTCAAAGAATTCTACGTCGTGAGATTCTATGATATGATTAGATTCGATATCAAGAAACCTTCGAGCATCACTCTTATCAGCATAACCCAAAAATATAGTCTTCGTAGTCCTCGTTCCCAGCTTGTGTATCTTGAGGTCTGGAAGCTCTACATACGTCAGACACCCCTACACTCGAATGACATTCAAGTTGGGTCTAACCTTAAACCAGAGTTCATGAGGAGTAATGTCGGATGTCGCGAATGGAACTCTATTTAGAATAAACGTGGTATCAGTAATGTATAAATACGTCAGTATCACTCCGTCGAGTGCGGTATCAGTGTAAAGGAGTGGGGTGTCCCATATGCCTACTAGTCGTCCTCCCCTCCCAATGTAGATATACCAGTCAAATAATCGACGCGCATACCCCTTATCTAAATGCCAAGTCTCTATACTAAGATAGTCCTAGATTGCTTGCTAACCGTGATGCACGTCACACGCGACGATAGCTAGTCGAATACGCGAACTCGTATCCCAACATGAGATTTATCACTATGAATACATGTAAAAGTGTCAGATCTTGGAAGATAACAGAATATCCTCCAATAGGGTGAGTCTGCTAATGACTACGTCAATGTATACTAATCTTCGACGTATCCGTCGAATGCACTCGAGACAATCTCGGACGCGCACAGTTGTATAAGGCAAAACAACAAGCATACAATACAACATTTGCATAATTTAAATTAGACAGTAAATATGGCAAGATATCTTGCCTGAGTCTTCAAGAGGTGAATGCCAAAAGCCTACTCCGGTAGCGTCTCCTGGCTGATCCAAAGACCATAGACATACAATATAACACAACAATACAGACATCAGATGCTACGCATTATCTACATACGGTTAAGACGCTATTCTTGAATACTGTCGCGAGTTCACTGTTGCTCGAGTACAGCATCACGGGTGCACGTAGCTAGGGTGTACACGTGTTCTGTCTTCGGTTAACAGGCGTCTCGAGGCAATAATTATATAGTTACGGGTCGTCCATGATTTCTGTTCTGTGCAGACATGTCTCTATTCTCCATGTTTGAACATACTAGGATTTATATCCAGGTGTTTCTACCGAATTACCTGTCCTTGGTAACTGGTCGCTAATTTAGAATAATTATTTATTAATTAATATCTAATTAAAAATCACTTCCAGAATAAAATATTAACTAGGGTTGAAAGCTATTAATATTTATCCATATTGACACGGTGACACAAAGAAGAATACTAGGACACAAGAGAGACGGGTTCCACGAAAGAGTACCTGATCGACCGAGCGAGGGGGTCCGCTCGTTGGTCGGCTGTTCCCTCCGACGAGGGTGGCCCAGGTCGACATTGACGGATCCGGCCTCGCGGGTGGTGGAGCAATCGGGATCGGGGCAGTGGCTCGGGTGGCGTCAGGCTGGTTTAGGCGTAGTCGGGGAGCAGCCGGGCAGGTTCAGGCGACGTCGGGCTGAGTCGGGCGGCGTCGGGAGCAGTCGGGTTGAGGGCTGTGGGGGTCGGGAGCAGTCGGCGTTGCGGGTTGAGGGCTGTGGGCAGTCGAAAACAGTTGGCGTGTACGGGTGTCCGGCCGGTTGGGGGCTCGGTTTGGATGGGGAGGTCGGCTAGGGTTTGAAGGGAATAATGAATAGTAGATTTTTAGGATTTTACATGAGAAGGTTGGTATTTATATGTGGTGATGGGGTTATGGGCTGGCCTCAAGTGTGGGCCTGACCTGCCTTGTTGGGGAGCTGGTCCACGTAGTAGAGTGCAATGTGGGCTCGATTGGCTTATTTGAGGTGAACTTGACCTCGAATTTTAATTAAATTAATAAATGCAAGACGTTCTCTTAAGAAATATTGTGTGGCTAAAATGAGACGCAATAACGAGTATCTAAGGTTGCACAATGGCCATGGGGTAGTCTGGTATGTCTAAAAGATGTTCGTGAATTCGGATGGAAGATACTAATGGTGGGGTGCTCCAACCTCCAAGCAATGACAAGGTGTATTAAGACGTATAATTTACTCACATTAATCCTAATTAATTCTTGTTAAATCCTAGTGTCTTGATTTAATTTCAAATAATCCTAAATTGGTCGAGGGGGTTTACAATCTACCCTCCTTAGAGCATTTCGTCCTCGAAATTAAAATATACGCATGGTAAGAAGTTCTGACTGAATTTAAAAATGCTAATTGTCACGACCCGCACCCGGAAATTCGGGCACGAGTGCGTGGGTACGTCCAGCCTACGCCGCAAAGTCGGCGGTAGTACGCTGTCTAGGTCAAATCCATATTTACTAAACTAGCTCATTCACAATTAACATAGGCAAGATAATAATGAGAACAGAAACTTAAGATTGCAACTAAAATAAATACGACAACAGATTCAAATGTTTTAGTACAGAAATCAGAATAAAATCGGGGACAAACCCGATTAATAAGATAAGAAACATAAGTAAAAGATAGCTACTGCTAGCTACTCAGCAGCAGGGGTCTCCTGGGTGGGATCTGGCTTCTCATTAAGTATCATCTGTACCCTCATAGGGACCATAATAAGTAGGGGCAAGGTCCTCATCATCGCCTAAATCAACAGATCCAGTCAGGAAAGGAGCAAAGTACACAGTGCACAACAAGATTAAACTAAATATTTATGACAATTAAATTGAATATCATGTTGAGAAACTGCATAAAAGAACAACATCAATATCTCAGAGTTAATGCTGTAAATAGGAATATAAGAAAACAGAAATAAATAAGACAGGAAGTGAAACTACAACAGTCAGCAAGAAATCTAACATGACCAAAAACTATCTGTGTGAACTTGTGTTTGTTTTTAGAATACATAGTTGGCATATAGGGGTTTATAAGGCTAATTCGGCCGTCATGAACGGCTATTAAACAGGGAAAATCAAGATCCGGCTGAGGTACAGTCGCGTACCAACAGCTATTAAACATGGCAGGGGAAAGGGTAAACTACATGCCTTCTAGTATTCTCCCACCCGACATGAAAAACAAGACATGAACTCCAATATTCAAGACATGAAATCCAGCATTTCTAACATTAGGTGTAATCATCAAGGGTACTAGTAAGGCAGGGAATTAATTATCACAATATAAAAATTTAACTTGAAGTGCAGGTACTTGCCTGTTGTTTGGATCTGATTAATTTGGTTCTTGGGGAAATTTCCAGAGATGAGTCCAAAAGCTAAAATAGACATTACCATCATGCTCAGAAGATGTCAAATAACTAGAAACGCCTTTCCTTGGGTCCAATTTGGAGACAAGGGCAAAAACGGCAGTTTTGGGTCAAAACGGGGTCCGCCGGTGGGCCCGCTTTGCACCGAAAAACGTGTCCAGGTCAAAGGTCTCCAAATTCACCAAACTTAGTGTCAACAGGTCAGGAACGCTGATACGAACCCAACGGAACTTCCAGATTTGGATTCCGATGAGCCGAACACAAAATCGCCCGTCGAGCGGGGCGTGGGGCCCACGACACGCGATTTCGTCAACGTTCTCAGAATCGAACCAAACTTGACCCACAGGACCAGCGTATCGCTACGAGTCTGATGGCGCAAGTTTCGTCTCGATCTGACGAGTGTACAAGAAGTTAAGGCAAAATACCGAAAAGTCGGATACGGGGCGATGTTCGCGGATACGCGTTGATTCCGGTGTGCACGCACACCCGAATCAGCTTCCACGAAATCTCACACGTTCGTATCGACGATGTGCACGTATCTGTAAAGACCGCACGCGACCAAGTCATCCCGTTTGGCGGAGCACACTCAGTTCCGGGGTAAAACAGGGTCTGGTTTTTCCTGTTTTTGGATCGCGGTGTGCGATCACCACAGGTCGCGATGCCCCGAGCGGTTTGTCCGGGCACCGAGTGGGTCATACAGGCTTCACAACGCAATTTACGGAATTGAAAACGGAGCTACGAACAAAAAGTTACACGCACCTGAAGGGGACCCGAAAATCAGGGTCGAGTCGTGTCCGACTCGAGTCGGACACGGGTATCTGAATTATGGTTAGGGTTAGGGCTCGGCTTGCTGCGGCGGTGGCCGGTGGTCGGCACTGCGGCGGGGAGGCCGAGGGTGGCTGGGGGTGCTGCGGCGGAGGGCGGCGCAGCACGGCGGCGCGCTGGGAGGCGGCGGAGGCGGCGCCGGCTGCTGCTGCTGGTGCTGCTCGTTGCTGCTGCCGGAGACGGAGGAGGAAGGAGGAGGAGAGGCTGGGGGCGAGGCGATAGGCGGAGGTGCTAGGCGGTGGCTGGCAGCGGCGAGGCAGGGCGGTACGGCGGAGAGGGGCGGCGCCGGGCTAGGGTTAGGATTTCGGTGAGGGAGGAGGAAGAAGAAGAGGGGGGTTTAAGTAGGAGGAGGAGGCGGTTAGGGGGGGCGGGCAAGGCGGGGAAGAGGGGGAGGTGGCGCGGTGGACGCGGCGCTGCGCGCGGAGGGCGGCGCTACGCGCGGAGGGCGGCGGTGGACGCGGGCGGAGAGGGGACTGGGGGAGAGAGGCCTCCGGGTCGGGTCGGGCGGCTAACGGTTCTGGGCAGACCCGCCCGACCCGCAAGGAACGGGCTGGCTGCTGGTCTCGGCCCACTGGGCTGGGCCGGGCCCAAAGGAAAAATAAAAAAATAAAAAATATATAAATAAATAAATATTAATAAATATAATAAATAATCAGTTAAATAATTAATTAATTAAAAATAGTTTTTAGGCATTTAAAATTAGGTCTGAGGCCCAGAAAAATCCAAAAAAATTATCTTAAGTCCAGTTTTCCATTTTACACCCAAAAATATTATTTCTATAATATTTTAATATTATTTATTAATAATTAAAAATTATTTAATAATTAAGAACCTTGATTTTAATTTCAGAAAATTCCCAGAAAATTCCAGAAAATTGGGAAAAATCCAGGATTTAATAATTTGAAAATTCAGGGGATTTACACTAATACGTGCCTAGTCCTTCGAAGAGATGGGGATAGCGCTGTCTAATGTCCTCCTCGCGTTCCCAAGTCGACTCGCCTGGTGCATGATGTCTCCACGCGACGCGAACTAAGAGAATAGTCTGACCTCGCAGTACTTTCTCGCTCCTGTCCAGAATCTCAACAGGCTCCTCTTGGTATGATAAGCTCGGGCCAACTGTGATCTCTGAGTGGTCAAGTATGTGACTCGGATCCAGTATGTACCTCCTCAGCTGAGATACATGGAAGATGTCATGAACTCCTTTCAAGGTCGGCGGCAAGGCTAACTTATAAGCAACCTCTTCGACGCGTTCCAATACGTCGAATGGTCCGATGTATCTCGGGCTCAGCTTACCTCTGCCTCCGAATCTGATAGTCCCTCGAGTAGGTGAGATCTTTAGAAATACATGATCTCCAACCTGAAATTCTAAGGGTCGTCGATGTGCATTCGCCCAGTGCTTCTGTCGGTCTTGTGCTGCTCGTTGGTGTCCTTGGATATTCTTCACCTTCTCTACTGTACGAACAGCCAACTCTGGTCCGAGAATTTATCGCTCGCCTATATCGCTCCAGCATACTGGGGAACGACACTTCCTTCCATACAACGCTTCATAGGGAGCCATTTGGATGCTCGTCTGATAGCTGTTATTGTAGAAAAACTTGACCAGATACAAATGGTCTTCCCATGATCCTCCGAAGTCAAGCATGCACGCTCTCAACATGTCTTCTAACGTCGGAATGGTGCGCTCGGACTGGCTATCTGTTTGTGGGTGATACGCTGTGCTAAACTTCAGGCGAGTACCAAGACTCTCTTGCATACTCCGCCAAAAGTAAGACATAAACCTCGTATCCCTGTCAGACACAATGCTAACTGGCACTCCATGTAGGCGCACAATCTCTTTCATGTACATATCTGCTAAGGCCTCTGTCGATTGCCCAACTCTGAAGGGTAAAAAGTGTGCGGACTTGGTGAGTCTATCCACGAGTACCCATACTGCGTTGCGCCTACTAGGAATCCTCGGAAAGCCCGTAACAAAGTCCATAGTGATGTGCTCCCATTTCCACTCCGGTATAAGGAGTGGTTGAAGCAATCCTGCAGATCTCTGATGCTCAGCCTTGACTTGCTGACACACCAGGCACTTGGCTATAAAGCGTGCTATCTCCCTCTTCATTCCGTACCACCAGTAGTACTGTCTCAAGTCCCTGTACATCTTTGTGCCTCCTGGATAAATAGAATAGGTTGAACTGTGTGCCTCTGCCATCAACTCCTGACGAAGTTTTCTATTTGGAACATAGAGACGATCTCCGCATCTCAAAGTTCCATCTTCATGTATATGCAGTCCTGTCTGTATTCCAGCCTATGTCCTCTGTCTAAACCTCTGAAATCTGGCGTATGTCGGCAAAGCAGCCTTGATTCTCTCCACTAATGTCGATTGCAATTGGAAACTCGACAATTGTCCATCTACTCTGGGTATAACGACCTCTATACCCATCTGCTCTAGTTCTCTTAACAGATGTTGTTGGGTAGTCATGAAGAATGCCATGGGTCTTCTGCTCAACGCATCAGCTACTACATTGGCCTTTCCTGGATGGTACTGTAGCTCAATCTCGAATTCTGTCATCACCTCGAGACAACGTCTCTGCCTCTGATTAAGGTCCTTCTGGGTGTAGACGTACTTCAGACTCTTATGATCCGTAAATATCTCCACTCTTTCTCATATAAATAGTGCCTCCAAAGTTTCAAGGCAAAGATCACTGCTACAAGCTCCAAGTCGTGGGTGGGATAGTTCTTCTCATGTGTCCTCAACTGTCTAGAAGCATAAGCTACAACCTTTTTATGCTGCATCAAGATACATCCTAATCCTTTTTCGGACGCATCGCTATAGATCACGAATCCTGCGAGTCCAGATGGTATGGTCAAGATAGGTGCAGTAGTTAAACGCTTCTTCAGTTCATCGAATGCCTTCTGACACTCCTCTGTCCAGGTGAACTCCTGCTCCTTACGGGTCAAACGGGTCATCGGTTCCGCAATCTTTACGAAGTTCTCTACGAACCTCCAGTAATATCCGGCAAGTCCTAGGAAACTCCTAACCTCTAAGACATTGGTAGGGGTTGGCCATGTCTCTACTGATGAAATCTTCGCCGGATCCACTAAAATTCTATCTCCTGAGATGACGTGTCCAAGAAAAGTGACACGATCTAGGAGAAACTCATATTTGCTCAGTTTAGCATAAAGCCTCTCTCTCCTAAGAGTCTCTAACACTAGTCTCAGATGCTCTTCGTGCTCCTCGTAGCTCTTCGAATACACCGAAATGTCGTCGATGAAGACTACCACGAACTGGCCTAAGTATTGGTGGAATACTCTGTTCATCAAGTTCATAAACACAGCTGGCGCATTCGTCAGTCCAAAAGGCATCACTAAGAACTCGTAGTGACCATAACGAGTCATGAATGCTATCTTCTGAATGTCCTCTCTTCGCACCTTTACCTGGTGATAACCCGACCTCAAGTCGATCTTTGTGAACACTACTGCTCCTGTCAACTGGTCGAATAAATCGTCAATCCGCGGCAGGGGGTACTTGTTCTTGATAGTAAGAGCATTAAGGGCTCTGTAATCAATGCACATGCGTACTGTTCTATCCTTCTTGGGTACGAACAACACTGGTGCTCCCCATGGTGATGCACTAGGACGGATAAATCCCTTGCTCTGCAACTCCTCTAATTGTAGTTTCAGCTCATCTAACTCCTTCTTCACCAATCGGTATACATTAGAAGATACCGGTGCTGCTCCGGGTACTAGCTCGATGGTGAACTCCACGTCTCTATCTGGCGGTATGCCTGGCAGTTCTTCGGGGAATACATCTTCAAATTCTGCAACTATTGGTGGGGGTACCGTCTCCTTAGCCATATAAGTTTCAGCTATCTGTCCTACTCCTTGCTCGACGGTCCCTCACATGTACTCGAACTTCGACTGATCTGGCGGTCTAAAAGTGACGCTACCCTTCCGGCAATTCAGTACGGCATTATACTGGCTTAACCAGTCCATGCCTAGCACAACATCAAAGTACGGCATAGAAAATACCAAGAATCGCGCTCTCATCTCTCTACCACATACAACTACTGAGCACGTTCTGATAGTGCTGGTAACCGGCACGAATCCTCCTCCTGTAAGAATCTTCCAACTCTTAGGTAAGGGGAAAGTCGCTACTCTATGCATTGCTACAAATCTACTAGATATAAATGACAATGTAGCTCCAGAATCAAACAATATAGTTACAGGTAATGATGCAACTAAGATGGTACATGTGATAGCTTCCCCTTCTGTTTCCTCCTCAGTGGCTGCTAAAGCAAAGGCTTGTCCCTGCCTCTGTCCTCCTGTCTGCTGTCGGTTCTGGTTGAACTGTACTTCCTGTGGGGCTAAGGGTGGTCTCCTCTGAAATCCTTCGGGTGCTGGTGGGCGCTGGCCTCCTGGTGGGGGTAGTATCCTAGGGACTGGTACTGCTGGCCTCTGTTCTGTCTGCAGTACTACCTCTCTGCGCTGTGGGCAATCCCTGACAAGGTGCTGACTCGATCCACATATCATGCACAGTCCCAACTTCTTCCGGCAATCTTTAATGACGTGTCCCTTCTTGCCACAATGGTGATAAGTCGGAAGCTCCTGCTGTGGGTATGGCGCTGCCCTCTGCTGTGTCTGTGCTCCGGGACGACGGATCGGTCCTCCTGCTTCGGGCTGGGCTCTGGCTGGTGTAGTCGTGCCGGAACGTCTAGCTCCTCTGATGATGGCCTCCTGGATTCTCGCCTCTGCAAGAACCTCTTTATAAGAAATCCTCGCCTGTGTAGTGGTATACCTCTGTAGCTCAAAATTAAGGCCGTGATGAAATCTCTAGACTTTCTCAAGATCGGTGGGTATCAGGACGGCACCAAATCTGCTAAGGCTGCTGAACTCCGCGTCATAGGCGTCAACAGTCATATTTCCCTGCTCTAAGTATAGGAACTGGAAGTATAGGTCATTTCTGACTGTAGCTGGAAAATAGTTCGCATTGAAGTATTCTAGAAACTGTTCCCACGTCTGGTTCTTCCCTACACTACGCTCAATGGAATCCCACCAGTGGTGGGCATTGCCTTTTAGTTGGGCCCTCACCGCGGTCATCCATAGGTCGGGGTGCAGTTGGGAAGCCTCTAGTAACATCTCCTTGTTGGCGACCCAATCGGAGATCTGCTCGGCAGTCTCATTGCCCGAGAAAGTATCTGGTCCCATCTGTCGGAACCATCTAACAGTGCCACCGGTCTGGGCTGGTGGAGGTGCTGGTACTGGTGTTGGGGCAGGTGTCCTCTCTAGTACTGTCATCAGACTCTGTCGTAATGTCTCTGTCTGCTGCCACTGTGCTTGCATCATTGCCTGAAAGAACTGAAGCATCTGTGGCTGGCCATTTAGCTGTGGCATCTGGGTGGATAAGGTGGAGGCGGTGGTAATGGAATCTCCGGCTGTGCAGTAGGCGTCTTCTCAGATGTCGGCCTCTCAGTCTGCGGCATCGGTATAGCTCCAGAAGTCTGTCCCTCACAATGTTGCGTGGGGATTGTCTGGAGTGTCTGTCCCTCAGGCTGCGGTATAGGATCGCCCTGCGATATCTTGTGCCAATGTATCAGTGGGGTCTGCAGCGGGGGATGCCCTTGGGGTACATCCTCTCCTTGAGTGGTGTTATCTGGCACCGCGGCACGGGGTGCTCCTGGTCCACTGCTCAAATTCATCTTGTTGTAAGAGATAGGACTTCATTTAAAAGAGTACGAGAACAAACAAACAGGATGCAGATATTTAAAAGCAGTATCAAGGAAGTTCGAAGAAGAATCAAAAGTGGATGAGACCTAGTAATTTCTATCCTATTGCAGGCTCGCTGGACATGTTACCATACCACAAGCAAAAAGAGAGGACCTGCATGGGCCACCACTAAAACCATGTCATGCCCCAGTCCCAAATTATACGGGACCAGGCCACGTGGCAATAGCCAGCTGACACGTCTCCGAAGATATCCCAATTTAATGGATCCACGAAGAGTGCTACGCTGTCCTAAAATACTAACATGTCCAATATCAGTCAATAACAGGTAATCTAATCTCATCCACAATATAAAGAGCAAGAAGTACTACATAAACTGCGGGAAGATAAACACCAGTCTGAAATATCATAGTACAAACCAAGATGTCTGGTGGGAACAAACCCACTACTACGACGAAGTAAAGTACTGAAATGAGATATAAAAGATAATGACTAGGGCATCGGCTGACTAGATAATGATGCACCCAATCTAGGCGGAAGGCCTACCAACTGATCACGGATACTCTGACGGCTGCACCTCTAACTCCTCAGCTGTAGCGAATCTCGTCTCCTGTCCGGGGCCGTATACTGTGGGGTAGAAAGCCTCGTCCAAATCTGGAAAGGTACCAGGTCCTCAGAGGGACGTAACAAGATACATAGAAATATGCCATATATAAATACTGAATAAAATAAATAAAATAAAGGGTGTGCTAACCATCTAAGTGAATGCAATATGAGGACAAATATGAGTATATGGGAAGGTGTATGTAAACTCCCCTAATTTTTCAATATTTTCAAAACTGGATTTTTCAGAATTTTCTGGGATTTTCGGGAATTTTTACTAATTAAAAATAAGATATTTTTGGCACTAAATAAAATTAAATGATTTTAAAAAATATTAAAATATTATAAAAATAATATTTTATGGTGTAAAATGAAATAATGGACTTAGGGTAATTTTTTGGGAATTTATTGGACCCCGAAAATATTTTTAAATGCCCGAAAACCAATTTTTAAATAAAATAAAATAAAATACCCAATTGAACCGGACTGAACCGGGTTCAAACCGGACTGAACCGGCCGAACCCGGTTCAGTCAGACCGGACCGGTCCACCCGCTTACCGGGTCGAGTCGGGTCTGGTCCACTCGACCCGCACCGCGACCCGCCCGCTACTCGTTTCCCCCACTCGCCTGAGACCCATTCTCCCCCCTCCCGCATCCGGCGCCGCCGCCTCCGACCATGCGGCGCTCCGCCCGGCCACCTCGCCCGCACCCCACGGCCAAGACGCCCGCTCCGCCCGCCTCCCTGGCCGCCTCCCTCGGCTCCCCGACCCTATAAAATCCCCCCAATTTCTTCCCCTCCGGCCATCGGATCCACCCCCGACCACCGCTCGACGCCGCTGCCGTTCTCCCCTCCGCCTCAGCACCCGGCGCCACCCCCGCGAGGCCGCCCAGCCGCCGCCGACGACCACTCCTCCTCCTTCTTCCCCAACGAACCAGGCCCGACCCCGAGCCCGGCCTCTCGCGCCCAGCGCCGCCCGCCTCCGGCCGCCTGCCGCGTGCCGCCGCCTCCGCCCGGCGTCGCCAGCGCCGCCCCTCCGGGAACAACCCAGAAACCCTAACCCTAGTTCTCTTGTGTCGGACACGTGTCGGACACGGATTCTTCGGGTTTTTTGGACCATGTTCAGGTACGCGTATCTCCCTATTCGTTTACCCGTTTTCAATTCCGTCAGTTGCGTTGCGTAGCCTGCATGACCCCCTCGGTGCCCGTGCAACCCGCTCAGGACATCGCGTCCTGTGACGATCGCGAACCGCGATCCAAAAACAGAAAAAACAACGCCCTGATTCACCCCGGAACTGGGTACGTCCCGCGAAACGGGACGACTTGGTCGCGTGTAGTCTTCACAGATACGTGCGCACCGTCGATACGGACGTGCGAGATTTCACAGAAGTCGATTCGGGTGTGCGTGCACACCGGAATCAACGCGTATCCGCGGACACCGTCCCGTATCCGCCCTTTCTGGAATGCGACATAACTTTGTGTACACACGTCGGATCGAAACGAAACTTGTGCCATCAGACTCGTAGTGATACGCTGGTCCTGTGACCCAAGTTTGGTTCGATTCTGAGAACATTGACAAAATTACGTGTCGTGGGCCCCAAAGGCCCCACTCGACGGGCGATTTTGCGATCGGCTCATCGGAATCCAATTCTGGAAGTTCCGTTGAGTTCGTATCATCGTTCCTGACCTGTTGACACTAAGTTTGATAAATTTGGAGACCTTTGACCCTGACACATTTTTTGGTACAAAGCGGGCCCACATGTGGACCCCGTTTTGACCCAAAATTGCCATTTATCCCCTTGTCTCCAAACTGGACTCAAGGATAGGCATTTCTAGCTGATTGATATTTTTTGGATCTGATGGTGATGTTTATTTCAGCAACCGGAGTACTGTCTGTAAATCTCGCTGAAGTCAGAGCCATAATTGGAGCCGGAACCACAGACAAGTGTACCTTGCCAAACCCTGCAGCTTGCTACTTATTTCCTTGGCTTAATTTTGCATCAGTGGGCAAGTAGAGCTTGTCAACTCTCAGTGATTCCTGTTATAGTATTTTACTTGAGTTTCTTGTAGATTTTATATATAAACTTGTTTAACTGTTCAACCCAGGACCGAGTGACTTTACTTAGCGTCCGATTCATAGTCGGGTGCCAACCCCGTACGCGGAGTTGTATAACGTCACATAGACATGGATATCGTGACCCTTTGTATTCTCGTACTTGCATTATCAAGTACGTTTTACCCAGGACACCTGACACTATTCATGAGACAGAGTCTTCCTGAGACATTCATGGTGATTCTGTATAGGATACAGGACTTGACAGAGATATTTTATTTATAGACAATATGACTTGTTGCATTAGCTATGATCCCGCTTGACATGGACATGAGACGTTATGGTCATGATATGCGTGGTTACATTGGGTGGGGAGAGACACACAGGCTACAGGTTGATTATATTATGCCGGCGTCGTAGTCTCCCATTGTGAGCTAGACAACCACATGATATCACTGCTACCGGCTCCCCGACACAGAGCTTGTAGTAGTTTCAGCCTGAGTTCTAGTGATGCTCTCAACTTGCATATCACTTAGCTGGTTACATAGTTTACCCTATTGTTTCATTTATTTCCTGCACTGCATGATTATGGCTTGAGCTTTCTTGTACCTTGCTATGTCCCCTGAGGACCTGGATCCGGATTATGTCCCCAGGTATAGTCGAAGAGATCCATCCAGAGATACACCGTACAGGAGCACTTCCAGGAGCTGTACCAGGACCTGAGGATGAGATCGAACCAGAGGACTTCTCCTGAGCATTGGCTGTATATAGTCAGTTATTTCTATTTCCAGTTCCTTTATTTTCTGTCTATTTGCATTGATGTATCAGACATACTCTCGGATTGTTCCCCGAGAAACTTTATTGAGATTTGTTAGTTACTCTATTTGCATTATTTCTAGCATTTAATCTGTGATTATCTGTTGTGGATGAGATTAGAATAACCTGGGACTTGTAACATTTGCTCTATTTCCTGTTAGACTACAGCTTAAGCATGCCCTGATGGATCCATTAAATTGGGTTGTCCATCGGTGCGTGCTGCTGGCCATTATCACGTGTCCAGTCCCTCGGTATTTTGGGACTGGGGCGTGACTGTGTAGGCTAGACATATGCTGACGTAATTCACCAGTCGTGGCAACCGGCTAGTATATGCCACACATGCCCCCTATAACACGGGCGCAGGAATACAGTAACGTCCGATATTCTATAGAGTGTAGTATCTGCAATGTCATCAAGCAACGTCCAATACTCTACAGAACGTGGTATCAGTAATATATAAATACGTCTGTATCACTCCGTCGAGTGCGGTATCAGTGTAAAGGAGTGGGGTGTCCCATATGCCTACTAGTCGTCCTTCCCTCCCAATATAGATATACCAGTCAAATAATCGACGCGCATACCCCTTATCTAAATGCCAAGTCTCTATACTGAGATAGTCCTAGATTGCTTGCTAACCATGATGCACGTCACACACGATGATAGCTAGTCGAACACGCGAACTCGTATCCCAACATGAGATTTATCACTATAAATACGTGTAAAAGTGTCAGGTCTTGGAAGATAACAGGATATCCTCCAATAGGGTGAGTCTGCTAATGACTATGTCAATGTATACTAATCTTCGACGTATCCGTCGAATACACCCGAGACAACCTCGAACGCGCACAGTTGTATAAGGCAAAACAATAAGCATACAATACAATATTTGCATAATTTAAATTAGACAGTAAATATGGCAAGGTATCTTGCCTGAGTCTTCAAGAGGTGAATGCCAAAAGCCTGCTCCGGTAGCGTCTCCTGGCTGATCCAAAGACCATAGACATACAATATAACACAACAATATAGACATCAGATGCTACGCATTATCTACATACGGTTAAGATGCTATTCTTGAATACTGTCGCGAGTTCACTGTTGCTCGAGTACAGCATCCCGGGTGCACGTAGCTAGGGTGTACACGTGTTCTGTCTTCGGTTAACAGGCGTCTCGAGGCAATAATTATATAGTTATGGGTCGTCCATGATTTCTGTTCTGTGCGGACATGTCTCTATTCTCCATGTTTGAACATACTAGGATTTATATCCAGGTGTCTCTACCGAATTACCTGTCCTTGGTAACTGGTCGCTAATTTAGAATAATTATTTATTAATTAATATCTAATTAAAAATCACTTCCAGCATAAAACATTAACTAGGGTTGAAGCTATTAATATTTATCCATATTGATACGGTGATACGAAGGAGAATACTAGGACACAAGAGAGACGGATTCCACGAACGAGTACCTGATCGACCGAGCGAGGGGGTCCGCTTGTTGGTCAGCTGTTCCCTCTGACGAGGGTGGACCAGGTCGACGTGGACGGATCCAGCCTCTCGGGTGGTGGGGCAATCGGGATCGGGGCAGCGGCTCGGGTGGCGTCAGGCGGGTTCAGGCGTAGTCGGGGAGCAGTCGGGAGGGTTCAGGCGACGTCGGGCTGAGTCGGGCGGGTCGGGCTGAGTCGGGCGGCGTCGGGAGCAGTCGGGTTGAGGGCTGTGGGGGTCGGGAGCAGTCGGCGTTGGCGGGTTGAGGGCTGTGGGCGGTCAAAAACAGTCGGCGTGGGCGGGTGTCCGGCCGGTTGGGGGCTCGGTTTGGATGGGGAGGTTGGCTAGGGTTTGAAGGAAATGATAAATAGTAGGTTTTTAGGGTTTTGCATGAGAAGGTTGGTATTTATATGTGGTGATGGGGTTATGGGCTGGCCTCGAGTGTGGGCCTGACCTGCCTTGTTGGGGGGCTGGTCCACGTAGTAGAGTGCAAGGTGGGCTCGATCGGCTTGTTTGAGGTGAACTTGACCTCGAATTTTAATTAAATTAATAAATACAAGGCGTTCTCTTAAGAAATATTGCGTGGCTAAAATGAGACGCAATAACGAGTATCTAAGGTTGCACAATGGCCATGGGGTAGTCTGGTATGTCTAAAAGATGTTCGTGAATTCGGGTGGAAGATACTAATGGTGGGGTGCTCCAACCTCGAAGCAACGACAAGGTGTATTAAGACGTATAATTTACTCACATTAATCCTAATTAATTTCAGTTAAATCCTAGTGTCTTGATTTAATTCCAACTAATCCTAAATTGGTCGAGGGGGTTTACATCTTCCTTTCTGCTATACCATTAGATTAGGAGAATACGGAGCTGCCTTTTTGTTGATAATTTTATATTCTTTGCATAATGATGCGAATTTCAAGGAACGATACTCTCCACCCCGATCACTTCTGAGTCATTTGAGTGTTGACCAATTTGACGTTCTGCTTCAGCCTTGAAGTCCTTGAACTTCTCGAATGCTTCGTCTTTCGACTTGAGAAGATATATGAACACGTACTTGAGAAATCATCAATGAAAGTGTTGAAATACTTTATTTCGATCTTTGTGGAGAATTGCTTGAAGTCACAGATATATGAGTGTACCAACTCCAGAAGATATGTGCTTCGGTTCACCCTTCTGAACAACTTTCTGACGATCTTCGTCTGCGCACAGACTTCATATTTCTCTACCTCCTTACCCCTGTATTTGGAGATAAGGCCTAAAATAGACATAGTATAAATGCGTTTACAATGCACATGTCCTAGTCTATTATGTCACAACTCAAGATAATAACCAGAAGTAGAGACTGCATTGATACAAACAAAAGGAGTTACAAGCTGCAATTTAAACATCCCTTCGGTACATAAATCTTTTTCGAAGTATATTCCCTTGTAAGACATCACCATCTGACCGGCATTGATATCCATCCTCAGGCCCTCCTTGCACAACAGACTCCCAGAAATCAGATTCTTGACGATTATTGGTACGTTATTCACATTTTTCAGTGTAAGTAAATTTTTAGAGGTCAGCTTCAGCACTACCATTATGATCCCTAGTACTGTAACTTGAGACTTATCCGCCATCGATACTTTCTTAGAGGTAGGCTCGTACTTGGCGAACAGCTCCTTCTTAGAGCACACGTGGCAAGATGCACCAATTTCCACTCACCAGTCAGTTTCCACACCATGTGACTTAACCTGCACAATCATAGCAACTAGGTTAAGCTCAACTTGCTCTTTCGGTTTAGGCTTTGACCTGCAATCGCTCTTATTGTGATCCTTATTGCCACAGTTGTAGCATGTCACATCAGTCTTCGGCTTTGGCTTAAATTGAGCCAATTTCACCTTTAGCTGGTTGAAGTCCTTCATTTTCTTCTTATAGGAAATTTTGTGCTTCCCTTTAGAGTCACTAGCATGTACTATGTTGGCCTTAGTCAAATACTTGGATAAGGAGTCCAACTTTAGTTGTCCCCTGGCTTCATCTTTATTGTGAATCCAGTGAAGAAGATCTTTGAGTTGGATCTCCATCTTCTTACGGTACATGTCAGTCTTGAACTTTATCCAGCCTGGAGGAAGCTTGGTGACGACAGCCCCCACCATGAACTTGTCTTCATGCTTCATGCCCTCTTCCTCCAGTTTCTGCTACATCTTCAGAAGTTTCTTGACTTATGGTAACATCACCTTCTCGTCCTAAAATTATAGAGTGAAGACGAGATAGATTTTAGACATTTTCTCGTCAGTTTTGTAGTGCTTCTCAAGAGATTCCCAAACATCTCTTGCCTTCTCCTTCTTGTTATAGGACTTCGCCATCGAGTCATCCATAACATTGAGAATCAACGACCTGCAGAGGTCACTATTTGTTTTCTACTTGGAGTGCGCATCCTGCGCCATGCCAACGACAATCTCTCCTCCATCTTCAGGAATGGTAGGTTCAGGATCAACCAACACATAAGAAACATTGACAAGTTGAAGATTCAAGGAGATCTTCCTCTTCCAAATATTGTAGTATTCGCCATCAAACTTCTCAAGCTTGTGAAAGCTAGTATCGAGAAGGTTTGAGCGGTTGTCCATTCTAACTCGAATCTTGCCTTGAGATTGTAAGTCCCGAAGCCAAATCAAAGTAGAGAAGGTCCACAAAGTAGAGACTCACGTAAGAGTTTATCTCTACAAAAGTTGGTGCACTGAGATTCACACAAGAGTTTCTCTACAGTGACACACAACTCCACAGAAGTACTAAACCAGGAATATGTTACAAACTGACGATCCAAAGAAAATGCAAATATAACAAGAATCAGAAAACTGTTCTTCTCTTTACGTTCGTAGACGCTACAACGAGAAGGAACGGGAACAAGAAAAGAAATATAAAGAAGTAAACTCCTTGCTGGGTGATCAAAACCACCGGAGCTCATGGCAAGATTCACGCTATATAACGAACTGCCCCCATGATCTAGCAAGTTCACACAAGAACCTTTAGAACGCTCTTGGTCATATTCGGATCACTCAAAAAATACTTTATGGAAGGGTGCTCACTGCGGCAGCAAATTGGTCTGGTGCTCTTGATTTTTTCTCTCTTACTAAAAGAAAGAGAAGCTCCTTTATATAAAGAGGAAAACAACAACTATGTGGCCTGAGAAAGCTCAGGGCCGCATATGTGCTATCCGACACCAGACTGCATGCGTAGCCGTAGCAGCAAGCGTTATCGGAGCCGCATGCGTCGTCGCCGATCACGCTGCACAGGACAGCGCCGTCAAACGCCGCCAAGCGTCGAAAGCAGCAGCCAATGTGCACATACACCCCCCGTGCCGCATATGCCGCATAAACCGAATGGCACGGATAAACATACGACGCATGCGCCACCAACAGCTGACCCTGTCCCCTCCATATGTGACTCGCCCATACAAACCCGTTGATCGCATAGCGCCTGGCCGCATAGCTCCAGGCAGCATAGCCCCTGGATGTATAGCTCATGGCCGCATAGCTCCTGGCCGCGCATAAAATGAGTGTATGAGCGCTCGAGCGCCATGCGACGATGCTGACGTGCTAAGTGCCAAGTGCACCAACAAAGCGGCACTTTGCGCCCTTGAGCCCGAGTCCGAGTCCGGGGATTAGCTCCTAAGGGAAACTTCTCAAAGGTGGTAACAAAATAAAGATTGTCATAATAGAGTTCACAATTAATCCCTCTAGAAAAATTAATCCACATAGGCCACCACCCCATGTGCATATACCATTATAAAACAAAGCTATATATTGAGACATACACAATGGAGGTTTCCCAATATGGGACTAAAACTCCCAAAGCAAAGTGAAAAACACCAACAATTACTCCTTGTTTGATACGATTATCAAATATCGGATAAACTAAAATTTTGTTTTTGTGTTGCACTTGGCAAGGGTTCTTAAGAACACAATCAAGTATGGTTAGCGTTTGGTTTATTCGGTTTCTACTGAACTAAATAGTCAAAACTGAATAAACCAAAATTCTAAAAATTCGAATCAGAATTAGCCATAATTGAGACCGAACTGTTAAACGATTCGGTTTATTCGGTTTGACTATTTTTATTGTTTAATGGACCAGACCCAAAGTTTGAATTGTAGTTAAATTATATTAAAAAAATTATAATTTTTATACATTGTATTTCAAAGTTGGGTTTAAAATTGGACTACTTGTTAAATTATCAAAAAATTATTTTTAAAAGATATACATAAATTATTATTTTCAAAATATGCACATTTTATTATCATAAAATATGCATAAAATTAATGGTATGTAATGATTGCATAAGTCATATTCGATTTTCAATTTTGGACCCAAACCAAAATACTAATTTTTTTATCAAAATATCAAAAAAAATAGTATTTTTAAAATCAAAATCGAATATAATTTTTTTCTCAAACCAAACCGAATCGACTCACCCCTACAATTAATGTCAATATTATACTATATAATAAAGTGAGGCCTAGATATAAGGAGAAGAAAAATGGGCAATGCTATGACTACAACCAAATGCCTACAACCCTCTTACAACCGCCATGTGGCGTCCACCTGGTGTCCACGTGGCGGCCGTCCATTGGAGGAGGGGGGAGATGGGACCCGGTAACTGCCCGTGTTACGTCCCGATCTCCCGCAAGTAATAGGTCGTCCCCGCTAGGCGCGAATCACCGCACCCGCAGGATGATCTTTTCCATCTGGACGTGATGCCGCATGACACAAGCTGCGCCCGTGCAAGGCCATGATCCGAACATACAGTAAAATATCTAAGCCACAGAGTCGCACAGATAGTCCGAATACAGCGGAATAAGAAACGAACAAGCGATTGGTAACAAGTTCACAGAGTCGTCACTAGCGGAAGCATTGAATAACACAAGCATAAAAATAAAACAAGCACTTTATTGATATTGACAAGTGTTACATGCGGCGTTAGGCCGAGATTACAAGTCGCTCAAGCCTCTCTCTCTCAAAACAGTAAAAGCGTGCCAAGTGGCTACATTTGTGGAATGGTACATAGGCGATGTTCCAATATTATGTCTTGTATATGCGCTTCAGCTCCAGACACAACGCTCCAAGGCTCCAGAGTGGACTCCATATCTTAGGGGGTCTCCGCACCGAACGAGGTTACAAGTCGCTCCAGACACAACGCTCCAAAGCTCCAGACACACGAAGGGGGTCTCCGCACCAAACGAGGTTCTCCCGCACCCTGCAAGCAATCTGGTGGGTTATCAGTACATGAATGCATTAGTGTAGAGGCTACTCGCCCGCTCGACAAATCCAAACATGTTATCAAGGTTCAGTGCACCATCTATTAAGTTATCTTTCTAGTCTTGCCTTAGGATCAGTTTTATGGCATAATGTACAAGCCTAACTCGTGTGGCAGTGCGCCGTACGATATATGAGTAACATGGCAAGACTTACCAACTTACCATTTTTTTCTTCCATGTCCAATGACACAACAAAGTTAGCCAAACACGAATATATGCATATATTAAAATCCAAGGAATCGCATAGCAAACACCTGTATACTATAAGTGTGTTCCTAAAGCAGGTGCACGAGTTGCTTAATTATGAAACACAAGTTACTTTGTTACTCAGATTCAGGCGTGTTACTCAGGTTATTCAAGTGATTATAAAACTCAAGCTACACAAGTTACTTTTTTATTTCTCAGATTACTCAAATTCAGATTTCTTAGACGAAATGCAATGACTCGCATACGGATTGTCGTAACCGAGCCTGACTAAATCTATATGAACGGATCGCTGGCCTACAAGCCATTATGGATATAGTCGCAATATGACGGTGGTCCCGGTACCTCGGCGACTGACCGAACTTATCCGTGCTAGCTACAACTAGCGCGACTACCAAATTTTCTCCTAGGTCGGATCGGTCCCGGTGCCCCGGCGTCCCGTCCGTAGGAAATCAAGCTTGTGCACAAGCGTCCGCGACCAAGCGAGTCTCTTTTTATTGGTTCTTTCTTTATCTTTCGATATCTTCTTCTTCTGAGTAAACGATAATGGTTGTAGACGCAGGTAATGAGCCTCGCTACAAGCCATCCCAGGCCGTTCCTGACTCATTGGTTCTTTGCATCTTTCTTTATTACGGACTCCTCGAGCCATTCTTTTAGTGATATTCTCTTAGTGTTGTTCTTTAGTGTCGTTCGTTTTAGTCATTCTTTTACTTGTATCTTACTTTTAAGTTTTTTATCATCTTTGCAGGTCCCGGTATGGGAACTACCCTGGCGACCCAACGGTCCCGAAGTCGTTCAATATTTTCTATTACTTGGCTCGAAATAACTATTTTGATAGTCTTTCTACCTCAGGTGAGTGAATCATGTTTCGTGTTGTGTTCCAGGCCGTGGCATGAATCTACGAGACTAGCATTGAAACAAGACAAGCAAGCACTAGTTAGCACATGAAGCAAGCAAGCATGCATTTGTTGGAAGCATAAGCATGAGGAACACATTGTATAGTCTATCTTTGCACGCCCCAGTCCCAAAATGCCGAGGGACTGAGCATGTGGCAATGGCCAGCAGCACGCACCGATGGACAACCCAATTTAATGGATCCATCAGGGCATGCTTAAGCTGTAGTCTAACAGGAATTAGGGCAATTATTACAAGTCATGGGTTGTTCTATTCTCATCCACAACAGATAATCACAGATTAAAAGATAGAGTAATGCAAATAGAAATAACTGTCAAATCTCAATAAATTCCTCGGGAAATAATCCGAGAGTATGTCTGGTACAACAAATACAAATAGACAGGAAATAATCAACTAGAAATAGAAATAACTGACTACATACAGCCACTACTCAAGAGAATTCCTCTGGTACGATCTCGTCCTCAGATCCTGGTACAGCTCCTGGAAGTGCTCCTGTATGGTGTATCTCTGGATGGATCTCCTCAGCTATACCTGGGGACATCATCTATTCCAGGTCCTCAGGGGACATAGCAAGGTACAGATAATACAAGCCAAAACATAAGCAGTGCAGAAACAAATAAGCAATAGGGTAAACTATGTAACCAGCTAAGTGATATGCAGTATGAGAGCCGCACTAGAAACTCAGGCTGAAACTACTACAAGCTCTGTGTCGGGGAGCCGGTAGCAGTGATATCATGTAGTTGTCTAGCTCAATGGGAGACTACGACGCTGGCATAATATAAAATCAACCTGTAGCCTGTGTGTCTCTCCCCACCCCATGTAATTACGTATTTCATGACCATAATATCTCATGTCCATGTCAGCGGAATTATAGCTAATGCAACAAGTCATAAAGTATCTAGGAACATATGTCAATGTCAAGTCCTGTATCCTATACAGAATTACCATGAATGTCTCAGGAAGACTCTGTCTCATGAATAGTGTCAAGTGTCCTGGGTTCTGTTGTACTTGACAGGACAAGTACCAAGAGTAAGGGTATCGAATGTCCATCTCTAATGACGTACCCAACATCGCGTACGGTGTTGGCACCCGACTATGATCGGACACTAAGTACGCCACACGTTTCCTAGGTTAAGCAGTTAAAACAAGTTTATATGTATTTACACAAGAAATCCAGCAAAATATTATCACAGGAACTACTGAGAATTGACAAGCTTTTTTTGCCTTGTGATGATTAATTAAGCCAAGGAAATAAATAGTAGACGGCAGGGTTTGGCAAGGTACACTTGCCTGTGGTTCCGGCTCTGATTTCGGCTCTGACTTCAGTTGGATTTGCAGGCGGTACTCCGGTTGCTGAAACAAACATCACCATCAGATCCAGAAAATATCAATCAGCTAGAAACACCTATCCTTGGGTCCAATTTGGAGACAAGGACAAAAACGGCAGTTTTGGGTCAAAACGGGGTCCACATGTGGGCCCACTTTGCACCAAAAAATGTGTCAGGGTCAAAGGTCTCCAAATTTACCAAACTTAGTGTCAACAGGTCAGGAACGAAGATACGAATCCAACAGAACTTCCAGAATTGGATTCCGATGAGCCGATCACAAAATCGCCCGTCGAGCGGGGCCTGTGGGGCCCACGACATGCGATTTCGTCAACGTTCTCAGAATCGAACCAAACTTGGCTCACAGGACCAGCGTATCGCTACGAGTCCGATGGTGCAAGTTTCGTTTCAATCCGACGTGTGTACACAAAGTTAGGGTGAAATGCAGAAAAGTCGGATACGGGGCGATGTCCGCGGATACGCGTTGATTCAGGTGTGTACGCACACCCGAATCAGCTTCTGCAAAATCCCGCACGTCCGTATCGACGACGCGCACGGATCTGTGAAGACCGCGCACGACCAAGTCGTCCCGTTTGGCGGGGCGTACTCAGTTCCGGGGTGAAACAGGGTCTGGTTTTTCCTGTTTTTGGATCGCGGTGTGCGATCACCACAGGACGCGATACCCCGAGCGGTTTGTTCGGGCACCGAGAGGGTTATACAGGCTTCGCAACGCAATTTACGGAATTAGAATCGGAGCTACGAGGTGAAAGTTACAAGTACCTGAACATGACCGAAAAACCGAGGATCGAATTGTGTCCGACACGACACAGGACACGTGTCCTGTGTCGGACACGGGGGAGAAAATTGGGGATTAGGGTTTGGGCTGAACTCCGGCGGTGGGCGGCGGCTGGGCGGCCGGGCTGAGGCGGAGGGGCCGGGGGCTTTGCGGCGAGGCGGCGGCCGGGGCTCGCGGCGGCGCTGGAGGCTGCCGGAGCTGCTGCGGGAAGCTGCTGCTGCTGCGGTGGCCGGCAGACTGCTTGCCGGAGAAGAAGAAGAGGAGGGAGGCGGCTGTGGGCGGAGCCGGCGGCGGCGGCTGGAGGCGCTGGCAGCGACACGGAGGGGAGGCGGTGGCGGCGAGGCGAGTGGTGGTGGAAGGGGGCCGGAGAGACGGTGCTGCGGGGGCTTTATAGGGAGGAGTGAGGGAGGGGAAGGCCGAGCAAGGCGGGGCATGGGGTGGTCGTGGGGTGAGGTGGCCGGCCGGAGCGGGCGGCACGCCGGGCGGGGCGGCGCAGGACGCGGGGAAGAGGGAGAGGGTCGTGGGGGAGACGGGTGGCGCCGGGTCGGGTCGGGTCGGGTACGGGTCTGGCGGATCCGACCCGACCCGCTAGGGGATGGGCCGGGTTGGGGCTGGGCCCGGTGGGCCGGGCCCAGTGGGCTGGGTTTAAAATTAATAATAATAATAATAACAATAATAATAATTAAGAAAATCAGTAATTAATTAATAAATAATTAATTAATTAAATAAATAGTTTTTAGGTGTTTTAAAATATGTCCGGGGCCCAATAAATTCCAGAAAAATTGTCCTAAGTCCAGTTTTTCATTTTACATCTAAAAATATTATTTCCATAATATTTTAATATTATTTATTATCATTTAAAAAATCATTTAAATAATTAAAACTCTGTTCTTAATTACAGAAAAAATCCCAGAAAATTTCAAAAAATTGTGAAAAATCCAAATTTAAAAATTTTGAAAAATCAGGGGGTTTACAATCTACCCCCCTTAAGAGGATTGCGTCCTCGCAATTAAAGAATAACCGGTCAACAGAGATGACGCGGTCGCAAGCATCGTTTGAAAACACATCACAAGATACTTAGGGAAATACCGTTTCCCTAACAATTGAAAGTTATGCACTTCCAGAGAAAATCTAGTTAAAGTAAAAGCACTACAACTTTTATGAAAACCAGGTTGTTATTAACAAGTTACAAATTACTAGGTTGGGGTTGAGGTCACGAACCAAGAGGCACGAGCTACTACAAGACTAGAAACGGATAACTACGAATCACTTACGCGCATCAGCTACTCCACGAGTCTGCGCGTTCTCCACGGTCTTCGCTGGAGCTTGCTCGCGTCCTTGCAGTCGATTCTTCTGCTGCTGAGCCTGCTGGAAGAGTAGTTCCTGGGGTATCAAGGGTGGCCTCGGTTGATACCCTACTGGAGCTGGTGGTAGGACTTCTTGAACTTCCGTTTGCGGTACTTCCAATGCGGGAGAGGCTGACCTCGGTACTGGTAACACTTGTTGGTTTACCCTTGGTGCTCCTTCTCGACGCTCAGGGCATTCCCTCAGTAAATGCTGACTGGATCCGCAAGCCAAACATAATCTTATTTTCCGTCTGCACTTGTTCTCTATATGACCTCGCCGGTGACAATATGGACAAACAGGTATTGCCTGTGGAGATGCTTCTGATGGCTGGTGTATGTAAGATCTTTTTGCAACTTCTTCTTGTAGTGCTGAAGTGGAAGTCCGTTTCAGACTAGTCTCTCTCCTGATGACGCGCTCAATGCATCGCGCTGCAGCAAGGACGTCCGAGTACGAAGTAGGTGCAACGGATCCAATCAGTTTCTGTAGCTCAATGTTTAGTCCGTCGAAGAATTTCTCAGCCTTCTCTTCTTCTGTCGGGATCAATGTTGGAGCGAAGCGACTTAGACGAATGAACTCAGCGTTGTACTCTTCTACTGTCTTAGCATCCTGAGTGAGGTGATTAAACTTGTCCCGAAGTTCTGATCGAGCGATAGCTGGAATGTACATCTCCTGAAAGAGTCTAGAGAACTCTTCCCAAGTGACTCTGTCGGGTCCGAGCCGTGTCTCCTCGGATAGCCACCAGTGATGTGCATTGTCTGTCAACTACATTCTGACGGCAGTCATCCAACGTTCCTTTGGAAGCTCAGCTGCTTCTAATTGATGTTGAGTGTTGGTGAGCCACTCATGAACTTCAGTTGGCTCTTCCTTGCCTGAGAAGGTACGGGGCTTCAGCTGGCGAAAGTCGGTGATAGAGCCCGTCGTTGGCCGTCGAGTTGGTAGGTTGGCCTGCTCCAGTGCAGTTACTAGGCTGCGACTCAAAGCCTCTTGTTGAGCTTGCATTATTGCATAGACCATTGAAAACATCTGTTGTCCGTTCATGGCCTGTCCTGGTGGAATTACGGGCATTGGTGGAGTAAATGGCGTCGTTGGTGGAATAGCATCGTGCTGGACTCTCGAGGTATGTTGTTGAGCTGATTGTCCTCCATCCATTAGTGTTACTTCATCTTCGTTGGTTACCACATCATCTCGTGGTGATGTTACGGGAGTCTCGTCGTTTGCTCATAAATCCATAACCCTGTAACCAAAATAAACAATAAGAGGCGCACAGAAATCAAGGCAGGATGCAAGTTAAGGAATTAATTCGAAGTCGATAGGGATACCAAGAAAGTTTTTAGCAAGTGGATGAGATCCTAAAAACTTATCCTATCTTATTGCAGGCATGTTCGGTCCCTGAGTTGAAATCGAACAATTTAGTCGAAGACCTGCATGGGCCACCACAAAAACTATATCACGCCTCAGTCCCAAAATGCCGAGGGACTGAGCACGTGGCAATGGCCAGCAGCACGCACCGATGGACAACCCAATTTAATGGATCCATCAGGGCATGCTTAAGCTGTAGTCTAACAGAAATTAGGGCAATTATTACAAGTCACGGGTTGTTCTATTCTCATCCACAACAGATAATCACAGATTAAAAGACAGAGTAATGCAAATAGAAATAACTGTCAAATCTCAATAAATTCCTCGGAAAACAATCCGAGAGTATATCTGGTACAACAAATGCAAATAGACAGGAAATAATCAACTGAAAATAGAAATAACTGACTACATACAGCCACTGCTCAAGAGAAGTCCTCTGGTACGATCTCGTCCTCAGATCCTGGTACAGCTCCTGGAAGTGCTCCTGTACGGTGTATCTCTGGATGGATCTCCTCAGCTATCCCTGGGGACATCATCCATTCCAGGTCCTCAGGGGACATAGCAAGGTACAGATAATACAAGCCAAAACATAAGCAGTGCAGAAACAAATAAGCAATAGGATAAACTATGTAACCAGCTAAGTGATATACAGTATGAGAGCCGCACTAGAAACTCAGGCTGAAACTACTACAAGCTCTGTGTCGGAGAGCCGGTAGCAGTGATATCATGTAGTTGTCTAGCTCAATGGGAGACTACGACGCCGGCATAATATAAAATCAACCTGTAGCCTGTGTGTCTCTCCCCACCCCATGTAATCACGCATTTCATGACCATAACGTCTCATGTCCATGTCAGCGGGATTATAGCTAATGCAACAAGTCATAAAGTATCTAGGAACATATGTCAATGTCAAGTCATGTATCCTATACAGAATTACCATGAATGTCTCAGGAAGACTCTGTCTCATGAATAGTGTCAAGTGTCATGGGTTCTGTTGTACTTGATAGGACAAGTACCAAGAGTAAGGGTATCGAATGTCCATCTCTAATGACGTACCCAACATCGCGTACGGTGTTGGCATCCGACTATGATCGGACACTAAGTACGTCACACGTTTCCTAGGTTAAGCAGTTAAAACAAGTTTATATGTATTTACACAAAAAATCCAGCAAAATATTATCACAGGAACTACTGAGAATTGACAAGCTTTTCTTGTCTTGTGATGATTAATTAAGCCAAGGAAATAAATAGTAGACTGCAGGGTTTGGCAAGGTACACTTGCCTGTGGTTCCGGCTCTGATTTCGGCTCTGACTTCAGTTGGATTTGCAGGCGATACTCCGGTTGCTGAAACAAACATCACCATCAGATCCAAAAAATATCAATCAGCTAGAAACGCCTGTCCTTGGGTCCAATTTGGAGACAAGGACAAAAACGACAGTTTTGGGTCAAAACGGGGTCCACATGTGGGCCCGCTTTGCACCGAAAAATGTGTCAGGGTCAAAGGTCTCCAAATTCATCAAACTTAGTGTCAACAGGTTAGGAACGAAGATACGAATCCAACGGAACTTCCAGAATTGGATTTCGATGAGCCGATCACAAAATCGCCCGTCGAGCGGGGCCTATGGGGCCCACGACACGCGATTTCGTCAACGTTCTCATAATCGAACCAAACTTGGCTCACAGGACCAGCGTATCGCTACGAGTCCGATGGCGCAAGTTTTGTTTCAATCCGACGTGTGTACACAAAGTTAGGATAAAATGCAGAAAAGTCGGATACGGGACGATGTTCGCGGATACGCGTTGATTCAGGTGTGTACGCACACCCGAATCAGCTTCTGTGAAATCCTGCACGTCCGTATCAACGACGCGCACGGGTCTGTGAAGACCGCGCGCGACCAAGTCGTCTCGTTTGGCGGGGCGTACTCAGTTCCGGGGTGAAACAGGGTCTAGTTTTTCCTGTTTTTGGATCACGGTGTGCGATCACCACAGGACGCAATGCCCCGAGCGGTTTGTCCGGACACCGAGAGGGTTATACAGGCTTCGCAACGCAATTTACGGAATTGGAATCGGAGCTACGAGGTGAAAGTTACAAGTACCTGAACATGACCGAAAAACCGAGGATCGAATTGTGTCCGACACGACACAGGACACGTGTCCTGTGTCGGACACGGGGGAGGAAATTGGGGATTAGGGTTTGGGCTGAACTCCGGCGGTGGGCGGCGGCCGGGCTGAGGCGGAGGGGCCGGGGGCTCTGCGGTGAGGCGACGGCCGGGGCTCGCGGCAGCGCTGGAGGCTGCCAGAGCTGCTGCGGGGAGCTGCTGCTGCTGCGGTGGCCGGCAGACTGCTCGCCGGAGAAGAAGAAGAGGAGGGAGGCGGCTGTGGGCGGAGCCGGCGGCAGCGGCTGGAGGCGCTGGCAGCGGCACGGAAGGGAGGCGGTGGCGGCGAGGCGAGTGGTGGTGGAAGGGGGCCGGAGAGACGGTGCTGCGGGGGCTTTATAGGGAGGAGCGAGGGAGGAGAAGGCCGAGCAAGGCGGGGCGTGGGGTGGTCGTGGGGTGAGGTGGTCGGCCGGAGCGGGCGGCGCGCCGGGCGGGGCGGCGCAGGACGCGGGGAAGAGGGAGAGGGTCGTGGGGGAGACGGGTGGCGCCGGGTCGGGTCGGGTCGGGTCGGGTCGGGTGCGGGTCTGGCGGATCCGACCCGACCCGCTAGGGGATGGGCCGGGTTGGGGTTGGGCCCGGTGGGCCGGGCCCAGTGGGCTGGATTTAAAATTAATAATAATAATAATAACAATAATTATAATTAAGAAAATCAGTAATTAATTAATAAATAAATAAATAAATAAATAAATAGTTTTTAGGTGTTTTGAAATATGTTCGGGGCCCAATAAATTTCAGAAAAATTGTCCTAAGTCCAGTTTTTCATTTTACATCTAAAAATATTATTTCCATAATATTTTAATATTGTTTATTATCATTTAAAAAAATTATTTAAATAATTAAAACCCTGTTCTTAATTACAGAAAAAATCCCAGAAAATTTCAGAAAATTGTGAAAAATCCAAATTTAAAAATTTTGAAAAATCAGGGGGTTTACAGGGGTAGCGTGAGGGGTGAAACCGCACAGGGACATATCAAGCAACATAATCCATAAGGCGAGCGGTGTAACAAGTGAAGCAGTACACTACGAAGAGTATAATGTTCTACTCGAGGCATAGCGGGGTCTACTTGCACGAAGCAAAGGTAGCATTCGAGTGTCCACGTTATAAGCCAAGTTTCATTTTCATGTTCTAACACAAGCAATACAAGATGGGATTATTCCCTTAGCTAGGTGCGTTGTATTCTTTATTAGCATGCAAGGGTTGATTCACCTAGCGACTAGCATGTATCGTCCATATTTTAAGTGCGCTGACTAAGCAAAGACAAGTTCATCGTAGCCACCCACCTTAGCGATGATTCGCCTCGGTCGAGCGATACTCCGAGCGAGTCTTTGAAAGTCTAAGTCTGAACTCCTGAAGGGCCAAGTCTGGAATCATTTGCCTCAAACGAGTCTTCTCGTTGAGCAAAGTGGGTCGGGTCGTTACACTTGCGCCGTTTGAATCGGCTGTCCATTTGAAAGAAAAGGGTCGTCACAGCCCGGATGGTTCCCACTTGGCCGAAACGTCACGTGACGATCGTTCATTGGGGGAGAGGTGGAACTGGAGACATAGCAGGGGGTGAGAGGGTTGTAAGAAGGTTGGAAGCATTTGGTAGTAAACTTAGCATTAGGAAAATTGACCCGAAATGTATTGGGATCTTCATTCAAATTTGGGTGATACAAACAACATTGACAAGTGAACTAGGAATAATTATCAGATCAAGTACAAATGACCATTAATTGCACTAGTATAATTCACATAAACAAATTAAAAGTTTCTTTGCTTGCTATAGACCTTGATAATTGTTTATGAGAGTAGAATGAGAGGTCTATAACCCAGGAGCTGGTGTTGGTACAGATAATGTATTAGTCTACTCTAAATTTTCTCTTTATATTATATATGTTTATAGCATTTGACCAGTTGCTTAATTATTCTTTTCCTTGTGTATAAATAAATAAATAAATAATGGCAACATTAAATTAAGGCAAAAGTCGTAAATGCAACACGGGATACTTAGTGATTTTAATAGCAGATAGAAAAGGCATATATATAGCTCACAACTGTATGAATGTGTATCGACTACATATGATCTGGTTGTAAGTTTTTAGGTACCAACTGATGCGGCGCGGTGGACTCGGTTTAAGTTGCACATGCTTATGCTGAGTCGGTCATGCCGTCCTTATATATGTTTAGTTTCACTTCGGGAGACGCAAGGGTTTTTTGGACAATATTGTCAGTCTATCAATATGGAATATATTCTTGGCAAAAGGCTGTGTTATTCTTCCTAACAATATCTTTATCTCTTTTTTTACAATAAAATTTAAAAACGGTTCAAAATTGGACGGTCTAAGTCGTGTATAAATATTCTATCATTCATTAAAAAATATCTTTAAAAAACTCTTTTTTTCTTCCGCACAAATATATATATTTAAAAACTTATAAATTGAAGACTATTTAAAAACTAAATTTAAAATTATTTTAAAGAAAAAAATATCAAAATTATTTAACAAATCTTAACTTAAATATATTTAAGTATTTGAACTACTTTCACGTGTGAACAGAAGTCGTGTTGCGTCACTCGTTCCTTTATCATTTCCCTCACTATCGTTCGCATTTTTCATCTTCAGGAATTTCATCACATTTATTTGATGTGAGTAGGGGTCGCGAGAGAGCAGAACGTACCGTCCTGCCATAGTCGCGAGGATCTTTATAGTCGGTCGAGACTGATGTCACAGTCAACGACGGTTGAAGAAAAAACTTCGAATTAGGAGGACGATCCTCCCGATGAACTGACCGTACCCCAAACCGACACAGGTGAACAAGTAGAGTATACTAGGGCGCGTTGAGAGAACCATGTCGAAGGAACTCGGCAAAATGATCTCGTAACTTCGGGAGAATGGGTGCTCTCCTATCTTTTGATTAGGAAAGCGGTACATACCGGGGGGTAGTGTATTCCGTCTTTTTGTGCGATAGACATAATTGAATCAAAGTTCTCCTTGTTACGCAACACGCCAACGACAACCTTGGCCCTCTTTTCCGAGGTTTCGCGTGCTTCGATCCATTTTTTGAGGCCTCTGTTTGATCTGAAATGCCCCTTTTTGCCCCTCGTCTTCCGATAGCCAAGCAGCTGGTTCGCTCATGGAAAGGCACAAAAAGAAGATAGGTGAAGTTGAGGAATCACCTGGATTCCCTTTTTTCTTGAATAAAGGACTGGAGCAGTTACATCTCCTAATCAGACAAGCTTGGAAAAGCTATCGCCGATCAGAAAAGTGGATCTGATTGCGGCCTCTTATTCCGTCGTGCATTGTGCAGATGACTTATAGCTTACGTTGCCTGAAAAGGCCGGTGTTTGTCCTAGGATCTCACCCTTCGGCCTATGCATGTGCAAGAATGCGATATGTTAGAGACCGATATCATAAAAATATTTATTTTACATGCAACGCACGTGAATTTACTAGTATATCAAAAAGCACAGGGTCAGATTAAACCGCTTTCAGCCAGTGGTTCAGCCACTAAGTTAATCTAAGTGGTCCAAATTTAATTTCTTATCGACACTAATTTTTATAAAAATATTTACCTACAACCAGTTTTTGAAAAAACAGTGGATCAAAACTGACCCTACCCGAAAAAACTACCGGTTCACGAGTCAACTGGTTGAACAAGCTAGTCCGATTTTAAAACACTAATATATATATATATATACACACTAGAGGTTGATGCACACGTTTTGCTTGTACAATTTTTATTAAAGAGAAAAAAAAAATAGACATACAAAGAATATATATATATATATATATATATATATATATATATATATATATATAGAGAGAGAGAGAGAGAGAGAGAGAGAGAGAGAGAGAGAGAGAGAGTACAATGTAAGATACATTAGTCATGCATAGCTAATGTCATGTTATATAAGGGGGGTGGGGGGAATTACATACTTCTGTATCATATTAAATTCTCCGAGTAATTGAAATCCCAAAATTAGATGTTTTTTGGTTGAATATGAAAAGAAATCGTCCACAAAGGATGATAGAACTATAAATTAACCATTTCAGCATATAATATATACACGTAGAACCAGACACATATAACATAAGATATTATATGCATCAGGTAGACCCGGACTTGACGACCCGGACTTGACATGAGATCGATGAGTCGGCTGCTTCAACTCAAAATTTTAGAGGACAGCAAATTTGTCTATACTATTTAATATATGTTTGATGCTTTGTTACGCTTAAAATAAAACCTCTCCTTTGTGACTGTGGAACAGCAAATTTGTCTATCTATACTACTATATAATCTATACTACTATATAATGAGAAAAGTAGGCTTCACCGTGAAAGTTTTTATTCCAAAAATGCCCTCATCTATGTTAACTAATTAAAATTGTTCATCTATACTACTATATAATCTATACTACTATATAATGAGAAAAGTAGGCTTCACCGTGAAAGTTTTTATTCCAAAAATGCCCTCATATATGTTAACTAATTAAAATTGTTCATCTATACTACTATATAATGAGAAAAGTAGGCTTCACCGTGAAAGTTTTTATTCCAAAAATGCCCTTATCTATGTTAACTAATTAAAATTGTTCATTAGATTTAATATGGGTAGTTATATAATTATCTATAGAAGAATAAGAAAAATAAATAAACTATTATTTGTCTTTTTCAAGTATTATGAAATACGTGCAAGGCACGTGCATATATACTAGTACTATTTAATATATGTTTGATGCTTTGTTATCTAAAATAAAACCTCTCCTTTATGACTGTGGAACAATTTTCGTGAGGTTCCATCCATCAAAACGACGTTCTGAAACGAGAGAACTCAGGAAGGGCTGAAGTCTCTGTTGGACCTTCCTGAAATGATCTTTTGAAGCAAGAGCGAAGGAAATTGTTGAGTGGGCGCTTCAAACTCAAACCTTCGCCGCCTAGGTTAAGATGTCCAATGGGCCGGGTGGTCAGAAATACAGTTCGGATCTAGTTCGACCAAATTCAGGTTGGATTGGTCCGGGGTCGATCAACGGATTGATCCGGCCTGGCCCATAGTATATTTGGATTCAGGTTGGGTTTAGAAATGTGGTCCGATAGTCCGGTCAAAGAAGCGGGCCGAACTGATTTTGCTACATCTGAACCGGTCAACCTGGCCCGATAGATTGTCATGTCCCGTCCGGCCGGGCCGCCGCCTCCGCCTCTTCGCTCGCCCCCGTAGCCGGATTACTGAACCGGACGCGAATCACTGTGCCCGTCCCGCGGGTGCGAGGAAGGGGAAGGAATGGATGGCCCGATCGAGCCTACGGGGACGTGATGCCGTGCGGGCCTGGGGTTGCGTCCGCACAAGGCCTTATCGTTTAAGTTGATAGTTGGCTATCATCGCATCAACCGAGTAAGCAGCGAAAATGGACTTGTTGCAATGCAATGCATTTAGCCAACTGAGTATTCGGGACAATTGAGGGACTTGGGTTCCTTTATGCAAAGGCATTCGTTCCATACATTATGCCCCCTTATACGATAGCATCGTGGACACAATCGAAACCATGATTTCGGGTCTTAGGGACTGAGGCACACCTATCGCTCCCTCGGACGATCCAGTACCTGCAAGCAAGTAAACTGTTGGTGGATCAGCACTTTTATAAATACTGGTGAGATAAAACAACTGAACAGAAACAAGCATTCACTAAAACCAACACTAAGTAATCATGTTATAAAATATTACATTACTAGTGATCTTTTTAGTTTTACCTATGTTCGTTTCATGCAGCAGAAGAACGGAGTCATATTACATTGTTTTAGAAACATCTTTTAAAACAAAGTTTCATATTGAATATGCAAGTAAGCAAGCCGTTCGTTCTGTTTCAGGGTGTGCGCAGTGTGTCTCGTGGGACTCGAGGGTCAAATGCATCGCTAGACACACATGCACATCTTAGGGGCAGTCTATCTATCCAAGCCAACACAATGACTTAGCTATATACAGGACGGTCCCCGAGTATCTCAGAATCGGCAGCTGGTTGTACAGTATACCAATGACTCTTTCATCTAATGCTATGGCAGCTGTGACCCATGGTGGCTAAGGACGCATGTAGTTCAGCTCTCCACTATAGCCATTGTCCGACCACATGCGAATGCATAAAACACTATCAAATAAACTCTAGTATGCAGACGAATTGAACCATCAGAATACAATCTTTGTTGCGGGGCAATCCGACTTATCACTTGAACACATTCAGGCACAATATGGTTCTCTCGAAGCATAGACGATAGTGAACATGTTCATGCACTCTTAGACAAGCGTTTCAGGATTCTCGTTTAGCAGACTTATCGTTTCAAAGACAAGCTAGGTGAGTTCGTTCATTAACATGCAAGGCATGTTCTATCATTTTCTTATGAAAATATTGCAAGCAAAAACTTAGATTATTATTAAGGCGTGCAAGAATCAGAGAACGAAGTTTTGCCCACTCACCTAATACATAATGTCGACACAGAGCGGGGCATTACATAGATGACTCGGGTCAAGCCCTGTACTAAATCGTCTATGCATATTCGGTGTGAAGGAGGGACGTCTAAAGCCTAGGCGTCGAACATGTATCAGGTATTTTTTTTTCCTATTTCCTTGTAACATCTTATACAATGTTATATCATAATAAAATACACCTAATAAAGAAATCATGGACATGTATTCTATCATTATGATGATGACGTCATCAAAATTATTTTATAATGAAACACATTTAATAAAAAAATTTACCATATCTATAATACAAATTTAAAATTTTAATGTTTAAAATCTAAATCCAAACAACATATCCACAATAAGCATAAAAAATAAAATAAAAATCAAGAAATCTTAAAATTCGAACAATTGTACAAGGCGCCTAGGCACCGAACAGGATCGCACAAGCCCGTCGAACATGGAATTTTCGGTTCGGCTTAGGGCTGCCTAGCACTTAGGCGGCCGAACATGCTGATTTTTTGAAACAACCCCCCCCCCCCCCCCCCCCTCCGTCACGAAGGCCCTACATATTTATATTATATTAATTTTGGAAGGTAATTTATCAGAATACCCTCAAATATACCCATTATTTTTAACGTTGAAGAGGTATTTTGGTAAATTATTCCTTCCAACAACCATATTAGTATAAATGAGGATATTCTTACCACAATATTCCCAATATATAACCATTTTGACCTTTTTTTTTAAGGATAAATTACTCATTCTTGTATTGATATTTTAAAATCTCAATTTATGTCTGTAATAGAAGGACAACTTTTTCATATAAGATTTGCTTATCGTATTGTTAATTTAATTATAAAAGTATGTCTTCAATTTTTCAAACAAATTTAAAAAATATTAGATCATGTCTAATTACTTTGACCACTTCTCCAAGTTGACAACAAGAGTTGAAAACGTTATATGCACAATATGATTTAACATTTAGAATATTTGTTAAAGATGCACCAAATAGATTAAATTCTACGTATTTGATGTTAAAATCTTGTATTAAATTTAGAAATGTTATTACATATTATATTAATGTTAATTCAGGTCTTGAATACCAAATAACTCAGAATGATTGGTAAGTTGATATTTCAGTTTATGAATTTTTATAATTGTTTTACAATGTTACGTTCATGTATTTTATTCAGAGTTTATTATCCAACTTCTCATTTAGTTCTAACATAAATTATTAATATGTCCCATTTATTTGCAAATATAGAAATGTTCATGGTTTTGATTATATATTTTTTCTAAAAATGAAAGTAAAAATTCTAAAATATTGACGTGAAATACATCTTTTATATTGTTTAGCTACGATTTTTTATCCTAAAATAAAATTAGATGGTGTATTTATATTGTTAGACGATTATCATGACAATATGAACGTTGAGGCAAGTAACTTAAAATTAGAAATTAATATATATATATATATATATACTCTAATTATTTTTTATATAAAAATATTGTATCGAGCCGACCCAGTACAACCGCTCAAGGTAGTAGTCGCTCTGGTTTAATGTCTAAGTTATCTCATGCTAAGATTATACTATACAAAAAAGAAACAAAAATAATCTTTCCTAGAACTCAAGAATTATCGTTATATTTAAATTCTAATGATGAAGATGATGATGATTATGGATCATATTTTTTAAATTTTAGAAGGGTAGAAAAGACACAAAAAACTATCCTATATTTTCTTCTTTAGTATATGATATTCTAATGGTCCAATTGTCCACGGTAGCATTGAAATCTTGTTTTAATACATGTTCAAGAATGCTAAGAAAGAAGAAAAACAAGATGTTGTCGGGTATTTTGTGAGTCTGTGTTTGCGTTTAAGATTAGATTTGTGTTAAAAAATAAATTCAACACTTAAGAGATGAATGTGCCGACATTAATGAGTTGGACTTTCAGACTCTTCCTATGGACGACCCTACTAAAGAAAGATGAGCTAAACAATTAAAGGGCCAGAAGATCTAATACTTGAAGATCAAATTGTAAATAAATTTTTTATTATTATTTTTAGTTTGTCAAATAAATTGTTGTGAGGAGAAGTATAACCTCCCTCGCTAGACGTGCGGTCTCAGGATCAAATCGCAGGAGATATATGAGTGTGTGTGTGTGTGTGTAAAAAGTGGCGACAATGGGCCCAATTAGTATGCAATGCAGCGTGCATAAAGTCATGTGTGTTACGTCGACGTCGTAAAAAATAAATTTTTTTTGCATCACCTATATAAATTTAATCAAATTAATAAAGTTTTTTGAATTACAATATTTATTTTCTTAAACCATTGGCCCATTCCCATTTTTTTTTTAAATTTAACCAGGCAAACCTGGACTCGGTCCTGAATCAGCTAGGGCCCAGCCTGGTCAGGTCCAACCCACTACTAATTCGGGTTACGGCCCGGACTAGGTTTGGATTTAAAAATATCCGGTCCAGGCCGATACATATGCTCCTCGGGTTAAGCCCGTGTCTGCCCGAACCGGCCCCAGGCTATGATATATGTCTTGCAGTCCAACAAGTTCTCGACTTAGACAATCTCCAACCCTATCGTGACTTTGGAAAAAAGTTGTTGCCACATAGGAATGCCAAAAAAAATTTTAATTTTTTTTTTCTAACCCAATTGTCAACTAAATTATGAAACATATGTGACAAAAGTTATAAAAGATATTATAAAGTTTGTTATCTAGTTTTAGACAATGCATTTGACAATACCTTCATGTCATCAATTATGAACAAAAATATTAAAAAAGAAGAAGAAAATGAGAAATTGTCTTGGAAGTTAAAAAAAAAGTAAAGATATCAAAAGTTTTGCATTGGAAAAAATTTTCAAAAGTGTTGTCTTTTGTAAAATATACATTTTGTCACCTAAAAAAGGTATCGTCTTGTGCCTCGTGCTACATAAGAATTACAATACTTATGAATAATGATCAGTTCTTTCGTTAACTTGTTTAGTATCTTTTAAGTGAACAAAAATTGATTCATTTGTCCAGCTGCTTAGTTTTCTACTGTTAGTTTGCGACTAGGTGTATAAATTGCTTAAGCAAACCCGTTAATTGGTTGATTTACAGATACTTACTTGTACTCTGAATCTTTTAGGTTTATTGTTGTTCTCTAGACTCCTTTTTGTAATTTTTCCAATAAAAGTCCTACACGGACCGAAGTTTCAATCTGAAACTGAAACCGTAGCCACATGTCGGCATTTGATTGGCCGATATTTTTTTTTTCCCGGTACTAGTAAGGTGATTTTTTTTTTCTCCAGCCAATCAGATACCGACATTTGGAAAGTCGATTCGGTTTACGGTATATTCCTTTTAGGTATGGCAGGACTTTTTGATTTTCCAATATGTTACATACTTTAGTTACCAAATATATTTTGTATTGGAAAACGTTTAACGCCATCCCCGTCCCGCCTAAGCTCATCTAGGCCCCTAGGCTGCATAGGTCCTTTGAAGGCTTCTCGTGAGGGTGTGATGGGCCTTGTAAGAAATTTTCGTAAGGGTTTTGCGACAACTTTGAAAAGCCCATGAACTAATGTTTTCTACTGATTTTTGCATTTGAATCTGAAAAAGGTTGTCGCAAAACCACTTGAAAAAGTTGACCTTTTCTTACTTGAATTTTTGAATTGCTTTCGATGATGATTGAAGATTATGTTAAATTACTGGAATAATTTTATGTTTCGTATTACTATTCAAGGGGTTTAAGTTATATTATCTATAATCTACACCTGAGTACGAGGACTGCCAATAGATGTATATAAATATTTGGAAGCTAAAACCATAGAACAAATTCTAAGGAGAAATTATATTAAAGATGAGGACGGACCGTTAGCATCCTTCTTGGGGCT
Source organism: Iris macrosiphon (assembly GCA_036927795.1). Lineage (NCBI taxonomy): Eukaryota > Viridiplantae > Streptophyta > Magnoliopsida > Asparagales > Iridaceae > Iris > Iris macrosiphon. The sequence goes on along the minus strand of JAYESA010000008.1, from coordinate 168,285,608 downwards.
CCCTTGCTCTCCAAACTTTGAAAATGTTTACAAGTTCCACTATAAAATTCAGAAAAACTTTGTTGTAATTTGATCGACTGTAAATTTGGTTTTGAGGAAACTAGACATTTACAAGAGAGCTATAGATTTGAGTATTTAATGTTTTTTTCTTTCTGAAATCAATTAAATTGGTTACTATTGTGTATATTTCTGTTTTGATTCGAGTCGGACATGCGTGGATAAGTCAGACAAACTATCGGATTTAGACAAAAGTCTTCACCTCTTCACCAATAAAGCTTTCGCAGTCCACTTCAACTCTTTTGTGTCTGTTGAACTAACACTGCATTAGATCCATATTTTGAGTTACCACCGAAAAAGTCTCGAGTAGTTCAAGAAGAGGAATTCGAAATCCGAGCTCCACGATGTCGTCAGAACCAGAGACTTCGACGTCGCTCTCAACCCTACTCGCCATCAGAAAAAAATTATATCTTCTTCTGGAGTCAAATGCAAAGGACAACCAAATTTTGCTCCGACTAGAACAACTCTAACCCGTTGCCAGTCCTGATAGCAGTGACCGTCTTCAGATCTGACAACACAGATTCTGACTTTATATGTTTTACATAATTTTGATGATATGTATTTTCTTTTTCATAATAGAATTTGCTACACTTAATCTTGGATTAAGTGACTAGTGATATATCATCTCCTCTCAAATTGCAACCCAAATAATTATGCGTATCAACTTGTCACTTAGGCATAGTTCGGTTTGCAGAAAGAAAGAAAAAAAAATCTTTGTTTTCTTTTTCTTTCAAAAGTTATAATTTTTATTAATTTTTTGGTGTTTGAAAATGTTCAAAAAATTGAAAGAAAAAGTGAATAATTGAGGATGAGGAGAAAGTAAATCCATGGGTGGACGAGGAATCTTTTTTTTTTTCTTTTTTCTTGAAAATTAATTTCTTTTAAGCTCATTTTCTGACTTTCAAATATAGAAAAATGAATGATTTTTCTTTCGGAAGGTCCAAACCAATGTTTTAAAATCGGACCGAAAATCGATCCGGCGAAGACACTGGGTCGGATCAAACCGGTTCAACCTAAATGATCCAAGTTTAATCTCTTATGTACACTGAATTTTCAAAATTATACATTTACAATAGAATTTTGAAAAAACAGTGGATCAATATTGAACCGGATCGAAAAAGTAACCTATTCACAGGACAACAAGTTGAACCGGCCAGTCCGGTGAGATTTTTAAAACACTGGTAAGCAAAAGATGATTTAATTAATAAACATAGATAACTCTTCCCTCAAATAATTTATATATCATTATCAACTAAGCATAATACGCCACTCTCCTCTCAAATAATTTTGTATGTCATCTTGGTAAGCAATTAGCTTTACATATAACATATCTCTTTGACATAATTGTTCGTGAATACGATGGGTAGTTTTTTTTAGTGTGGTTGGCAGTCTTGATTTTCTGATAGTTAGTACAACCTTATTAATTTATATATAGTAACATTAATTTGATTTCTTGATAGTTAGTACAACCTTCTCAATTTATAAATGTAACTCCGAATTTGATTCTAGAAGGAATCGATGGCAACATGAAAGGAAAAAAAATTGATACCGTCACTGACTGACATGTGGGTCTCCTCTCATTTCGAAGATAATATAACTTTTGAATAGAGACCTACATGTCAGCCACCGACGGTATCAAAAGTTTGATACCGCCAGCGGTATCAAAAGTTTTTTCCAACATGAATGATGAATAACTCCCAACAATGAATAGAGGATTCCTTGTTAAAGTCGGCTTAAGATGACGAAGAATTGCACCTAATTAGAGTAGAGTAAGGCTCCTTTTGGTACAACTTATAAAAGTCTGCTTGTGATTTATTTATTTTTTTTGTATAACAAGGACATAAGCACGTTGTAAAAGTTGTTTATGCTTAAATTTGAAAATCTATTGTTTTCCATCTTTGTTTCCGAAAGCATGGAGGTTATTGCTTTAAAAAGCCATTTTAGACAATAAAAAAAAAAAAAAAATCATTTCTCTCTTTGTTAAATTTCATCTTTTATACCTTCAATTATTAAGTTGTATCTAGTTTGGCTATCCCTAACCATTTGAACATGGAAAAGCTTGTTTTCCAAATCCCTTTTTTTTTTGCGACAATAGCTTTCAATATTTATATTGGCTAGCAGCTTACAACAACAATTTCTAAAAATAGCTTAGTGACAATAGCTTTTTTTTATAAGTTCATGAAAATATCATTATAGCGAAAAATTATTCAATGAGTCTGGGACTCACTGTACATCTTCATTGTCCTCCACTTTAAAGCATAAGGATAATGATGACTGTTCTAGACTGCCACTGTATATACTATCTCTAGGGGTGTGCATATTTGAACCAAACCGACATAATAGAACCAAATCAAACCAAACCGGTCAATTTTTAACCGAACCGATGGTCCGGTCGGTTTGGTTCAACTAAACCTTTTAAAAAACTGAATGATTTGGTTCGGTTCACGGTTTGATCATCCTAAAACCGTTTAAAACCCAACCAGATTAGTTACTGTGTAAAATTAGGTTTTGCACCGGTCCAACACTCCAACTTATGAGGCGGCTGCTCCACATATTCTCTCTTTTTATTTGTTTCTTCTCAACTTTTGAGGCGGCAGCTCTGGTCCTCATATTCTCTCTCTCTCTCTCTCTCTCTCTCTCGAATCCGACCAGTGGTGAGTTCCGTCCGTCCAACGGCCAGTGGTGATCTCTGTCTGTTTCTCCATCTCCCTCGCGGCTTCGAATAATCTCGAAACTCTACCATCTCCTCTCTGGCTCTCCCTCGAGACTCAAGACTTGGTAAGTGGTAACATATACTTTAGTGGTATATTTATTTTTCTATCATCGGTTCATAGATCTATAAATGATGTAGGTTTAGGATTTATTTTCGATAATCAATTTGAATTTTGTTCAATGGGGAGAAATATTGTGAAAGTTGTACTTTCTCCTTGGGTGCTAACACAATGTTGTAATTTCTATGTCAGGAACTCAATACTCAGGGAGATGGACACTAAAGGCACCGACATCCGGGTTCGTCAAGGTGCAGTCCTTCTTCTCCACCATTGTGTGCTTGCTTGTTGATGTCCACATTTGTTCACTAGTTTGCTAATTTTTTGTAAAGATACTGAGTAACTTGAGATCCATATAATCTGTTAGCTTTGCTTGAACAAAAGCTCAACTTCCTTCTTTTCTTTAGTCCCTCATCGGATGGGCCAACCCCTCCTTTATGTATATATTAGTTCCTCTTCATTGCTTTCTTAAAGATGTTGTGTGGGGAATCCCTTGGGCCATACGCGCGCGCTGCCGCCACCGCCCGGCCCGGCTCGGTTCGGTTCGGTGCGCGTAATTGGTGCGGGTACGTGCCCACACCTGCGGGTACCGAATGCCGATCCAATTTACTCTTCGGGTTCGGGCTGGGATCCAAAAATTTTTTTGCTCTCCTTTATTTTTTGAACCGTTTTAGCTCATTCAAATTTTGAATGTTGAGACACTGTCCAGGTTCATTGAACCCTTGTGACAGCTAATTTTAACAGTCATTCCTCCACGTTTTCTTTCCCTTTATTATCGCTATTTAATGGCTAGTTTTATGAGCCATTCATTCTCTTGTCGGTTGGCTGTGCATTTGATCTGCCTATATATATTGCGGTCACCTCCTCATCCTTTTTTACAGAAAATAATCCTACGTGAAACCTCTCTTTCATTCCTCTCTCAAACCACATTTTGATCTCCAAATCCTTGCTCTGGGCAGAGCTAAGTTCGGACTCTCTCTCCGAGTTGTGTGCGACGAAGAGAACCCGGTATTCAGGAGGTTTTACCACTAGGAGCTTCCGAGAAACGTCTGCACATAGACCTCGGATCAACTCTTAGGGCAGTGCTGCGTGCACGACTTCCCCGGAGACCGGTAACAAATTTTTTTTTAGTTTTCTTGTTCTCTGAAAAAATAATATATTTATATTATAAATATAATCATCAATCTAAGAGTTGATCTAAACAAATATTCTGTGAGCATATATATTTTTGTAGCAATTTTACTACTGAATTCTGATTTTTGTCACCAAAATATATTTGTCACCACTAAAACAAATACTGTAGCAAACAAATATTTTTCTAATTGCTTACCAAACAAAGGTTTTGTTTTCTTAACGAATATTTATTGTAGCACTGTTCATTTAGCAAATTTGTTTAACGAGTATTACTGCTTACGTACCAAAGTGCAACATAAATTTTTTAATTGTTTTAGATCATATATTAATTAAGAATTGGTATTAGAAAATTATTATTCTAAGTACTATTCTGTTCATAAATAAAATTGAAAAATAAAAAATTGTATTTGTAGTAGTTGTAACGAATATTTCTATTAGAAAATTTGTGAACTGTCTTGATTATCTGTAACGAATATTTCTAATTTTTGGTTGAATATTTGCCAGCACATATAATCTTGTGATTCAATTTAACCACTATAATTTAGTATTTGTAGCACATAAAATCTTGCTTAATATATATATATATATATATATATATATATATATATATATATATATATATACCATCATTGGTATTCATTATTATTATTAGCTCTACATTTACTTATTGTTAACTACAATATTGTTTAATACAAACGACATCAAGACAATAATAGTTAAGTATAATTGCAAATCTCTTTGGGTCTGGAGTCTAAAAGTAAAGATCAATTTGGGAACAAGCCGAAAGGGTCCTTCTGTCAACCGGGTGTAAATAGCCCTAAGCGACACGGTATTTAAGTGTCTTCGGACCACCGCTAGCTGGGAATCGGCCCCTACAGCTAACCCAAATCAATCTACACTTGATAGACTCAAGATTTTAAGATTGGTTAGCAAAATCACTTGAACTATTATTCTAAATCATTGGACATTGTTATTGAGTAATTTCGTATCTTTCAGACTTTCCTCATTTGCAACCATGACTGCCAAGGATGAGACTTTTACTTCTAAACCTGCAAAATTCAACGGGACTTTCTTTAAGAGATGGCAAAGTCCTATGAACTTTTGGCTCACTACCTTAGGATTAATCTCAGCCATTGATAGTTCCACACCAATCACAAATGACTCTGATGACACTGAGTCTGACGTAGGTGTAACCAAGTCCTCTGGTTCTTCTAGACCCAAGACCCCTAAGAAAATAGACTACCATTGCTTCCATAGAATTCTAAGCGCTTTGTCTGAATCACTATATGACATATTCTTTGAATACAAAAGTGCAAAAAAAACTTTGGGATGCTCTGGAAGATGAATATAGCTGTGATGATGCTGGAATTGAAAGATTCAATTCCTCCTCATTCAACAGATACTTTATAGTAGATAACAAATCTATAAATGACCAAATACATGAATTCCAAGAATACATTAGGCATATTCAAGCCAAAGGTACTTTCTTCTCTACTGAGTATAAAATAGCCTGCTTAATAGACAAGCTTCTTCCTTCTTGGTCTGATGTCAAGAAAGACCTCATTCACACTCAGGGTGACCTTACCTTTGCTCAAGTCCTAAAGAAAATTAGAACAGAAGAACAAATTAGGCTAAGGTCTAACCCTAAGTCTGAGTCTAAAGCTAAGGTAAACCTAGTAGAATCCCAAGGCAAACCCAAGCATCATCATCACCACAAACACAAAAGGAACCTCTTCAAGAAGAAGCAGAACCCTCAGCCTCACCACTAAAACCATCACCAAAATAAACCAAGAAACTTCGGTCAAACTCAGGATCAGAAGAGATTTTGCTTTGTGTGTGGTAAAACAAACCATATTGCCACCAACTATTTCCATAAAAAGAAGGAAGCTGTCCAGACTTCTTACAAAGGGAAACGTCCAGCCAAACCAGAAGCAAACATGATTCTCAACGGCTCTTCTAATTCCTTCAGGTCTGTAAGCTATCAACCCTTAGTCAACATTTTTTACCATTCTGACGATTGATGGTTGGATTCTGGAGCTAATGTTCATATTTTCTTTGATCGCTCCTGTTTTTCAAACTATCAGGAATCAGGTGGAGGAGGTGTAACTCTAGGAGATGGCTCAGCGGCACAGATTATAGGAAGATGAAGAATAGATCTAAAGATGACATCGAAAAAAACTCTGACTCTTCATGATGTGTTACATGTGCCGTCTATCAGAAAAAATTTAGTTAGTGGGTCTCTTCTTGTAACTTCAGGGTACAAGATTGTTATGGAAGCAAATAAAGTAGTATTTTTTAAGAATGACCTTTTTATTGGAAAATGATTTGTAAGAGATGGTCTTTTTATTCTGAGTACCATGAATAAAATTTCAGATCCTTCTTTTGTTGTTTTCAATGTAGAATCTTCAAATGTGTGGCACAGTAGATTAGGTCATGTGAATCTAGGTTCCCTAAGAAGGATGATGAACTTAGATCTTATTCCTAAAACTCCAATAGATGATAAACACAAGTGTGAGATATGTGTTCAAGCCAAACACACAATGCTACCTTTCAAATCTGTAGAAAGAAACTTTGACCTTCTAGAGCTAGTTCATAGTGATGTGTGTGACTCAAATAGGGTTTTGACCCGAGGTGGTAGAAAATACTTTGTTACCTTTATAGATGATCATTCAAAGTATTGTTATACATATCTACGCAAAATCAAAGATGAATTTCTAGATATATTTAAGGTCTATAAATCTGAAGCTGAGAACCAGTTGGAGAGAAAGATTAAGATTCTTAGATCAGATCGTGGTGGAGAGTATACGTCAAATGATATGACCAATTTCTGTGAAGAACACGAAATAATCCATGAGGTAATTGCTCCATATTCACCACAGTCCAACGGAGTTGCTGAAAGAAAGAATCGCACCCTGTTAGACATGGTGAATGCCATGCTCCTCAGCTCAGGTGCTCCTGATAATTTATGGGGAGAAGCATTATTATCGGCCTGTTACATCCTTAATAGGATTTCTAGTAAGTCTAATGATAAGACTCCCTATGAATTATGGAAAGGTAGAGCTCCTAGGATCTATTATCTCAAAGTTTGGGGATGTCTGGCTAAAGTAGGAATTCCTGAACCTAAAAAGAGGAAGATTGGTCCTAAGACTGTAGATGCTGTATTCATAGGATATGCCCTAGATAGAAATGCCAATAGATTTTTTGTTACTCAATCAGAAGTAAATGAAATCTCTAACAATACTATTATAGAAGCAAGAGATGCAGTTTACTTTGAGAATATATATCCTTTCAAAGATAGAATTTCTTCCTCTCCCTCCAATCTCTCTCTTACCCCGTCCACCAGCTCTCATGTTCAAACATCTAGTTCACAACCCAAACAAAATATAGAACCTAGAAGGAGTAAAAGAGAAAGAATTGAAAAAAAATTAGGAGAATGTTTCTTCACCTTTTTGATAGAGGGTGGTCCCTCAACTTATGAAGAAGCAATATCTTCTTCTAATGCTCATTTCTGGAAAGAAGCCATTAACAGTGAGTATAACTCCATCATGGAGAACAATACTTAGTTTCTAGCAGACCTACCTTTAGGTAGTAAATCCATAGGGTGTAAGTGGATATTCAAAAAGAAACTTAGAGCCGATGGTACTATAGAGAAATACAAGGCTAGATTAGTAGCCAAAGATTTTATCCAGAAAAATAGATTATATTATTTTGATACCTACTCACCTGTAGCTAGGATCACCTCTATCAGAACCCTTTTAGCCATAGCATCCATTCATAATATGCTAATCCATCAAATGGATGTAAAGACAACATTTCTAAATGGAGACCTAAAGAAAGAAATCTACATGAAACAACCTGAAGGTTTCATTGCTAAAGGCCAAGAAAAGAAAGTTTGCAGATTAGTTAAATCTCTTTATGGCCTAAAGCAAGCTCCCAAACAATGGCACAACAAATTTGACAGAATCATCTCAGGATATGGTTTCGTGCCAAACGAGTATGACAAATGTATATACTCCAAAAAATTTGATGAAAGTTGTATCATCCTATGTTTGTATGTAGATGACATCCTTATTTTTGGATCATCACTAGAATTAATAACTAATACCAAGAACTATTTATCCAGCCAGTTTGATATGAAAGATCTAGGTGAAGCCAACTTGATTCTAGGCATGCAACTGTCCAAATACAGGGAGGGTTATACTCTATCCTTAGCACACTCTATCGAGAAAATGCTAAAAAAATTTGAGTTTTTTGACAAGAAATGTGCCCTTACTCCTTATGACAGTAGTGTTGTTCTCAAGAAGAATGAGGGTTCTCCCATGGAACAACACAGATATTCTCAGATGATAGGTTCTCTTATGTATATATCAAATAGGACCAGACCTGACATTGCATTTACTATTGGGAGACTATGTAGATATACTAGTAACCCAAATCAATTACACTGAACAGCATTAGAAAGAGTTTTCAAATATCATAGGGGTACTCTAGATTATATGTTGCACTATACTAGACACCCTGATATCATAGAAGGTTATTCAGATGCAAACTGGGTAACTGACTCACATGAACTAAAATCCACAACTGGATATGTTTTCACTCTAGGAGGAGATGCAATCTCCTGGGGCTCATGTAAACAAACTATCATAGCTAGGAGTACAATGGACTCCGAAATGATAGCCTTGGACACTACATGTACAGAAGCCGAATGGCTAAGAAACCTTATTATGCATATACCTGTTTCTATTAATCATGTTCCTGCAATTTCTATAAACTGTGATAATAAATCTGTTATGGAACTACTAAAGCATGATTTTGTGAATGCTAAGATGAACAGGCACCTGCAGCTGCGCTTCAAGTCTATAAAGAGCCTATTTGGCAAATATGTGGTTCTTGACTATATAAAGTCAGAAAAGAATCTTGCAGACCACTTGACGAAGGGTCTGTCTAGGACTTTGATCCTAGAATCATCGAGAGGGATGGGGTTAAGCCCATAAGTAAAGTCACCAGCAGTGGCAACCCAACTGAGTATGACTGGAGATCCCAAGAAGCCGATTCAATGGGTAGGAACAAGCTGGACTTAGATGACTTTTATGGAACACTGACCCGAGATTAAAATCTCATTCTATATTGCCCAAGTGGCTGTACATGCGTACAATGATTCTCCATCCCTATGGTGACAGTGTTCTTGAGTGATATGGTTAGGATGAGTTTTAAAACTCTTAATAGGTCGAAGCTGATATGCGGGGTTGAAACCTATCACCAACCCTTAAGGACTTACCTATATGAGAGGTCGTGAAGGCCGCGACTATGGAACAGGGCGATCCCCGACAACTCTCAGTAATTTGAAATTAGTGCGCATAGCCAACCAAAAGCGCCACCCGTTAGACCCAGAACATCTAACGTACTATGTGTGCTATTTTCTGAATCTGGTGAAAGAAGTCTGATTCAAGACATAGTCCATCAAGCACTTCTTCAGACAAAGACAATAGTCACTAAGTGAGATTCAAGGCTGTAGTCCATCTCATCTATGCATAGTATATACCTGCCCAGAAACTCTTCCTTTTAATTTCTTTGTCACTTCTATTTTGGAACTTGACCTTTTGGGGGGGGGGGGGGGGGGGGATTGTTAGCTTTGCTTGAACAAAAGCTCAACTTCCTTCTTTCCTTTAGTCCCTCATCGGATGGGACAACCCCTCCTTGTATGTATATATTAGTTTCTCTTTATTGTTTTCTTAAAGATGTTGTGTGGGGAACCCTTGGGCCACAGCGCGCGCCGCCGCCGCCGCCCGGCCCGGCTCGGTTTGGTTCGGCGCGCGTAATGGGTGCGGGTACGTGCTCACACCTACGGGCGCCGAATGTCGATCCAATTTACTCTTCGGGTTCGGGCTGGGATCCAATTTTTTTTTTACTCCCCTTTATTTTTTGAACCGTTTTAGCTCATTCAAATTTTGAATGTTGAGACACTGTCCAGGTTCATTGAACCCCTGTGACAGCTAATTTTGACAGCCATTCCTCCACGTTTTCTTTCCCTTTATTATCGCTCTTTAATGGCTAATTTTATGAGCCATTCATTCTCTTGTCGGTTGGCTGTGCATTTGATCTGCCTATATATATTGCGGTCGCCTCCTCATCTTTTTTTACAGAAAATAATCCTACGTGAAACTTCTCTTTCATTCCTCTCTCAAACCACATTCTGATCTCCAAATCCTTGCTATGGGCAGAGCTAAGTTTGGTCTCTCTCGTCGAGTGTGTGCGACGAAGAGAACCCGGTAGTCAGAGATTTTACCACTAGGAGCTTCCAATAAACGTTTGCACATAGACCTCGGATCAACTCTTAGGACAGTGCTGCGTGCACGACTTCCCCGGAGGCCGATAACAATTTTGTTTTTTAGTTTCCTTGTTCTCTGAAAAAATAATATATTTATATTATAAATATAATCATCATAATCAGTATTTGAACTGTTATTTTGGTTGCCATGTTGCACATGGCAGAAGCTTCAATTTGGCACTTGGAAGAAGTTTCACCCGTTGGAATGGCACTTGATAGAAACTCACTGCTGCTTGAATTTGAATTTGTATTTTTTTTTTAAATTTTTTTTGTGGTCAAAACCGACCAGCTAAACCGAACCAAATTGGTCGGTTTCAAAATCGAACCGACCAGTTGGCTGGTTTGGTTCGACTTTGATTATTAGCAAACCGATTAATATTGGTTCGACTTCGATTGTGACTAAATAGGTCGACCATCGATCGATGCACACTCATATTCATCTCCATGCCATCAAGTAGAGGACAATGAAAATGCATGGTAAACCTACTGACTGAATAATTTCTCGATTATAGCAGCCACAAAAATCACCTAGTCCACTTTCCCTCCCTTTGACTTAGTTTGTAATTTAATTGATGGCAAGTACTGTAGAAAATTGTTTTATTTTCAGAAAATTTACTGTAGCGAAATAAATTTATATTAAATTTATTTAAACGAAATAAGTTTGCTAATATTTGAAATATAAACACTGTCCGCCAATAGTGTTGGCGGAAAACACAAATTCTGCCACGTACGCCAAAAAAAAAAAAAAAAAAATTTAAAGTGGACCCCACACCCCAAATTCCGCCAACACAGTTGGCCGAAATTGGGGGGGGGCCAATTTCAGCCAACAGTGTTGGCGGAAATTGGCCTGTGGGCCCCCCCACGTTTAGTTTGGTTTAGTTTAGTTTGGTTTAGTTGGTTTGGTTTTATTTGGTTTGTTTTATTTAGTTGGTTTGGTTTTATTTGGTTTGTTTTATTATTTGTTTCAATTAGTTATATTTTTTCTATTTAGTTTTTAGTTTTTTTTCAATTAGGTTTTTTTTCTATTTAGTTTAGTTTTTTTCTATTTACTTTACTTTTTTTTTAATTTGTTTCTGTTTTTTTCTGTTAATTTATTTTGTTAATTGGTGGGGTGTTAATGGGGTGTTAATTTTCTGTTTTATTTATGAAAATATATTTTAACGAAATAAAATTAAAATAAATTAACAAAAAAATTACTCTATCAAAATTTCAAAATTAAAATAAAATTAAAATAAAATTAACTCAGTTGTCGTTATGTAACAAAATTTTAAAATATCCCAAATTTTTATCCAAATTTCTATCCTTAAAATTTGTTAAAGTATTCCGTTATTTAGCATAGTAAATTTATTATCGGTACATTAAATATTTTATAAAAATTTTTTACCAAAAGTAAAATTTGGAGGTCAAAACATCATTTTTTTGCGATTCTAAAAATTTGGGAAGTCCGTCAAACGGTGAGACTGTTTATCCCGAAGTACTTTTCCATACGGTCATTTTGGCTCAAACTGGGCCTTGTTTCGATCTCCCAGTCAAAAGTTATGGTACTTTAAAGTTTTATATTTTATATTTTTGTCTGTAATATGTACGTCTTACTTCGGATGAAAATTCTCTCTACACGAATTGTGTTACTCTCGTCGAAAACATACAAATCGACCTATTGTGTGACGAAAAACGATTTGAAAACAAATAGTTATGGCCGTTCGAAGTCTGATCGACGGCAGACGTAATATTCGTACGGTAGCTTTTTTTTTTTTTTGTTCAATGATAACATATTTTATTTTGGATGTTAAACTAAATAAAAAAAATCATAATCCAAAACTAAACTAAATAGAAAATAACTAAATAGAAAAAATATAATTAATTAAAAAACCAAATAAAACCAAACCAACTAAACCAAACTGAACTAAACCAAACTGAACCGTGTGGGGTCCACTTTAAATTTTTTTTTTTTTTTTTTTTTGCGTACGTGGCAGAATTTGTGTTTTCCGCCAACACTGTTGGCGGACAGTGTTTATATTTCAAATATTACCAAACTTATTTCGTTTAAATAAATTTAATATAAATTTATTTCGCTACAGTAAATTTTCTGTTTTATTTTTGGTACTACTGATTTTGAGGGCATACTGACCACTTGGTGTTGTTGGAAGGTGACATGCTGTGCACCTCTCATTCTAAGCTAATTTCATAACAGCCAACAAACACACAACCCCTAAAACAATAGAATCTCACCCGATCAAACTAAACTCTCTTATAAAATCCATTGACAAAATAATCACCTGCCATTCATTCCAATCAAGAACAGAAGCCAAGATGTCGAGGCCGGCCGAGAAGCCCCCTAGCCGGCTGCAGAGGCACGCCCCGGCCTCGCTCCAGCTCGACCCCAGGGACGCCACATCTGCATTCGGCACAGAGAATGGCCCTCCGTCACATTCCCCGATACCGCTCCTGTCTCCGCTCTTCTTCTCTCCGGGTCCAATGCTAAACTCGACTCCACCGGACACGGTGTCGTCGTTGCCGTTGTCGGCAATACCGCAGCAGCAGCAGCAGCAGCAGGCTGGAGTCTGGTGCCACCCGGCTCTGCTGACACCAGTGATGGAGCCGGGGTCGCTAGTCCCTCTGTTCCAGACGCACTGCAGCCTCATGCAGTGATGGAGATGCGTCCTTAGGATTTAGCTGCTATGTTATAATGTAATTCTATTGGTACGTATGTGTATATTTAGCTTGTGTGTTTAAGCCCATTCACCAGCTTGATGGATGCAGTCATTGCATGCATATATGTACAACATATAGTTGTCTTGTTCTTGACAATTTATGCCCTTGCAAATTGCAGTTGGGTTAATATTATGCAGTATATGGTTCATGATTAAGGACCATTATGTTATGATTCAGACTTATGGTACTTTGTAATGGGTGTTCAAAATTATCCAAGATTATCATGTTTTAGACAATAGTACACATTCATCCCCAGCTTGTTCATTAACAAGCAACAAATCAGAGGATTTTAATAACTCACAACAGGAAGCAGTCCATTTATGTGCTTCAACATTGTACAAAACTAGACGAATTTTTTGCTTCTATGTCAACAATTAGGAGAGCAGCCATCTGAAGTTTCTTTTCTAATTCCAGTGTCCATCTCTATGCAATTTGCTGAATCTAGGAGCAACTGGTAAGGCTTGTACCGACGGAGAACAGTACCTTTTGCTTCTGTTCTGAAGAATAAATGATCTGCGAGATTGTAAGTGAAGTATGAGAAGAATGCACACTTGAGCTTTACACGAGTGCATTCTCACACTGCCTTCTCCTGCCTTCGACTTCGCACGCCACCCAAACAATGAAGGCGGCCACTTTTTGGTGACCGCACACGAATTCCTTGCTTCACCTGATTTTGACATCAAAACATTGACGACATGAATTCCTTGTGTATAATCCTCCTAAAATTGCTACAACTGTGAGCTACAATACCTACCTTTCCTTTCTGGGATTTGCGACGCTGCCAACAAAACAGCCCAGGGCACCCATGTTGATGTCCTGACTCGTACCCCCTGCAACATACATCAGAAATGTGATATTAACATTGAATAACCGAAAAAATTAGCAAAATGCAGATCATAAGCTCACGAAATATGAGCGGAATTTATAGTATGTGATGGATTTGAAGTTCAATGGTTACGCGGATTTAGACTAGTTAAGTCAAGTAAACAATACATCCAATGAATAATCTCACGAAAAGTTTAACTTGACACCCTACAAATAGATGGAACCGAAAAACAACTACGAGCGACCAACTATCATATTGTACAAAGTTAAATATTATTATAAAAAGTTACTATAATAAATTCATGAGTGTATTTCACTCAAGGATCAAATAACTGAAACTCATGAGAAATAAAACAGCGAGAAAGAAATCAAATGGATTGATGCAAAATGGGTCAACAGAAATTCATAGCAATAAAAACTCACAGGTTTTCTTTGTCTATATTTGCTGCGAGGCCACTACTGTGCAATAAACTCGGAGAAATAGCATGCTGATCAACTGGGCCTTGATTGTGGTGGCCTCGTACATCATAGATTTTTAAAGCTTTTGTAATGTGATGTAGCTCATCTTCCCAGTGCTTAGATGAAGCCAGTTCCACAGAAGCTATATGATTCTCACAGCTGATTCCATTTTGTCGCAAACCTAAGTTTCTTCGGGATATTGAATGAGTTGTCGACCCTGACGAATTCTTTCCTGCAGCTTGAAGCCATGCACTTTCCAGCAGATGCTCATCAATAGCAGCTGTATGTGTCCTTAGCACCAAGGCCTCTTGTACTTGCTCTTTCCTGCCACTGGATTCATCAATCTCATCTGAAGGAACCACTGGAAAAATTGCCCCTTGTGAACATTGATTTTGTACGAGAGAGCTGTCACTTTTCTCTAGTGTTCTTTGCACCGTAGCTTCAGAACAATCCAAACCCCGAGGTAAATTAAGGAGTCCCTTGTACCTACCCTTCTCAGAAACCTTTCCATTATCAGATTCTACCTTTTTCCCCACGGACAAATGCCCATTGTTACTGGCATGGTTGGCAGCTAGAGTCTCGGGCACAGATTTTGGCCTCTTCATTATATTTTCTGACACGAGACCTATCCTGACTTCTACATTGTGTTGTAAAACAATCTCGATTGAATTTGTGATGCTGCTCAAGTATTTGTCGGCTATTGATTTTATGTTACCATCTTCAAATACTATGAAAGCAACAAGGGCACCTGCAAATAGAGCATGTTAAGCATCCGCACCAAGAGACTTCATCAAGAGAAGAGGGTAAAATACATGAGTTTGATACATGGAATAATAAATTAATTAAAGAATCCATAAAATATTTAGACAATTCTAGTATCAGCAAGAATCAGCTAACGTGCACCAATAAACAAATATAATCATGAAAAAACATTCCCATGAAAATGTAGTTGCCTAAGGGGGGGCAAGTCTACATTGGGAAGGATACACAGAAGGTTCAAGTAGAAATCTGCATCAGCTGTCAAGCTGATGTCACTACTTATGAGTTGATGCCAACCTCCTAGTCCAGGGAATTATGATAAAACACGATCTTCCCATAAATTCTAAAGACCAGAAGCTTCTAAGTTGATTTAACTTATTGCTTGTACATAAAATACTTAAAATTATTCCTAAATGAATAAACTATTTTTCTAAGATTTATAATAATTATTTGCCTTCCGATACTTATAGAATATGATATTCGATCCAAAACCGTCGATATTACCGATACTGCTGATACCGTCGATCCCAATACTCATAGGAAGGTTTGATACCTATTCTGATACCGATACCGATACCGTGAACCTTGCTATGGAATTATAGTGGAAAAGTGGATGGATTTCACTCATCCTAAAGTCACTATTAAATTTCACTTGATGCATGGCTCAGTAAATATCCAATCCACTGTATTTTTTATTTATAGACAATCAAGGATGTATAGATAATGATGAACAATATACAACAGATAGTCGGTCTCTCTCTCTCTCTCTCTCTCTACAGGAGAGAGAGAGAGAGAGAGAGAGAGAGAGAGAGAGAGAGAGAGAGAGTCAATTAGTATTCAAGTAAAAGATCTTCCCATGAAGTAAGCTTAATCATTAAATACTTGGGAATCAGCCAATAGTCCATAAAAGGATTATAGTTATACGACTGACCTTCAATTTCAGTGATTGACACAAGTTTTCCATGTGAACTGAGTCGTTCTCTCAATGTCTCTGAGTGACACCTCTGAATGCACCTTCTCCAAATCATAGCCAACTTGGTCGGGCTAACGCACTGCACTACCTTCTTGCTGGAGGCATCATCTTCATGATTGGTATCCAGTGAGTTCATATAAGCAGACTGACTATTTGCAGGTAATATGTCAGCAGATAACTTCTCACTCTTTGCCATTCTATATGATGGTAGGCAGCTGTTAGGGCTAGAACATCCACTGCTTGCTCTAGAAATTAGAGTTGAACCTAATTGCCGTGGCATATCAAGTGCACCAGCACTCATTTTTCTGCTGCTGTGCTTGCTACTACTGCTTGATAGAGTGAATTCCGCATTTTGGCCAGAGCCAAGCTGTAATAGTGCAGCAGTAAACCATGTTGAGCGCTCACTTGAAAGTCTAAGCTGCTTTTCAGCATCGGAAAGAATATTCAACGCCTTTTGTAATCTCTTCAGCTCATCTTCAGATACTGAGTAAAATATTGTCCAGGAAGGGAAAGTTGTTAAACTAGACTGCTAAGACCATTTGTGAAATTCAATGGTACAGAAAAAAGAATCAAAAAAAAAAAAAAAAAAAAACTAATACAACACTTCATAGGTGATATTTCACTGTAGATGAAGTAATAAATAATTCTGCATTAAGCATTATGTTTATCGACATTATAACCAGATATATTTAGGGGGCAGATAAATTAAGCCCAACACCTATTGGTTGAACAGGAAACACATAAAAATTCAATTTTCGAGCATGACAATATTAGACCCAGGAAATAGCTCCACCAATTTCGTGAAATATTTTGGCAACTTCTAGCGTTCTGGTACTGTACTAAACCAAAAACATAGAATTTTGTTTTGCAGCCCTAAATCTGAGAGAGAGAGAGAGAGAGAGAGAGAGAGAGAGAGAGAGACTAATGAACTTGATGACTATAGTGAAACTTCCCTAGAAAGTAGACCTGACCAATGACTTAACGATAATACTGAAGTTTTACTTCCAAACAGAGTCTGCTTTGACTTCTTACTTTAAAGGTCATGCTTTTCTCTGCAACACACAAATTCTTATGTCAGCATTTGTTGAAATATTATGAACTTGTGAATAGATAGAGTATCAAATGGTGGTTGCTAATAAAATATGAATGACCGAATATAATTTCTGCATAATTTCTATGATGATTTAGCTCAAGATTATGGCATTTCCCTTACTCTTCATGCCTTATCAACTGATGAGTCTGTTCTCCAAACTAGATCAACAATTTAGCATTCTTAAATCATTATGTATTATAGTAGCACCCATGTAAGAAGATGTTTGTGTGCTCTCAATTGCATGTAGCATAAAAATAAGTAATGAACTTACAACTTCGTCCACCAAGTACTGCAGCATAAGATTGAGAACCGACCAACTGGTTTGATCCAGCAATAATGTCCATTATAAGACCAGCTAACTGAGACATCAGGGCCACAGGATCAACACCAGAATCCATCAACTCTCTAGATCTTTTCACAGTTTCTGCTGTGTCCGAAGACATGGCTATCTCCAAAAGATCCAGCAATTTCTCATCAGAGACAACCCCCACCTGAAGATAAGGAAACACAATAAACAAGTTGCATTTATAGTAAAATAAGCAATAATAATTTGAACTGCTAATGTTGTATGAAAGTCTACTGATGTTTAACAAATGACCCGATGTGAACACAATTGGCTTAAAGCCTTAAACCCTGCCCAGGCCCAATTGGGTTCATCTAGATTAAGCTAGGTATGAAGCAGATTGTCGCATATGCGGGAATTTGTGTATTTTTGCACCTGCTAGTGTCAGCATGTGTCAAAAGAGCAGCTTTTCTGTGCATAACTGTTGTCCGCAAGCTTCCCAATTTGTTAGATTGGAATTCTAATGGTCAATCACAAATTGCTTTACTAATACCTTTACAAGTGCTTGGGTGCACTGGTGTAATTAACCAACTCTACAACTACAAGTACTTGTAGTGGGTATCACTTTAGTGCCTTGTGAACTAAGTCAAATGATCATGAATTGAAGCTCAAATACATACATGTCATTAGAGTTTTTCTCCAATTTTCCTTGTATATTTCTGAGATAACGTTTGTAAAACGTTAAGATTTGCTTTGTCTGAGAGAATTAACTTTGATTATAACTGTCGTAATTTACATCAAGACCATAGGTTGAACACACTACGAATTGGTCCCTAGTTTAATATTGAGAAACTTAGCATTTCTGTGAGAGCTCTCCCACTTGATCAGTTTTTGTCACTTCAGCCAATCCGAACACCAGTCTAGCCAAGTTGCTAAGAACTGACAGTCTGAGACTTGATCATCTCAATGAATCTTTGGATGAGCAGACTAGGTAATAGAACCAAGCCAGCGGTAGAGCTTAAGTACATATTGCCACAAATTCTAGCCATTTAACTTCAAACAGCGGTATGCACTAAAGCAATTAGACTGAGCAAATCCTTCCAATTGGTGGGGGCGGAGTTACTCCAATGACTGTATTTCACTTTCAAAAGGGCAATAGGGCTGTCGGGAGTATATAGAAGAAAAAAATTACTTACTTTGAATGCATTAATTGTTTATAGATTTCCTAAAAATCTTGTAGTGCATTTGTCACATAATATGGATTCATACATGTGCACCCTCATAAAACTATTATAATGCCAAATTTACCCAAAAATGTACAACTATTTATTAAAAGAATCCAACTTGTTAAGAAATTATTTTATGTACAGTACCTACATTCTTATTGTATTTCCTCATTGGGAATGAGGAAGGTGTAGGTATATAAAGGGAACAAAAAATCAGTTGATAAGGTTGGGTTGGTCATTGGTGGCTTGGAGCATCTCCATGGAGCAGTGGCGAACACTTAATATTTCCAGGGGAGCGAAAAATACACTAAATTTCTTTTTTCCAGTGGAAGCGAAAATACATTCACTTAAAATTTAATGGGGGCATTATATAGAATTAAAGAAAATTATGAACCAATCATAATGTTGCTAATGACTATTGAACTGCAGATCTCCAGCTTACAACCTCATCAAGTTACCAACTGGGCCACGATCTGGTTAATGAGTTTGTAAAGAAAATGAACAAAAAATAGGACAAATAAAGACTATACAGAAGGAAACCATAAAGTGAGGGGGAGCACTGCCACCTTTGGCCTATGGCAGGCCTGGCCCTGCCATTAAGAAACTTGCAGGAAATCTGAGTGGGGTTTGCATGTCAGTACATTATTGCGGCCGAATCATGATATTTTATAATTTTATCACCCAACAATAACAACAAAGCCTTGATCCCAAAATTTTGGGTCGGGTACACAAATCATTTTATTCCATTCTGCTGGTTGATCTCCTTGACATTTTGGTCACATATACTCCTCATCTGCTCTTGTTCAAGATTGTTTACATGAATTTATTCTTATTTATTTTCTTTTATTTTTGTAATATTATTCACATAATGAGCCTTTCGTACACAACCCTATTTAAGTTTTTTTTTCAACTAACATTCTACAGCTACCAATCATATTTTATTTTAATGAGAAAAAAAAACTTTGCATTTATTGTGCTTAAAATGTTCATCATAGAACTCCATTAGTAGCACGGGAGCGATGACATAAAGAATACCTTAATATGACGAAGTAACGAAAAAGAACAAGAACACACAAGGACACACAATATACGTGGTTCGGTTAAAATTGACCTACTCCATGCGACAAGGGGAGAATACTTTATTTGACTAAAGAACCTAACAAAAAATTACAATAGCAATTACCGCACACTTTCCGTATGAAATTTGGACCGATCTACTTCTTTGATTCCTTTATGGATCTCTAGAAAAATCCTATAAATAGCAATGGTTGCCTCCAAAACTCCTTTCGTTTTAGCTTAGAGGAGATTAGAATAACACCCCATAACTAAACCTAAACCCTGGAGCAATCTTGATCGTCAGAAATAGAACTTTAAATATGAACTACACATGAAACTGTACAGAACCCGACCCAATGGTCACGGTATACATTATGTCCAGAATATTGCTCGACCAAAAACCACTTAAAACTGCTCCCTAAGTGTGTTGTGCTAAATCGACGGTATGTCGCCGGTAATATTGTTTTGTTGATACTTTGCATCCGGACTATTTCGAACTCCTTCCGTACTTGTCTAAAACCCTCGGACGAGCGCTCGTAGCTCTTCTTAGTGAAAATGAGTCATATCCAACAATCTCCACATTTGTGAGATGTTTTTCTGGCCACCTAATGAGATTATTGTGATACATATGCTTTACCTAAGCTCAAACTTTAGTCTTTCCTCCCCTAGTAGCAAGAAACTACTACCGCTTCAATTATGTCCAAAAGACACGATCTTGCACCAGAAACGTCGAAACTATCCATTGACACGATCTTTTATCACAGAACCGCAAAACTGTCATGACCTGCTACCGAGGTCGAGTATTATCCTCTACCTGGAGTACTTGGATAGAAGTTAAGGCTGACTTGAACTTCTCTACTGGAATTACCTTGGTTAACATATTAGCAAGGTTTACCTTCTTTTCAATCTTCACCAAATCGATTTCCTTATAGCACCATTCATGTATTTTGTGGTATCACAAATCGATGTGTTTTGTCCGACTATGATACATTAAATTCTTAGCGAAATAGAGCGCACTCCAACTGTCAAAAAATACAGGAACATGCACCTTCTCGAACCCAAACTCACTAACCAAGATTTATCGATAGGATTAGGCCTCTTCGTAATTTCATTATTAAGCGGAGTTGTAGTTACCTCTTTCATCTCGAGAGTTTCTTTCCCCTACACTATTATTATCACTAGATGATCATATGATCCGGGAAGCAAAACAAGAAGTAAAAGTGTTATGGCCTCCTCTAAATTTACCTCGAGATATAGAAGATCACTTACTATTTTGTTGAGGATGTTCAGATGGATGAGAATCTGAGTCCCTTCCTCCATGTAGAGACTGTATGGCACAACTTAAATTTCTCCATCTCGAACTTGGTGATATTCACTTTGTTATTTGCCATCGCGAATTCCAAATTTTTCCTTGGACCTTAATGAACCAATAATTTCAAAAAAATTGATCTAGGAAGATAGGGATAGGACCAACGCCGTCACCTACCATTGACCCAAATCAAAAAAATTGAAATCCCAACGATTTTCGTAGCTCTAATACCAATTGTTGGTGCACAAGCGCGAAAATGATGATACGAACAATACTTTAATATGACAAAATAACAAAAAGAAAAAGAACACAAAAACACATCGATCAAAATCGACCTAATCCACAAGGCAAGAGAAGAATACTTTATTTGAATCAAAGAACCTTACAACGAATTACAAAAGCAATTATCTCACACCGCAAACCTCTTTGTATGAGATCTGAACCAATCTCCCTCTTCGATTCCCTTATGAATCTCTGGAAAACCCCTAGAAATCTCCTTAAGCTCTTTAACAATGGTTGCCTCCAAAACTCCTTTCTTTTTAGCTTTAAAGGAGATTAGAATAATTGTCCATAACTTAACCTAAATCCCGGGGGAATCATGATCGTCAAAAATAAAACTTAAAATATGAAGCGCACATAAAACTGTACAGAATCCGACCAGACGATATGTTACCGGTGTACCATCAATATGTCGATGTTATGCTTTGAGCCTCAATGTATGTCAAGTGTACTGGTAGTATATCGCATGTATACCGTTATGTTTTTTGAATCCATGTATACCATTATGTTGATACTATGTATCCTGGCTATTTCGAACTCCTTCCGAACTTCTCCGAAATCCTCGGACTAGGGCTTGTAGCTTTCCTTAGTGAACATCAGCCATATCCAACAATTAGATCTTATGATATATTTACTTAAATAAAGCAAGTTACAGACGTCACAGTTTGTAGTAGTGGGGAAATGTGTAATGTCACCAACTGCAAAAAAATTAACACGAGCTTAATCGCCATAGTCGTCGTTGAATATTCACAAAAAGAGAGACTTATTTCAATGCAAATCTAGTAAGATTGCAACCTGTACTAACTCCTTAAAACAAGAATAACCATTAAGAGATCAACATTTATAGTTAAAACTATTGATTGATCTTAGTTTTACTAACAATAAACTGGCTCGTAAAGCCTATGGAGATCATGCCTTCTCTAAGTGGACTCAGTCTCATGCAGGACTTTTAGAGAGACTTCAAACAAGCTGAGGTTAGGTCCACACTCACGAGCGGCATCCCAGAAAATCCCATATTCAGCAAGCTCTAAAAACCAAGTTTTCAACAAGACACAATGATTTGTTTAGGAAATAAAATTATGAGCTGGATCCAGAAAACTGAGAAAAGCCCATATTCAGCAAGCTCTAAAAACCAAGTTTTCACCAAGACACAATGATTTGTTTAGGAAATAAAATTCAACATTGGAATTAAACAAAATAACAATTTGTAAGTGTTTTTTTTTTTACACTTTTTGCCAAAAAAATAAAGGGCTGTGAATATGCTAAAACAATTTACTGAAGAAGTAAAGAGTTTATCTTTTCAGAAATTATCACGGGTTGGTAAAGACGAGACCTAGGCAAATGCACATTAATCTTTAATAGCATCTCAAATGGTCCAGAGGGACTCTTAACACAAATATCATATCATCTAGAATCTGATCATTTCTGCTATTTATGGTATACTTGGTCTTGTTAAGCTCATTGCAATAGAAAAAGCGAAGATAAGATTATGTTGGCATAGATCACATGGGACAGATATAAAAAATGCAATTGCAAAAACAAAGACAATATTAGTATGTTGGCGTGAATCACATGGGAAGCAAACTTACTAGTTCATTTACAAGAGAGGTAGTGATTCTTTGTCCCAGCAAATTCAATTGATCTAACATTGTTACTGAATCCTGAAGTGAACCATCTGAATTCAAAGCAATTGAATCTAGAGCCTCCAAATCAATATCAAGGTTTTCTTCAGAAGATATCTTCCTTAACTGGCAAACTATATCAACATCTTTGACCTTGGAAAAGTGGTACTTTTGACAGCGTGACACAATAGCACGAGGCAAGTTCTCTGGATCAATTGTTACGAAAATGAAGACAAGGTGAGAAGGTGGTTCTTCAAGAAAATTTATAAATGTTGACCACACTCTGGAAGATAACATATGACATTCGTCAATAATGAAGACTTTGTATCCTGAAACCGCTGTTGCCACAGACATGTTTTTCAATAGGTACCTAGCTCTTTCAAGACCTTTCTTATTAGTGGCATTCACTTCTCTCACGTTCGATCCCTTTCCAGTGAAGAAAAAATTGCACTCACTACAAGACAAGCACGGCTTTTTCTCTTCAGCAGACAGACAATTTAATGCTGCTGCAAATACCCTAGCTGTTGTTGTTTTACCAGTCCCTCTAGGACCTTGAAACAGATATGCAGGGGCTATTCTTCCCCTCCGGATAGCACTAGTAAGTGACTGAATAACTATATTTTGTCCAATTATTTCATCAAAAGTCCTTGGCCTGTACTTCTGGCTCAAGCTTCTGTCGTCTGGTCTATAGATGTTAGCCTCTGCAGGTAGGAGAGGTTCTAATCCTTCTTGGCTTTTACAGCTTGACCATCGCATTCCATCCAATCGGTTTAGTGCCTCCAACTCAAGCTCACCATAATTTGTTGACAGCTCATCACTTGCTGAATCTAACAAAGAATTACCTCCATCACAACTATCAGTTAACAACAGCAAACCCTGGGAAGTTTTTGAAAGGTACTTTTTCTTGTGGGAACCAGATGTTCTCTTCTTGCTGTGCACTGTCTGGCTCCCACAAAAAAGGCTACTACCTTTTCTCCTTAGAGTATCAGAAAGTGATGGAGAATAAAAGCCACCACAGCCCCTATCTTTAGTTCTCTTTGACCAATAGCAAGGAATGCCACATCCTTGATGTCTTTTTAAGTCCAGCTGGTCCAATTCATCCCCATCCACAGAAGTTACTGTTCCATCCCAAGACTCAACTACACTGGAGTTCCGACCATGTCTGTAGTAAGAGCTAGTTGATGCGGGAGTATAAGAATGAGATGATCCCTCCCTCTTGGTACTCCTGAAAATCTTGGAGGAATAAGAAAATTTTCCACATCCAGATCCAGAAAACATTGGTGATGCAGAGGGAGAACGGTAAGATGTTTTCTGAGTCATCTCCTGGGTCAACTGCTGCAAATCCTCTGAGTTGCAGTACTCAGTATCATCAGACTGGTCAACTGAGTCAAGAACTCCTTTGAAGCTGGATTGGAGATCCACCATCCTCGAAACTGGTAAACGCTTGATTGGCTGCTTCTTTGTAATGGTTTTCCTCGACTTCTTGACAGTTCTTCTCAGTGGTGCCTCTGAATTTGTCCTAACACTATAGGCATTCAGCGGAGCCTCGAGACAGGTGTTCATTGTAGAATTTGTCTTCTGAAGATTGTTTGAGTTATCTTCTACACTTCCTTCAACTGATACATGCCTGTCATCTTCATCCAACTTTATTCCACTTTCACTAGATTTACTTGAATGACTCTTCCAGTTATAGAGATATACCCTTTTCTGTCTGTTTCCACTTGATGATAATTGAAGCAATTTATCATTGTTATTTTCTCTTGAGTTCCCACTGGTCCCATTTCCATGGTTCAAACTAAAAGCTGCAGCAAAGGAATTAGAACTCAAAGGGGACCTCCAAGACGAACAAGTCTCAGGGTCACGTAGAAAACGTGCTTTGCGAAGTGCAGTAAGCTCCTTTTTCAAATGAAGCTCACTGGGAGCAACGCATGTATCCACCATTTCCTCTTACAGCTTCAGAATCTGACTGAAGGACACAACTCCAATGCATAGGAACAGTTTGAACCAATAAACATATTTAGTTGAACCCTGATCTTCAGTTTATAGCTGGCCAGAAGAGAAGTCTTTTGTTATGCTGATGGCAATGCAGAATAGCTAAATCGTGACACCAGAAAGAAAAGAAGAAGGAATCAATTGTCTCGAAAATATAGTATGAAAAGATCTTGATAGTCACTAAATTATATGCACTAACGAAGAATATAATTGAGAAAGTTTAACTGTAAAAGAATTTATATTCTTAAAATTGTTCTCATGATTCATCAAACAACTATATCCTTTAAGAAAGAGATGGTCTTCATTTAAGCTCTTTGGCTGATCTGTACCTGAGAGATGACTGCAAGTTCTTATTTTTATCTTGAAGAATTTTAGAGGGTTGTTCCTTGGTTGCTAAGTAGGTTTTTCTGTGAGAACTGTGGCCTTCTCAAATTATGGGAAGCCCTTCTTTAGCAAGGAATTGGTACCAAATGAGAGGATTAATATCAGCTTGATAGCCCGTTATTCATCCTAGTCAATACTTTCTCGGATCATCCTCAAAATATCAGATTGGCATGCAAGAAACTGTCACAAAAGAATAAACATTGAGTGCTACCGAATGATCATTAGACCCATTTAGATGGGAAAAATGTTAGACAATGATAATGGTCTCTCCATATGAAAGAATTAAAATGAAGATAACATGCAAGAATTACAAAAGCAGATTATCAATCAAGTGTCCCTGGGTATTGGTTTTAATGTCGAGTAATAAAAGTTAGAAAAGAGGAAGGGCGGGAAACAAGTAGGGTTTTCTTCTCATACCGAAATATGAAAGCAAAATAGATTTACATGTATACAGGAATTCACCAGGATATAACGAGCAGTAGACTGGTCAGTTGACTGTGAAGTATTTTCAGAAGTTGGCAACTTGGTTGACCTCCCAGCTGACAGGCAATCGACTACCAACTATCTATTTCACTGCTTTATTCCTGTAACATTCCCCAGGCTTTCAAAATGAAACTCAAACGATTCTTCCCAAATAATTTGGTAAACAAATCTGCCAATTGACGCTTAGACGAAGCATGAAACGTATCCGGCTACGTGTCAATTACCTCAGAAACAAAATATAGGACTTCACCAAGCAAAGCAAATATGACAACCTTTTTGACAATTTCAATCCAAATCTATTTAGGCCTACCCCTAGGTGAAGGAGCTTTAACTAATATCCTACTAATCCTAACTGGCGCGTCTATTGGTTTACATTATACATGTCGAAACCATATTAGATGACTCGTGTTATCCTCCACTAGCACTACCTCCGACTTCGAATAAATACACTCATTTGTTATTCTTACCTTTCAAGGAATCATATATGATATTTTTCCAAACATGTTTCTTAACTACCCAACATTCTGATCCATAAAGCTGTATGTCAATCTTCTAGAATTTTTCTTTCAACTTCAAGGGTATCCATTGTAGAACGAGTAATTAGGAAAAAAGAAATATAAGTTTCATTTTTCAGACATTTTCAGTTCTAGGTTTCCCACATGTCCTTGTAAAGCAAATCTTACCAAATTGCTGAGTCGAATAGGTTTGAATAGGTTCTAGGAAAAGTTATTTTGTATATTATGTGATGTAATACTAATACAATTATCATTCGTGTCTTGTAACATCTTCTGATTCTAGATAGCTTAGTCAACTGAAGCATCATTGCTAATTCTCTTGTGTTGAAAAAACATGAAGATGATATGCAGATGTCAACAATATTTAAAATCAATATATACAACAAACATGCTTTACAAACTCTTAAAAATAGGAGAACCCAACTGAAGGATAATTATGATGAAAGTTCGTCATGTAATTGAATTGATATAGTAATAACTGCAGTATATCTTCAAATGAGTTTCCGTACGTCGAAATCAGAACAGCACAAATCATTAACCTCACAAAACTGAGACAATCACGTGATTTCTTGTCTCATTTTAAAGTTCTGTAGACAACAGCAGTGCCAACAAGTCTAGATCAATCCGAACAAGACTAAGTGGACTGGGTTCAGATACAAGGCCCGGGAACGAATTCACCGCCGTATGGCTGACTGGCGATTACTAGCTATTCCGGCTTCATGCAGGCGAGTTGCAGCCTGCAATCCTTTACCAAGTTCAACCTTAGCCAGATTAGTCAACATTTATATGTTTCGATGCAACAACAAGATGTTATTTGTAACAAGTAGTTTTGTTGGTTGGTTATTTGGTCACATTTTATTCATGAAATGGTTGGATTGGTATTATTCTGGAAAAGCCAAAATCATTCTCATATGAAAACTGAATCTTCTATGGATTAAAAAATTTTGAAGTGACATTTGTCGGGTCAATCAGGCTCATTCAGGTTTCTTCAGTTTTGAGTCCAAAAATGTCTAGTCCATTCACCGTCAAGTAGAGTTTTGAATTTATTCCATATCTAAACCATGGTCATGATTTAGGGTATTGTTTAGATAAATTGTGTTGGATTGGCATCTACCTGACTCTCGTGTACCACTAATATGTGAAAGTAGTTTGGAACAAAATAGGCATATTCTACTACACATTCATCCCTAATATGAAGAGGTAAGTAGACCCCAATATCTAGCCCCTAAAAGATGCCACCAAAGGTCCAAAACCAAATAACATGACATGAAAGTCTACTTGAAAGACCACGAAGAAGTCTTGTGACTGTGAGTGGTATTTTACTAATTGACATATACAGTTCAGCTTAAACTATATCAAGACACTATTCCGAGATGTCGATAAGATAAAAACTTCCACCGATTGCCAGTGTAAATTAGCTAAGCTAACTGCTAAGTTTACTCTCATATGGAGAAGGATGAACAGGTCATTCCTCTTACAGTCTATCATGACCATAATGCAATTGTAGATCAGTCCACTAACTAACTGAAGATTGAAGGATCCCGATCTTCTAAATTAAAACAAATCCATCAAAATTAGTATGAATCTAATACCCGAAATTTAAGGACTGGGAAATAAGTCTATAAGTTAGATAAAGCTAGAATGCTGGGATGCACGGACACGTGAATACAACAGAACACTAACACAGTGACACGGACCCAGCATTGAGTACGCTGCGCCACGGGCATTGACTTAAAACCAACATTTTTGCTCCATAATCCAACATCCGAGAACTGAAATGAGCTATTAAATGCCCAAGAAACGACCATTACTAGCTGACCTCGAGCAGAAAGCTTTCTCTCCACTGTTCCCAGCACCTCCGTGATCAAGCACCAAAGCCTCCAAAATGCGACATGGGCGTTCGAATTGGCACCGAGAAACCTTCAAATCCGGAGTAAAGGAGGGATCTTGGAGAGGTGGAGAAGAAGAAGAGGAGGAGGAGCTTTTGGATCTGAGAAATTTTTAAAGAGTAAAAACGAAGAGAAGGAGAAAATTAAAAATTAGGATTTTGGTGGAGTTAGTACTGTGGACTGGGGAGATCGGGAACTCCCGAAAGGCGCCGGGAGAATCTTTCTCAGCAAATCATTTTCTTTCCCATTCTCTGTCTCTGGCCCAAATAATTCCCTTAATCCCCTTTTTAAACATTAAAGATTACATTAAGTACAGTTAAGAGATGGAGGGGGGCCTCACCTGTTTTGTGAACATGGGGACAGCAAAGGTGTCATTTGATTTTATGGGAGCTTTTTTCCCCCTTCTTTTATAAACCACCATGTCATTGTCTTCTAAACTAAACGTGAGTAGAAGTGGACATGCATTTTCGATTAAATTCTTTGTTTATCTTCGTCTTTAGTGCTAAGCAACATCATGTTCTATCTACTTAGCATTATTTTTAACTACTTATTTGGCATGTCCTTACTAAATATGGCATTATTATATTCAATGTTTTTCATAAATGCCAATATGTTTCTAGGAAACTTTCTACCATGTCACATGGGACCGAATCACTGTTCTGCAAATTCTATCATAATTCAGTCCTATTCTCTATGACATGTGGGTCCATTTTTTGCTTTTATCGATGGGACCTACATGTTATAGAGAATGAGACAGAATTTGCAGAACATGTGATCGGGTCCCATGTCCTATCTACTTAGCATTACTTTAACTACTATTTGATATATCTTTACTAAATGTGGCATTATTGGCTTTTGATAATGATCCAAAATATTTGGTAAGAGTGGTCATTGTGTTTATGAAATTTGAAAACTACAGCTTCTAAAAATTACTAGTACTAGTTACCTTCAAATACTTTGTACGTATAAAAAAAATATTATTACAAATTAAATTAAATTTAAATTATATGAAAATATTTTAAATATAATTTGGATATATTTTAATTATTATTTGTTATAAAAAATTTAATATTTTTGATATGTATTTAATTAGATAATATCATATTTAATTTTGGATATATGTTTAATTAGATAATATCATTTGTTAATTTAAATATAATTTAAAATTTAAAATATATTTTATTATTTATTATATGTTCTGATTTTTTTTTTCAAATACACGAGAGTCAAACACACACGATATATATATATATATATATATATATATATATATATATATATATATATATATATATATATATATATATATATATATATATACACACGACTTAGACGACTTAATTTTAGTCGTTTTTAAATTATATTATCAACTCACCTACCTACCACTGCATCTCAAAAGTATATAAGCTTATCACTTGATACAACTTGTCTAGTTAATTTGGATGTACATATGAGAACTAAAGTACCTAATGATCTGACCTGAGAATAAACTTAGGGTAAAGCATTAATTATTTTGGTCCTTTATAAATTATATTTAGCTTTAAATTAAACCAAAGAAATAAGTCTTAATTTACTATGGAACAAGAATAAGATATATAGCATCTAAAGGATTACAGTGTGTCCGTGGGAACATGGTCTTTTGGTTACGATAGGAGGCTATTGTGAGGATGGATACTATTTGAATTTTTTTTGAAAACTTAGTTTCTAATCCGATGAAAATGACATACATAAAAAAAAAATTGCGGTGTAATATATATATATATATATATATATATATATATATATATATACTAGTATATACGCACGTGTGTTGCACGTATTTTATATTACTTGAAAAAAAAAATAGTTTATTAAAAGAGCAAACGACAATTTCTTAATTTTATTATAGGTGAAAATATAATAGGCAAGAGCATGAAAGTTGGAAGAAATTAAATGACGGAAATAGGAAAGGTTTCTCTTATCTCTTGGGCTCATGTGCCTACTTTGCATGCATGCTTTATTAACTTTTGTTTTATTCTCCAAACTACCTACTTTGCATGCATGCATATCTTTGTTTTATTAACTATCATTCCCCAAGTTGCCTCATGCATGCATACATATATTTAATATGTATTTAATTACTTTTTTAATTACTTAGATATTCTTATCAACGTTAATACATATATTGAAATGTAATGAAGGGTATTTTTGGAACGAAAAACTTTCACGGTGAAGCCTTGTTTTGGCATTATATAGTAGAATAGATATATATATATATATATATATATATTGGTGTTTTTGTCTTGAACTAGTGAAACAGTTCCACATTGGCTACACCACCAACTGGATATCTGAATATAATATTTTGCTTGTGTTGAGGTGTACACATGAGGTGTGATGGGGGCACATATGGGTGTCATGTGAGAGTATTTTCCTAGAAGGAAAATGATTATCTCCTCAAAAGAAGTAGTTATGCTTTTTTTTACTCTCTTGAAAAAAAATTCTTATGAGCTAAGCTCCAAAGAGGCTTAGCGACTCGGACTCAGACTCAGGCCCAAGGACGCAAAATGACGCTTTGTTGATGCGCTCATGCGTTCGTTTTATGCGCGAGTTGCATGCGCTGTTGCTAGCGTTGTTGCATGTGCGGGTGCATGCGCAGGTGCATGCACAGGTGTTGAGCGGGCGCATGCGCGGGCATATGTGCAGGCTTTGCGCGGCTGCTACGCGCTGGGCTGCTGCGCTACTGTGCCACTGCCCTGCTGCGCTGACAGCATATTGCAAGATATGATCTGTTATGGAAAGATTGAGTATTTAATTCAGATTCTTGTTTGTGGAATTTGAATTAAATTCGTTCATTTCTTTCCAATAATAGTGGGCGGTCGGGTTCCTTTATAAATACCTCTCTTCGTGATCCTTTGAGGACCTACTTGAAAAAAAAAAGAGACGAAGAGAGGTTCGGCTTCTACTTCCATTGGAGTCCAAGAGTTCGTGCGAGTCCAGAAGAAGGTGACGCGAACTTTCCAAAAGTTCTTCGAGAACTTGTTGATTCTTGGGAGCAGATCGTGTGGGGACGAATTTTGCTTTGAGCAACGATAATTTTTACCACCCCAGCAAGAAGAGATCCATCTCTTTTCTCCTCTCTCATTGTAGTCGGTTTGGTCCGTATGCAACTGCGATTACAAGGAAGATCAGTCTTCAGGAAGTTGTAATCAAAGTTAATCGGATTATTGTGATTTGTTGGAATCGAATTATTCAGAGAACAAATTTGTTTGCTGAAGCATCTGTGTCTCGACTCCAACTTCAGGATCAAACAAATGGTAGACCGTAAAGTTTGTTTGAAGTTCTGTTCCTAATCCGTTCTTTCGTCTTTTGATTAAGCCATGAAACTATATATATATATATATATATATATATATATATATATATAAGATTAGAGTGAGAATTAAAGTGAGATGGGTGCGGTATGATGCAGTGTGGTACGGTGCAGGTATAGGAGGTCTTTGGATCGTAATAGAGGAGGTCTTAAGACCGTGATGTAGCGTTCGGGTCTGGATGTAACATTTGAGTTGAGTTTGTAACACCTTCGGACTGTAATTCTAGACCTTAGGACCAGAATAAAATTTACGTTTTTCGGAAAAAAAAAATATCAGACCAAAGTGAAGAAGTAGACGAGTACAAGGTATTAACAACACGTAAGCCACGTTTGTAGAGTTCATTGATGAAGAACATGTTGCAACAGCTCACGCAATGTAGGTATAGATCAATGATTTCTTTACCCTTTTTTTATTACTTTATTGACTACCTACTTATTGCAAGTGTGAGATTCTTTTTTGAGGTCGAAAGCCTAAATCAAACAGTTACTTTTACTATTGGAATACAAGAAATATGCTGACAAGTACACAAAACACGATAAATTTACTAATTAAATTATAAAATTTTGAAGAGTTTAACTATAATTTGTTCAAAAATGCTATTTGTCATACAATTTTTTTTTATGATACCGTATCTCATTATGACAAATAATATAGCAAATTTTAATATTAAAATAAAAATTAAAAATAAAAATAAAAATAAAAATAAAAAATTTAGATAATTAGTTTTTTTTGGTTAAAAATTGTTTTGTCAGGTGTCATATCAAATGCCATATAGTTGGAGGTATTATCTAAATTTTTTGGGAGAAATTATAAAATTGTAATTTGTTTGTACAGAGATGTTAAAATATTAGCAGTATCCAAAAGATGCTCCCGTCTTCCGACTTTTCCAATTTATTTCTAGAAAAATGTGTTGGTTTTGCTTTGCTTGCAAAAGCTCAAGCTCCTTCCTTTCTTTAGTCCCACATCGGATGGGCCAAAGCTTTCTTGTGTACATATATTAGTTTCTCTTTTTTGCTCTCTTAAGTTGTTGTGTGGGGAACCCCTTGGGCCACATGCGCGCGTCGCCGCCGCCGTCCGGCTCGGTTCGGCGCGCGTAACGGGTGCAAGTACGCGCCCACATCTACGGGCGCCGAATGCCGATTCGATTTCCTCTTTGGGTTCGGACTGGGACCCTAAAATTCTTTTTCTTTTAATTTTCTGAACGTTGGAAAATTAATTTCTTCCGTTACAAACTGTTTTGAACCGTTATAATTTTTGTGTCCAGGTTCATTATTTATTTCTCCTGTGTAACGGCTGAATTAATAGGAAAATTAATTCAGACCGTTACATTTGAGTATTATATATTGGACTGATTTCTTTGTAAACTCTATCAAAATTTTTATCTCTAAACTTTTCCTGCCAAACTTCGATTCTGTCAAATCTTCGTCGTCTCCCAGCTCTGGGCATAGCTAAGTCCTGGTCGTTCTCTCCGAGTCGTGTGCGGCGACGAGATACCGGTAGTGCGGAGGTTTTACCACTAGGAGCTTCGGGAACGTCTGCACACAGATCCCGAATCAACTCTTAGGGCAGTGTTTCGTGCACGACTTCCTCAGAGGCCGGTAACATCAGTCTAATTTTATTTTTGTATTCAAAAATTTTTCAATAAGAAAACGACAATATTTCTAACAAAATGCTACAACCAAATGCTTACAACCCACTTACAACCGCCACGTGGCGTCCACGTGGCGGCTATCCCATTGGAAGAGAAGGAAGAGGTGGGACCCGATAGCTGTTCGGGTGGCCGTCACGTGACCGAAATGCCACGTGGCGGCCGTTAATTGTAAGAAGTTGTAAACATTTGGTAGTAAACTTAGCATTTTCCTTGTTTCTAATGGTGGTAGGTATAGAACTAATTTTCCTTTTTTACTTTCAAAGTCCATGCAATATTTTTCCGATTCGAATATATTTCTAATCTCTTCTTTGACTATACTATAGCCCTGGCCCTGCTAACTATAATTTCTTATATTTTTCAACTGTTGTCATAATAAGTAAAAGAAGGCCCTTAATAAAGGAACTAAAAAAATAAATTCAGAACAGTTCAAATTTTTTTTAAATAATTACAAGTTTATCATTCTTTAAATTTAATCAGGACAGTCAAATTTTTTTTCAGAATTGTCAAAATTTTGACAGTCCTAACAATAGTAAGAATTCAAAATTTTAACAGTTCTACCAATTGGAAGAACTCTCAAAATTTTGACAGTTCTAAACAAAAGATGTTGATTCTTTAGGACTGTCAAAATTTTGACAGTCCTTCAAATTGGTAGTACTGTCAAAATTTTGACAGTCCAGAGGGAGAGGGTGTATGCGCGAGGCGAGACAAAGGAGGAGGAGGAGGCAGAAGCAGAGGCAGAGGCAAAGAGGGAGGAGGAGGCAAGAGCAGCGGCGGCGGTAGCCGTCTTCCTCCTCCACCTCGTCGTCTTCCTCCTCCTTCTTCTCGAGCAGCTCCGCCTCCTTCTCCCTCCTCCTCCTCCTCCTCCTCGAGCAAGATCTGCTTCCTTCTCCCTCATTCTCCTCATCTTTCTTCTCCTCTTCCTCGAACAGCAGAAGCAGCGGAGGTAAGAGCAACTGCGACGACCGTGCTGTGCTCGCGCACATCCGGTGGTTGGTGCACGGACACGGAGGCTGGAGGGGGATAGGGGTGGGAGAGGAGCGGGAGGAGAAGATGGTGGACAGTCCTAGCAAAATTTGAGCTAGCCTGAATAAAAAAATTTGTAATTGAATTAGTATCAACACTGGACTAGCTTGTGTCTTTTTTGTAGTCCCTCAATCAAGGCCTAAAAGAAGGAGGACTTTGAATTTTTGTCCATAGGTCACTTAACAAAGAACAGTTTTACTTTGGTCACTTCATACACCACTCGAGTAATCATCTTTGGCGTGCAAGGGGTCAACATCTTCATACACCACTCGAGCCAGATAAACTAGAGGTGATTGACATATATATTTGACGTCTAGCTATGTTATAAGAACATTGTCTATTCTTGCTGTACAAAAGTTTGTGTTGACAAAAATAACAAATCTGTACGTATCAGCTATGCTAACAACAAACAGTTCCAAATTTTCAACAATAGTGTCTACTCTCTAGTATTACACTTGTATATACCAATTCTGACAATTTCGCATCCAATCTCCTTGCAATCCAATATATAGGTATCGAATTTCGTATTTTTTGTACTCGTTTAGGAAAAAACTGTAGATACAGACACATATAAGTAGTAAACCAATGACTACGTGCATGGCACTATCTATTACTAGATATTGTCCATGACATTTTAGATCCCGGGAAGGAGCGATTTCTGTTGCAACACACTTTTAGAAACAAATTATTTGTCACGTTGATGCCTTCTTTTGTGTTGTAAGATTATGAGATATTCTTGAACACCATGACAAAAAGAGAGAATTAGCTATTTGTACGTAGATGTACAAACTCTATAGAAGCAGGAAGAGATTTTATTGGAATTAAATTGTATAATAAATTATATATATGGTAATTGGTCCATGTGACTTAGATCTAAGTTAATATGTGGATATATATATATATATATATATATATATATATATATATATATATATGACCTAGATTATTCTCTCATATTACTTCTTCATATGGTATCAGAGCATGATGGCTAGGGTACGATTTTTTTTTCATAGCGGCAGTAATTTTTTCTCTACGGCGGCGGCGACGAGTCTCCCTTCGACAGGCGGTATGGCGAGCGGTGGTGGCGATGACGGCAAATTTTCTATGTCAACAATGATCGATCAAACCTCTCCGTACTACCTTGATTCTAATGACAATCCGGATAATACAATTACGAAAGTGGTGTTTCGTGGAGAAAATTATGAGGAATGGGGGAGATCTATTCGGCTTTCTCTACGGGCTGGGCGAAAATTTCGGTTTATTGACGGGTCTATCGATAAACCTACGGAGAATGACAAATTGGAGGATTGGTATTGTATCCAATCGATGATTGTGCAATGGATCTTGCATACTATTGACGCTTCGGTGAGGAAGACGATACCCTACTTTGAGGAGGCGAAATCATTGTGAGATTGGCTCAAGGACCGATTTAGCGTGGGGAATGGCGCTGGATTCAACAGATTAAACATTCGTTGGCAGAGTATAACCAAACAAAATTCATGTCCGTGGTCGACTACTTCAGTCAATTGCAGACTCTTTGGGATGAGTTGGAGACTTATGAACCTATTTCGACGTGCAGTTGCGACAAATGTACGTGTGATATCCCGAAGAAGCTGCATAAACGGGTTGATGATGAGTGATTTTATCAGTTTCTTTATGGGATCAATCAGGAACTCTATGGCAACGTCCGCTCGACTTTATTGGCACAAGATCCGTTTCCTACTTTGGCACGTGCTTATCAATCCAGGCTACAGGAGGAACGATTGTGCACGTCCACACAAGTTTCCTCTGAACGGGACGAGGTTATGGCGCTTGCGGTTAAAACTCCTTATGTTAACCGTCGGTCATCTCGTTTGGATGCTCGGGATAAATCAGAGTTGCTTTACATTTTTTGCAAACGCAACGGACATGAAGAAGCCACTTGCTTCGAGAAACATGACTTTCCGAATTGGTGGGGGGATAGGCCCCGTGGCGGCGAACGAGGGACTGGCCGCGGATGTGGTGGCGGACACGCGACCGGTGGTGGATGTGGACGGGTTGCGTGCGGCGGTAGCAGGACGTGGCGCGACGGCTGCGGCACTGATACGTCTGGCAGGTGATGGTGCAGGCGGTGTTCCGGGAATAACTCTGGACCAATGGCAATAACTTATTTCTCTGCTTGGTAACTCTTCGATCAAATCTCCGGAGGACCGTATGGTGGGTAAGTCTATTGCACCTTGGATTATTGATACAGACGCTTCGAATCATGTTACTGATGTAAACCCCCTGATTTTTCAAAATATTTAAACTGGATTTTTTACAATTTTCTGAAATTTTCTGGGATTTTTCTGTAATTTAAAAACAGGGTTTTAATGATTCAATGATTTTTAAATGATAATAAATGATATTAAAATATTATGAAAATAATATTTTTGGGTGTAAAATGAAAACCTGGACTTAGGGCAATTTTTCTGGAATTTATCGGGCCCCGGACCTATTTTAAAACACCTAAAAAGTATTTTATCTATTTATTTAATTAATTAATTATTTTATTAATTATTATTATTATTATATATTTTTATTTAAAACCCAAACCCAAACCCAGCCCACTGGACCCGGCCCACCGGGCCCAGCCCCAAACCCGGCCCAGCCCCTACCGGGTCGGGTCGGATCCGCCAGACCCGACCCGCCCGTGCCCGAATCCGGCCCCTCTCTCTCCCCCACGACCCTCTCCCTCCCCGCTTCTTCCGGCGGAGCCGCCGCCTCCGGCCCGCTCCGCCCAGCCCCTCGCCTCCACGTCGCCCGCGCCCCTCAGCCCGACCCCGCACCGACCGTCTCGACCCCCGCCATTTCCGGCCGACCCCCTCTCTCCTCCCCCCTATTTAATTCCCGCCCCCGGTCAGCCCTCCGCCACCACCACGCCGCCACAGCCCCCGCCTCGCCGTGCCTGCGCCGCCTCCCCGAGCCGCCAGCGCCACCCCGTCAGCCCCTCCGGCCCGCTGCCCAGCCGCCACAGGCCCCGATTCCCTTCCTCCTCCTCCTCCTTCTTCTCCACAGCGCCCTGCCGCCTCCGGCCGTCGTGCTCACCGCCGCCGCCTACGCCCAGTCCCGCCCGCAGCCGCTCAGCCCCCTCCGGCCGGCCTCCCCCGCCGCAGAGCCGCCCATCTCCGGCCAGACCCCAACCCTAAACCCTAGATTTTCGACACGTGTCGGACACGTGTCGGACACGATTCAGATCCTGATTTTCGGGTCCCGTTCAGGTGAGTGTATCTTCTTGCTCGTAGCTCGGATTTTGATTCCGTAAATTGCGTTACGAAGCTTGTATGACCCTCTCGGTGCCCGGACAAACCGTTCGGGGCATCGCGTCCTGTGGTGATCGCACACCGCGATCCAAAACCAGGAAAAACTAGACCCTGTTTCACCCCGGAACTGGGTACGCCCCGCCAAACGGGACGACTTGATCGCGCGCGGTCTTCATAGATACGTGCGCGTCGTCGATACGGACGTGTGGGATTTCACAGAAGCTGATTCGGGTGTGCGTGCACACCGGAATCAACGCGTATCCGCGGACATCGCCCCGTATCCGACTTTTCTGCAATTTAACTTAACTTTGTGTACACACGTCGGATTGAAACGAAAATTGTGCCATCGGACTCATAGCGATACGCTGGTCCTGTGAGTCAAGTTTGGTTCGATTCTGAGAACGTTGACAAAATCGCGTGTCGTGGGCCCCACAAGCCCCGCTCGACGGGCAATTTTGTGATCGGCTCATCGGAATCCAATTCTGCAAGTTCCGTTGGATTCGTATCGTCGTTCCTGACCTGTTGACACTAATTTTGGTGAATTTGGAGACCGTTGACCCTGACACATTTTTCGGTGCAAAGCGGGCCCACATGTGGACCCCGTTTTGACCCGAAACGGCTGTTTTTGCCCTTGTCTCCAAATTGGACCTAAGGACAGGCGTTTCTAGCTGATTGATATTTTTTGGATCTGATGGTGATGTTTGTTTCAGCAACCGGAGTACCGCCGGCAAATCCAACTGAAGTGAGAGCCGAAATCAGAGCCGGAACCACATGCAAGTGTACCTTGCCAAAACTTGCAGCTTTGCTACCTATTTCCTGGACTTAGTTATACATCAGTGGACAAGTAAAGCTTGCCAAACCCTGCAGCTAGTTATATATTTCTTGGTTTTATTTTGCATCAGTGGGCAAGTAAAGCTTGTCAATTCTCAGTAATTCTTGACATAGTATTTTACTTGATTTCTTGTGGATTTAAATGTAAACTTGTTTTAACTGCTTAACCTAGGAAACGTGTGACGTACCTAGTATCCGATCATAGTCGGGTGCCAACACCGTACGCGGTGTTGGGTACGTCATTTAGAGATGGATATTCGATACCCTTACTCTTGGTACTTGTCCTATCAAGTACACCTGAACCCAGGACACTTGACACTATTCATGAGACAGAATCCTCTTGAGATATTCACGATGATTCTGTATAGGATACAGGTTATGACATGGACAGTTTATTCCTAGATACTATATGACTGCTGCATTAGTTATGATCTTGCGTGTCATGGACATGAGACGTGTGATTACATTGGGTGGGGAGAGACACACAGGCTACAGGTTGTTTTCATATATATATACTATTAGTGTGAGGTCGTAGACTCTCCAGCAGAGCTAGACCCTTTACGTGTTATTACTGCTACCGGCTCCCCGACACAGAGCTTGTAGCGGTCTCATCCTGAGTTCTAGTGATGCTCTCAACTTGCATTTATCACTTAGCTGGTTACATAGTTTACCCTGCTGTTTCATTTAATTCTGCTGCACTGCTTATATTTTGGCTTGTATTATCTGTACCTTGTTATGTCCCCTGAGGACCTGGAATGGACTATGTCCCCAGGTATAGCTGAAGAGATCCATCCAGAGATACCACGTACCAGAGCACTTCCAGGAGCTGTACCAGGACCTGAAGACTAGCTCGCACCAGAGGACTTCTCCTGAGCATTGGCCGTATGTAGTCATTTATTTCTCTTTCCAGTTTCTTTATTTCCTGTCTATTGGCATTGATGTATCAGACATATTCTCGGATTGTTTTCCGAGACATTTATTTGAGATTTGATAGTTATTTCTATTTGCATTACTCTGGCATTTAATCTGTGATTATCTGTTGTGGATGAGATTAGAATAATCTGTGACCTGTATCATTGGTTCTATTTACTGTTAGACTACAGCTTAAGCATGCCCTGATGGATCCATTAAATTGGGTTGTCCATCGGTGCGTGCTGCTGGCCATTGCTCACGTCTCCCGTCCCTCGGCATTTTGGGACTGGGGCGTGACAACTGAAAATTTGGATTTATTGTCGGGGGTGACGGAAATGGAGGAATGTCCGGCTGGGCTCCCGGACGGACGGACTGTTGTTGCCTCATGCTGCGGGCATGTTGCTCTTGCACAGGGTGTTGTTCTCACGAATGTTCTATTTGTACCTCAATTACATTACAATTTAATTTCTGTGGTCCATCTTATTGATGATACAAATTGTGTTGTACAATTCACTAAAAAATTACGCGTGATACAGGATTCCAGTTTGAGGACCCTGATTGGCGTCGGTGAACGGCGGGACGGACTCTACTACTTTCGTATTGTACCGAAGACTCAGGCCTTGACAGTGACTGTGACGACTTCTCTAGACATTTGGCATTAGCGACTTGGGCATCCTTCTGATAAAGTAGTAAAGTCTTTTCCTGTTGTTAGTAGCTCTATAGTAGTTCAGTGAATAAGGCATGTCAAGTTTGCCATCATGCAAAGCAAACTCCAGGTATTTTTTCTGTCAGTGACTCTTAGGCTGTTACAATTTTTGATTTGATACATTGCCATCTTTGGAGGCCGTATCCTACCTCTGCTTCGTGTGTAGCTCGATATTTTTGACGTTTGTGGATGATTTTTCTCATGTTGTTTGGGTATTTTTGTTGATTGATAAGACTGAATTAAGTATACAAGATGTTCTCATCATTTTTTCTATGATTGGGCGGCAATTTAATTCCAAAGTTCGAATTGTGCGAAGTGATAATGGTACCGAGTTTAATTGCTTGCGTGACTACTTTGTAAAGAATGATATTTTATTTCAAACATCTTGCGTGGGTACACCTCAGCAGAATGGGAGGGTCAAACGAAAACATAGACATATTTTGAATGTGGCACGTGCTTTCGTTTTTAGAGAAATTTGTCAATTTATTTTTGGGAAGAATATATTTTGGCGGCTGGTTATTTGATCAATCGAACCCCTTCAAGTCTTCTTGGTTTTAAAACCCTTTATAAAATTTTATTTGGTCCTTCTCCTTCTTATGATGAATTATGTGTTTTTCGTTGTCTATGTTTTGCCCACAACCAAAAAGCTAAAATGGGCAAATTTGTCGGTCGTAGTCGAAAGTGTATTTTTGTGGGATATTTCCATGGCAAAAAATGGTTGAAAATTATATGATCTTGCTACTGGTGATTTTTTTGTTTCTCGAGATGTTAAATTTTATGAGACTGAATTTCCCTATTCTGTTGAGGATAATCGTGGTGGTACGACTTCACCTGAGCTTGCGTTTCCCATAGTGGGTGGTGATGATTTGGGTTTTGATCCTGTGATCGACAATACTACGGGGTGTAATTTACCTCATACGGATGGGACGGTCGTATCCCCGGATGGGAACGACGCGGCTGGGGCGGCTGCTAGTGAGGTGGCACGACTGAGGCCGATGTGGAGGACAAGCCGACGGAGGATGAGGCTGCGGTGGCGGCGCCAGATGGTGAGGGTGTACTGGGGCATGAAATGCATGCCAAAATTTTGTCTGTGAAGCTCCGCGATTTTGTTACAAATACAATACGAAAGTTGAGTTATAGTCCTTCCTCCCAATGTTCCACCACGTCCAATCACTCCTCAGGTGCTCCTTATCCTATAACACAATTTTTGAATTATGATCAATTTTCTTTGGGACACAAGAATTTTCTTGCAGCTGTAACTACAGGTATAGAACCGACATCCTTTAACTAGGCGTTTAAAGATGCAGGGTGGCGTGAAGCTATGCAGAAGGAGATACAGACTTTGGAGAATAATGATACCTGGACAATGGAGATGCTTCCGGCTGGGAAACGTGCTCTGGGGAGCCGGTGGGTGTATAAGATAAAGTATAATTCTGATGGGAGTGTTGAGCGGCTTAAAGTCCGTTTAGTGGTTTTCGACAATCATCAGGTTGAAGGAATTGATTACACTGATACTTTTGCTCCGGTTGCGAAAATGGTTACTGTTCGTGCTTTTCTAGCTGTAGCTGTAGCAATGAATTGAGAACTACATCAGATGGATGTTCACAATGCTTTCCTGTATGGAGATCTTATCGAAGAAGTGTATATGAAACTACCACGTAGTTTTCGAACCACACGTCCTGATCAAGTATGTCGGCTTCGAAAATATCTATATGGACTTAAACAGACGCCTCGTTGTTTGTTTACAAAGTTGGCGTCTTCTTTGCATGAGTACGAATTTTGCCAATCGTACTCTGACTACTTGCTTTTTTACTCTTCATAAGGGTGATGTTCAGATAAATGTTCTTGTGTATGTCGACGATTTGATTCTCTCTAACAATAATTCTGCTGCTCTTACTGCCTTTAAGAATTATTTGAATACATGCTTTCATATGAAGGACCTTGGGGTGCTGAAGTTTATTCTTGGAGTTGAGGTAGCTCGAAGTACGGAGGAAATTTTTTTGTGCCAACAAAAATATACACTTGACATTATCTCTGAGACCGGATTGTTGGGGGGGAAACCCGCAAGCTTTTCCATGGAACAACATCATCAACTGACACGCTATACAAGTCCACTGTTGTCGGATGGAGAAGCATATCGGCGACTCGTGGGACGGCTGATCTATCTTTCGTGTACTCGGCCGGATTTGGCTT
Organism: Iris macrosiphon; assembly: GCA_036927795.1. Classification (NCBI taxonomy): domain Eukaryota; kingdom Viridiplantae; phylum Streptophyta; class Magnoliopsida; order Asparagales; family Iridaceae; genus Iris; species Iris macrosiphon. Next base: position 168,243,509 of record JAYESA010000008.1, on the reverse strand, counting down.
ATGCTGTTCATATATTGTCGCAGTTTATGCATGAGCCCTGGCGCGATCAATGGGATACGGTTTTGAGGGTTGTTAGATATATGAAGGGTTGTCCTGGTCAAGGCATTCTCCTTCGCTCTGATTGTAATTTGCGGCTCCGGGGGTGGTGTGATTTCGATTGGGCGATTTGTCCCATCACGAGACGTTCTTTGTCTGGTTGGTTGATTTTTCTTGATGATTCGCCTATCTCTTGGAAGACGAAGAAACATATGACGGTGTCCCGCTCTTCGGTCGAAGCAGAATATCGTGCGATGGCGGCGGTCACGCGCGAGCTTAAGTGGCTCAAAGGGTTGCTTGGCAGTTTGGGGGTGCAACATTCGTGTGTTATGGATTTGTTTTGTGATAGCCAATCTGCTTTACATCTTGCACAGAATCCAATTTTCCATGAGCGCACAAAACACATTGAGGTGGATTGTCACTTTTTGAGGGATGTTGTTCTTGATGTAGTTATTCGTCCATCTCATGTGCCGACGGATGGGCAATTGACAGATGTTTTCACCAAAGCTTTGGGCAAACGATAATTTGAGTTTCTTTTGTACAAGAGTTGGACATTTGTGACTTGCATGCTCCAATTTGAATGAGGTATTGAGATTAAATTGTATGATTAAATTGTATATATGGTGATTGGCTCATGTGACTTAGGTCCAAGTTGATATATGAATGTATATATATTAATATCATAATGAATGAAAGACTTAGATTATTCTCTCATATTACTTCTTTACAAATTTCATACTTTATAAATTATAATTCCATCGACGTGGCGACCGAAGTGCCTCCAACTCTCGTATTCAAAATCGTGTATATATAAATATATATATATATATAAACTTTATCTGATGGCGCCATATGAAGATGAGTCGTTGGAGGAAATTGAGCCCCCTTTGGTTTGGTTGCAAGAGACTTCGATAATTCTCCTACAACACACATTCAAACTCCACAAAGCCACTATAGATCTCTCGTCTGTGGATAGCCATTTGTAGATGCATGTTCATGCATGAAATTTTTTTTTTTTTCACATCTATTTTTTTTTATTGAATCATTTTTTTATAATACTTGCTATAATATCGTATCGTACGAATCCTCCTTATGACGATATCGAGCTATTTTTATTTTTCTTTCAATATTTCCTTTAGCATTTTCTAGCACTGTCACAAATTAACAAAGCCTTCTAAGCTCACCTAAATTAGAATTAAAAATAATCTTAAATACATATTATCCTACTATTCTTAAATATTGGAGCAAATCTAATAGTCAAAACTTATTCAAAATTGGATCAGAGAATAATAGATTATTATTTTTTATTTGAACACGTGTCCACCAACTCTGATCACCATTTCAAACAGCCCGAGACGCAGTGAACACGACGATGACAAGAGATTATAATTAGAGAATGAGATAATGAGGGACACGAAGGGATTCCATATTTTGTTTATGGTCTCTTTGGTTTTAATTGGTAGATAGACTACTCTGAAGTGAAACCTCCAATCAACTTAGAGACAGGAAGGGGTTTGCTCAACTAAGGGGACAGGAGGAGGTGCATGTGTTTGATTATGTTCTCTTTCGTGTCAAATCCTGCTGTGTCCTGACTCCTGCATATATTGAAACAAAAACTCCAGACAAACTGGAAGAAAGCTCGCGAAACGAACCGAACTGACACGTGGCGTAGCATTATGTGTTTGATTATGTTCTCTTTCGTGTCAAATTCTACTGTGTCCTGACTCCGGCATATATTGAAACAAAAACTCCAGACAAACTGGAAGAAAGCTCGCAAAACGAACCGAGCTGACACGTGGCGTAGCATTATTTGTCAGGGAAAAAAAATGATCTCAGCTCCTGCTAATGTGGGTAAAATTTTTTGACCAATCACGAACCGCCACGTGGCCTCCATTTGTCCTGTGGTTCATTTTCTGTTAGGTGTAGACCTGCTGATATTGAAATCTCAATCAACTTTGCTAGTTGAAAATCAAAAGAGCTACTCTATGAAGCCATAAGGTTTCCAAGCACACGGCCCGGCCCGGGGGGGGGGGGGGGGGGGGGGGGGGGGGGGGTGGATTGTCTTAACGGAAGTTAATTTTGGTTGTCTTTTATATCTACTACTGAAAATATATAGATTTAAATTGAGTTTAGACTAGACTAGTCCCGAGAAAAATAAACGGTCTGAGAATTGTCCTATGGAGAGGTTGTCCAAACACAAAGTCTCGTCAGATTTATCCCAGAATCGATCCTGAACACAAGAGATGGTTAAAACCAAAAGAGCTACTCATCACAACGTTCTAATTAGAAACTGCTACCTACTCTGAGAAGCCCAAGGTTTGCAAGTACACCTCTTCGATGACTCGTAGTAGAGCGTGCGGAGTGTATCATGCCAGTGCCAGACTCTATATTTTAAGATGTGACACGAATTACAAAATGGTGCCCTCAAACATTAATATGAAGGGCATCAACGATTATAGATATATGTACAATTGTATATCACTGTATTTATGAAAGAAATAGAACAGACAAAAGTCTATATAAAAAAAACCAACCAATTAAAGTATTGAATTTGAATTTGGCATATATACAGGAGTAATATATACATAAACTTGTAGACATGAATCGCATATGCAGATATTGTAATCAGTCAGGAAAAAAAATAAAATCTATATATATGATGTCATAAATCCTCTAAAGTCTTAAATATCGAGATTCAATAATAAAATTATAATTTGTTACGTTGTTAAATTTCCTCCAAAAAATATACACACATAGATTGACAGAGGAGATTGACAACGATAGAATGATAGAGGAGATTAAGAGAGTCAGACTGTTAAAGCTGTAAAAGATGAGAGAGTTTGACAGCTACAACACAAAAAAAATAGTCTGACTAACCGACTTATCTCTTTGTATTCTAGTATATAACGACATATAAAAAAAAAATGACTAAAAGAATTAGAATGAGTTTGCTGAAGTTTTATTCAGAATTTGACTTTCATCCATTAAATCGTTTAAATAAAATTAATGATCTCTAAAATTTTGGAACTGAAACAACTATTTCATGGATCTCATGTCAAAGTCCGGACCTGCGTCCTGCCAAGACAGAGTCGTCCAGTGAAAATTATGTCCGTCCTTCAGTATTTGCCATTCCATATCAGATGGCTGGAGAAATGGCTATGACTTCAGATACAGTGGCAAAGCGACTTTTTCTTACAATGATGCGAACAGCGTGGAAATCCGGATGGCCACTTCCAAGCGGATGCTTCTGCATGCGAATGTTAAAAATATGAAATACCTAAGCGAATAAAAGACCTCTTTGTTCTGCACTGTGAGCGCTCCACTTGTATTTCTATGCCAAATCATAAAGAACTCAACATTTGCCTCAATTTTTATTTTAAGGATAATACTTTTCACACTGCCTAAATGTTGGGAATGGCCATGAGATACGATATTAGGCTGGACCTATATGTCTTAAAAAAGAATTCTCATGTAAGATCTGAACAAATTTTAATTATCTACATCTCATAATCCCACCTCATATCCGATGTGGGACTAAATTACAAACTCCATTATCATCCTCCTTTTTAGCGCTCAACCGGAAACGAGATACAATCAAACAATTTTTACATTATCTCGTTTCCGCTAGCCGAACAACCTTAGCATATCCCTCCGACCTTTTGCTCGTTTCCGCTAGCCGAGCACCCTTAGCACATCCAGGCTACCTTTGCTCGTTCCCGCTAGCCGAACAACCTTAGCACACTCCGGCTACCTTTTTAAAGCTAATTCGTGTAGTTGATTCTCCTACTGCATCTTGAGAAGAGTCCGTATAATCCATGAACGTTCAGCATCATCTGTCTCGAACTAATTATAGCCGTTCAAACCAGTCCTGAAACCTTGGGCTTTGATACTACTTGTTGGAAACACGGTGTGACCCGAACCGGAGTTGGCCCATGAGATGCGATATTAGACTGGACATATATGTTTTAAAAGGAAATTCCCATGTAATGCCTGAACCAATCACAATTATCTGCACCTCATGATTCCACCTCCTATCCGATGTGGGACTAAATTATCAACTCTATTATCACCCTCATTTTTAGCTCTCAACCGGAAACGAGATACAATCCAACATCAACCTCCCGTCCCGCAACGCATGTGCCCTCTCCCCTCCTTTTTCCTCCTGTCTCACTCCGGATCCCACCATAAAAAAATTTGGTCAATAAAGAACTGCCACGTGACAGACGGACCATTACGAAACAGAATTTGACGGTGCAGATAGCACTGCTCTTTTTTTAAATGAATTCGATAAACACTGCTAATCAATATAGATTATGTACTCGTGTTCCATTGTCGTGAGTCTTTCTGTGTAAACTGTGTATTCAGAGCAAAGGGAATGGCATCATTTTTCAATGACAGAATTTCAATATATGGCATCAAGCAAGAGTATACCATGCTAAAGTATGGTTCCAAATATAGATGCATGAATAGACCAGGGTAGTTCATCGATGAATCCATATAGAACTAATAGCTAGCAATTAGTCATTTATTGGGTTAAGCACTCTTTATATATTTCTTAGCTTAGAAGCTTTAAAACTTTTTGGAAAATGATATATGGCTCATGGTTTGTGTCCGTGGGCTGCGACCACGTGGCACGATCCCATTGACTCTCTCCTATTTGGTTGGATCCGTCATCGAAATTTTCGCTAATAAAACGCTGCCACATGACGGACGATCACAGTCCTCAGTCACAGACCGCAGACAACGTACCAGCGTCCAAACTTTTTACGTGGACACCCGAAATCATAATGGCAATCATTTTGCATCTTACTTTCAGTCGAATGACACAAGTGTGTTAGCATGGATTTTGTCGTGTCCTAATACATGCCGGAGGGGTTGTGTGCGGGACCTTATATATTCCTTACGCACACCGCATATATTTGTCAGTGTTTCCTAGACTATAATTAATTAATTGTTTCGCACACTGTACCACGATCGTATCACACCGCAACCGTATCGCACCTATACCATACTTGTGCACCACCAGGGCCGGGCCGGGCCGCATCTGCACCGCAACCATGATCACTGCACTTATTTTCCAACAAAAAAAAAAATTAAAGTGCACTTTGTACCGGGACTCAACGGACCTACGGGCCAAGTTGTGTGGCCTGTGAGAGCTAGGAAGAAAACTCACGGAGTTGATGTCGTATCTGTATCATGTTCCGTGTCAGTGTCAGAGCTAAAATACCTCAAAAGGACACGATAACATAGGAACATTGTCCATATCTCACTGTCCATTTCGTGTAGTACTGTTTGTATTCATGTAATTGAGATTCTCATTGAAGTTGTAGGTGAGGCCATGGAACATCTTGTAGTGTGTGATTAGATCGCATAATTTGTGCGCATTTGAGTTGGATCGACAAAGGTTCTTGCCCCCCTGTCAATTTCGATCCATTTCTATTGTCAGATCCAAATATTATTAGGCTTAGGGTTTCGAGTGCAGAAATTGCCAAAATGATATCGTCGCACAATGGACCTTCCCTTTGTCAGGTCGTCGTTCATATGATTGGACTCATTTTGCCACTCAATAATTTGCACTGGCCTTATGTTTTGTGGAAATTATATTATATTATATTATATTATATTATATTGGTGTTGATAGATTTGTGAGTTGGTTCTCATTTATTGATCAATACGGAACTTCTTTTAAGTAGAAAATTGCGTCAAGAACTTGTCCACCAATCAGAAGGAGGCGGCTATTTTTGTTCATCCATCAAAACTAAGATATATGTTCATCCTCCAATTAAGTGTTGCCATGTGTTATTCTTATTCAGCCTAAAATCATTTTGGAAGTAGTTTTGTGAAAATTCAAAGTGATTTTGACTTTTATTTTCATACGTGACAACACTTTATTGGAAGATGAACATACATCCTAATTTTTATGGGTGAAAAAATATTGACTCATTTTTATTTTATTTATTTTTCTAGATAAAAAGGTGGGAGGTATATAGTTTCCTTTCATGCATTTTATTAAAGAACCTATTAACGATACTATCGCACGTAGCACAAAGGACATGTCTAAAATTAAAAACTATACTAAGTTACATACAATAAATAATAATATAATTATGTTATTTGTCTTTCAAAAAATTTGGATGATACCATCTCCAATTATGTGATATCTAACATGACAGCTGACATAGCCGTTCACATGACAAATTTTAACCAAAAAAATTAATGTTAAAGTTAAAGTTAATTTTAATGTTAAATTTTGTCATATCAGCTGTCATGTTAGCAACTATTTCATATGCCACAGAATAGAAGATGATATTATCAAAAAAAATTGGAAGATAAATAGCATTTTTGATAATAATAATAAAAGCTAAATGTGACTAACAACTCACAACCATCGTTAGAGAAATTATTTAATGAGCAGGACTCATCATTAGTCTTCATTCTCCTCCATTCGATTGCTTCAGAATTTAAGGATGGAGAGGAGAGTCAAAACTGTTACTGCAACAAAGACTCATAATGAGTCCGACTCACTAAATAGTTTCTCCCATCACTACACCTCAGACTCTTCAACAATGTTCTTTCCTTTCTTGTACATTGTCATATGTAGCAGTAAAATACTGTAAATTTACAATTGATGTCAACCCAACACACCAAAAGAAGTGGATAGAGAATTCAATCCATTGTCGAGTTCGAACAAATACAAACTGTGGAGTGCTGAGACAGCAATGAGCAAATTTTATCCCCCTCCCCACCTATTCAGTGCCACAATTTCTTCATCTCATAATGGTAAATGATGAATCCGTCTAATAATATAAACAATATATGATAATATCTAACTATTTTTTAAAAATTCTATCCTGATGATATTTTTTAATTGTTTAATTGGTTGCTCACCATTTATCACTAAGAGTCTATTTTTCTTCGTATATAAAAATTAGAATATATATTCATCCTTTCACTTAAACGTTGTCACGTACAAAACCGTTTTCAGTATTTTGGAGGTCCTAAATAAGTCCCCAAAATGAGACCCTCATTTTTTCTATATAATTATTTTTGTAAATCAAAATTCTAGAAAATCCAATAAATCCAAAATGCATTATAATTAGTCGTTGAATACACATAAATTATCACCAAGATCCAATAAATTAAGCAATTCCAACTTCTAAATTTATTTTCAAGATTTTATTTGTTACTTCTCCAGTCAAGCACTAGACAAGTCGCGAAAATGAGACCCTCATTTCTCTATAATTTTTTTTTTGTAAATTCAAATTCCAGCAAATCCAATAAATCTAAAATAGAATATATTTAGTCCTTAAATACACATAAATAATCACCAAGATCCAATAACTTAAGCAACTCCAAATTCTTAAAAAAAAAACTTCATGATTTTATTTAATTCTTCTCCTGTCTACCATGGACTTCTCTAGGTCTATAGTTTTTTTTTGGCATCGAGCTGCTGCTTCAAAAAATAAAAAAAAATAAAAAGGCTCCCTTGGGGCAGGAGGCCCTAGACGGTTGCCTAGCCTGCCTCCCCCTGTAGCCGGCCATGGTCACGTATGAAAATAATGCAATCTAAAATCACTTTAGAAGTGGTTTTATGAACATCCAAAATAGTTTTGATTCTTATTTTGATATGTGATAATACTTGAATGAAAAAGTGCAATCTAAAATCACTTTAGAAGTGGTTTTATGAACATCCAAAATGGTTTTGATTCTTATTTTGATATGTGATACCACTTATAATTCCTTGCATGTCCAGGCTGGCATTAAGAGATGTGTTGTAAATGAGGATTCCTCTACATTATGGCACCGGAGATTAGGTCATATTTCTATAAATAGAATTAAAAGGTTAGTAAATGATGGGGTACTTAGTACTTTAGATTTTACTGACTTTGAGACTTGTATAGACTGCATTAAGGAAAAGCAGACCAACAAGTCAAAGAAATGTGCTAATAGAAGTTTTGCCATATTAGAAATCATACACACTGATATTTGTAGTTCAGACATGGACTCACATGGTCAAAATATTTTCTCTCTTTCATAAATGATTACTCACGATATATGTATCTCTACATGCTTCACAACAAAAAATGAAGCATTGAATGCCTTTAAAGTTTTCAAGGCAGAAATAGAGAAACAATGCTGCAAACAAATTAGGATTTTGAGATCAGGTAGAGGTGGAGAATATTATAGTAGATACACGGAAGATGGACAAGCTCCTGGACCATTTGCCAAGTTTTTTCAAGAACATGAAATTGTTGTCCAATATACCATGCCTGGTTCTCCGGACCAGAATGGTATAACAAAGAGAAGAAACCGAACATTATTGGACATGGTGAGGAGTATGCTTAGCAGCTCAAAACTTCCTAGATCCTTGTGGACTGGAGCACTTAAGACGACAGTTTATACATTAAATCGAGTTCCAACCAAGGCTGTCCCAAAGACGCCATTTGAGTTATGAAAATGCTGGAAACCGAGTTTGCGACATATGTACGTTTGGGGATGCCCGTATGAAGTGAGAATTTATAACCCACAAGAAAAGAAGTTGGACCCAAGGACCATTAGTGCACATTTTATTGGATATGCTGAAAGGTCTAAGGGGTACAGATTTTATTGTCCATCTCATAGCACTAGGATTGTGGAATCAAGAAATGCTAATTTTTTTGAATATGACTTGATCAGTGGGAGTGATCAAATTAGGAACATAGTTTGTGATATTGATCATACATAGTCTCAACCTTATACTTCAAGTGATAGATTGATTGTTGTTCACAATACCCTTCAAGAACAAATGGGTGTAGAACAACCAATCATCGAAGTTCAAGAAATCACTGAAGTCCAACCAGTCATTGAAGTTCCAAAAGTTGTTGACAATATTCCAGTAGATCAAGTTAATTAAGGGTTGCCTGACACTTTTGAACTGCGAGTTGAACCTCATACTTTCCAGGAAGATGATGGTGTAACATTAAGGAGATCTTACTCGAACTAAGAGATCAGCAATTTCTGGTAATTATCTAGTGTATCTGCAAGAATTTGACTATATTATAAGAGTCAAAAATGATCCTGAATCCTTTTTACAAGCCATGAGTTATAAAGAATCAAAATATGGTACAATGCCATGAAGGATGGGATGAGTTCCATGAGGTGCAACAATATTTGAGACCTTGTTGAGTTGTCCAATGGAGCAAAAATCATTGGACGTAAATGGGTCTTTAAGACAAAGAAAGATTCATTGGACAACATTGAGAGATATAAGGCGAGACTTGTTGCAAAGAGATTTACTCAGAAAGAATGAATCTATTACACGGAGACATTTTTTCCCGTATCTAAGAAAGATTCCTTATACATTATTTTGGCATTAATATCTCACTTTGATTTAGAGTTGCAACAAATGGATTTGAAAACTGCATTTCTTAATGGAGAATTAGAGGAAGAGGTTTACATGAAACAACATGAAGGATTATCCTCTAGCGATGGTGAGCAATTGGTTTGAAAACTCAAGAAATCCATATACGGTTTAAAACAAGCTTTCCGCCAATGGTATTTAAAATTCTATAACGTAATTACTTCATTTGGTTTTATAGAAAACATTATGGATTAATGCATATACCTTAAGATCAATAGGAGTAAAATTTATTTTCTTGTTTTATACGTGGATGACATCTTACTTGCAACCAATGATAAGGGTTTACTTCATGAGGTAAAATAATTCCTCTCTGAAAATTTTGACATGAAGGATATGGGTGATGCATCTTATGTCATTGGTATTAAGATCCATAGAGACATATTTTGAGGCATCTTGGGTCTGTCTCAAGAAACCTATATCAATAAAGTTTTAGAGAGATTTTGGATGAAGCATTGTTCACCTAGTGTTTCTTCCATAGTGAAGGGTGACAGGTTCAACCTGAACCAATGTCCGAAGAACGATATTGAGAGGGAACAAATGCAGAACATTCCATATGCTTCTGCTGTAGGAAGCATGATGTATGCTCATGTTTGCACAAGACCTGATATTGCATTTGTTATTGGAATGTTAGGACGATATCAGAGTAACCTATGTATGGATCACTGGAGAGCTGCAAAGAAAGTGATGAGGTATCTTCAAGGAATAAAAGACTACAAGCTTATGTACAAACGGACGAACAATTTAGAAGTTGTAGGATACTCAGATTCAGACTTTATTGGCTGCGTTGATTCACGTAAATCAACATTGGGATACATTTTTATGTTGGTCGGTGGAGCTGTATCTTGGAGAGGAGCATTAAGCAACATTGATTGCTACTTCTACTATGGAGGCTGAGTTCGTAGCCTATTTTGAGGCGACTTTACATGGTGTATGGCTTATGAGTTTTATTTCAGGGCTTAGAATTATGGATTTTATCTCTAGGCCATTGAGTATATATTATGACAATTCAGCTGCTGTCTTTTTGACGAAGAACAACAAAAGTGGAAGTTGAAGTAAACACATCGACATTAAGTATCTAGCCATAAGGGAACATGTTAAGGAAAAGAAAGTTATTATTGAGCACATTAGCACTGAATTGATGATTGTTGATCCTTTGACTAAAGACATGCTACCGTTAAAATTCAAGGATCATGTAGCGAATATGGAACTTGGTTCCCTTATGTAGTTTCTATTGTACAAATAAAGTTATTAATGAAACTCTTATTATGATGTTTTCTTATATTTATGTGCACTTTATTTAATTTGAAAAAATTTATTCATTGGACCAAGAATGAACATATGGTTTATTCATTAAGTTACGTTGCCATAAAGTATAATATTAAGAAATAAATGCATTGTAATACATGAAAGATAATACTCATTATAAAAAGGATCTATCGTCATGATTTATGTGTTTATTACTTAATATGAATTATAGTTGGTTTTAAGATAATACATTGGATTAAAAGTATGGGCCAAGTGGAAGAATGTTAGTAATTGTTGGATTGACAACGGTTATTCCCTTAGTTTATGGTCCATAACTTTTGCTCCAACTCTTTCTATTCCCAAGGGAAGTTACCAACTCTTCCTATTCCTAATGAAAGTTACCAGCCCTTCATATTCCTAAGTGAAAGCTACCAATTATCACCACTTTTTGTGAAGTGGCAACATTATGAACAAGAGCACGATTGAAAGCTCATTTTTCTATATAAAAATTTTGGTCCCCAAACTAGATACTCAGACTTCTACATATTACACCATCAAAAATTGAGTGTTCATAATTTGAAAGTCCAAACGCTAGTGAGTACTAAAGTTTTTCTTGTTCAAACATCAATGGCTGGAGGTCAGTTCAAATGAAAATATTATTATTTTGATCTCTTTGTTTAATTTCTGCATTAGGATCATATATATATTGCTTTTTTAAAATGAACATATATCTTAAATTTGGATGGATGAACAAAAATAGAATCTTATCACTACTTATCACTGTCCTTCTGAATAACTTCTCACCCACTACAGTTTGGAGTCGGAATATAGGAACATATGGTCTCAAAGCTTCTTTCCTCTCGTGACGCCTTCAATTATGTTCCACACATATTGAGTTTGGACCATCAGACTTTGTTTTTTTGTTTTTTGTTTTCCTGTCCATCGTGTTGATCAGGCTTGACAATGGACTGCCACCGACTCAATCTCCTATTCCAAAAAGAGAATATTGTGGCTCTCCCTGACACGGCATGGAATGGCCTTAGGGGGGTGTCATCTAACCTGTTCCTAATCCATGCTGCTATTTAATTTTTTAGATTATTTATAATAATTATTTCTAAATTTTAAATTTATTATACGAAATATTTCTATTTTTAAACTAATTATACTAATCATCCATTTCTTTAGAAATTTTTTTAAAAATAGAGACAGTTAGTGTTATAACTTTTTATTTTTATTTTAAAATAGGAGTACCCCGAATAATAAAGATAAAATATAGAGGTGGTCAGTATAATTAGTTTAAAAATGGAGGTACTTTAGTATAATAAATCAACAATTTAGGAATAATTGGTATAAATAATCCTAATTTTTTTCAATATTCACGCACTATTAATCTACATTCTAAACTGTTCCAGGACTAGTACTTCTTTCGACCCGATCGAATGCATGTTTCGCTCTCACTGAAACAATGTTGCGTCGGCCCATGCCGCTATTATTTAGCTATCTTGACATATTATACCATTTGCATGTGCCAACTCAAACTCACATGTAGGTCAGGATTTGACAGACCCCACTTCGGAACCCCACTTGAGGTGAATAAGGTAAGTTCCAAAATCAAATCATGTTATATATATATATATATATATATATATATATATATATATATATCTCAAAGTATCTCCATCATCACAACTAGAGATAACAATTTTTTCGAATCCGACGGAGATTTGATTTTTTTTCTCCGATGGGAGACGAGTTTGGGGACTTAAAAACAGAGAGGAGGTGGGGATGGGGATTAAAAGAATTTTTCGGTTGATTTCGGAGTCGGGTATGGATATAGTACTCCCCGTCCCGGTAAATCCCTGATCCCGATTACTTGTACTCATATTTTTTTTATATGGAAATGTAGACCTCTATTTGTAATATTTTTTGTGGCATTAACATTCTCTCTTTATTATTTTGTATTATAGACTTCTAATATTCTCTTTTTGTTGTATTGTATCATTTTTTCTATCTAATAATATATTTGTTTTATGGAAACAAGAATTTATTAACATGTCTTGTATATAATTTTTTTTGAATAAAAATAGTTTTAAAGCTTATAATGTACATAAAAAAATGGTTAACATGGCATGGAACGGGAATGAAAAAATCCGAACAGAAGTGTTAACGGGGTAGGGACGGGGAGTGCATTTTTTAACGGGGACGGGGATAAAAAATTAAACCCGAATGGGAACTGGGACGGGGATGAAAATTCGAATACTATTCGGGGACAAGGATGGGGGGTATGGTCCCCGGCCCCAACCCGCACCGTTGCCATCCCTAATCACAACCGTTGGAACTTGTTCACTACAAAAATACACTGTTTTAGCGACGGAATTATCCGTCGCTAAAATGTATATTTCCGTCGCTATTTGCATTTAGCGACTGATTAACGACAGAGATGTTCCGTCAGAAAAATTAAGGTCGCTACGGGAATCCCGTCGCTAATCCGTCGATAAAGCGACGGATTAGCGACATAAATTCAGCGATGGATCAGTGACGTTAATTTTTGTCGTTAAACTTTCTGATTACTTACCGACAAAATAGAGACGAATTATGTGAGCCCAAAATTTTCCAAAATTTTCAGAAAGTTCTGTACATTTAGGACTCACAGAGTTCGTCGTTAATTCGTGGCTAATCCGTCGCTAAGTCGTCACTCCTAGTGACGGATTAGAGATGAATATTAGCGACGGACTCTGATACATGTTTGTTACATTCGTGTGTATCAGACGTTTTAGCGACGGGTAGTCCGTCGCTAGGTAGTTGCTGGCCTAGGATTTTCGGTCGACAATCCGTCGCTGACCTGAGATTTTCCAGATTTTTGTCACTATTACGTCGCCAGTCCGTCGCTAAAGGTAATTTTTTTTTCCAGAAATCAATTTCTGCTGAGCATATACTTGTTCTACATTCACCAATTTTTACACAAATAAATTTTACACAAGTAAATTCCACACAAACTAATAGAACTCACACAAATAACTGTTATACAATCCCATAAAGTCAAATAAATACAACCAACTCAAAAAAATTCCATAAACTAAAAAAATCCATCAAGTCGACGGCGGAGGCGGCGGCGGCTATCGGCTAGCCATATACTGCGCCACAACCATAGCGATGATATCTTGTAGATTATTAGGAGCAACGGAAGACGGAGCAGTGGCATGAGTCGTCGAAGGAGCTGGATGACCCATCGATGTCGTCGGAGGAGCTGGAGCCGCTGGACTAGCTGGAGGACCCAACGTAGTAGCCGTCGGAGGAGCCGTCGTAGGAGCTGTCGGAGGAGCAGGTGTTGCAGCATCATGAGTGGCTATCAACTATTGGACTAGCCCATGTAGCTCATGCATAGTCATCGTGAGCTAATATAGAGACATCGCACCAGAAGGAACGCCAGCGCCGGACACTGATGGAGCTGGAGTAGCCGTCGGAGGAGGTTTGGAAAGAACCGACGGTTGTGATGCCAACGATCCTGTACCGTACACGCTTCCATCTTTCCCTCTCCTGACAGCTTGTACCCACCGATCGTTTCTCTCAGTCGGCGTACTGCTCTCAGCGCCCCCCTCTAACGTCTCATAGTCTCGAATATTTATTTATATAAATAGGTTTAGAGTTAAGGATTTTAGAGTTATATGTACTATATTTGATTTTGGTTAGAGTATCATATTAGATACTAGATATCATAGTATATGTATATAATTTGAGTTATATTTGCTATATTTGATTTTCATGATATCTTAAAATATGATATTAACCATGGTTCAAACTATCAGAATTGGAATCGGTATCAGACCATTCCTATGGGGTTTAAAGTAAATTGAATGAAATTATAATTTTAAGTATTTACAGTATTTATAATGTTGTTTCTTAAAATATGATATTAACAAAGGTGCATAATTTTAAGTATTTACAGTGTTGTTTCTTAGTATTTTTGAAATTGAATAAAATAGTAATCACCCTTGTCGATTAATTACATGCGATAGATAAGTTTTTCTCTTTTATATGCTTTTATAATATTAATATAACCTAATATAACTTCATAAACCATCAGAATGGATAAAAAATTAAACTAGAAACTAAAAAATGTCATAATTTTACTGTTTGACCTAGAGTTGACCTAGTTTGACTATTTTGACCTAGAAACCTAGAATCTAATTAAATTATAAAAATAATCTAATTAAATTATAAAAATAATCTAATTAAATTGACAAAATTTTATAAAGAAAACTTACATATGCTTTGGCGGCCCGCTCATCTACGAGCTTCTCATCCTTCTTTCTTTTGTGGGTCTGCTGGAAGATTGCTGAGAAGTCGACGGTCTTGGGCTCTTCTCCGGCTCTGGCGGCCTCATCGTACTGTAAAAATTAAGCAATTAATAAATAAACAAAAAAATTAGAATTACAAAAAAAACTGATTTAGCAAATTTTTTTAATACTAACCATCCGTGAAAATGTTCGACGGTTGGAATGGATCCACCAGTATGGAGACCATCCTTAGCACGGGTGTAGAAGCATAAAAAGTACGCGTCCAGGCGTCCAAACAAACCATGCGCCCCATAAGCAGGCTCAACAGAAATCTGGCTGCAGAGGTACCCTACGGCCCAACAAGGTGACGTCCATGCGTCCCAATCAGCCGAAGAAGCCTTGGCCGCAGATGAACCTGACACGACGTCCCGTCAACAGGATCGTCTCTGACACAGAATTCTGACAAAAATAATTTTTCTGATTGTCTCAAAAGATGTGAACATACTAAACGACAAAAGTCTCACGTCAGCACATAACTTCACTATCGACGGGTGTGCAGCACCACGTGTACAACCCAACAATGATCCCATGCGCCTCATGCATCTATGGCCCCATTCATCCCAGACTCCATACGTTCCATGCGTTTCTGGCCTCGTGCGTCCCGGACTCCATGCGTCTCATGCATCTCTGGCCCGATGTATCCCAGACTCCATGTGTTCCATGCGTCTCTGGCCTCGTGCGTCCCGGACTCCATGCGCCTCATGCATCTCTAACCACATGCGTCTCAGACTCTATGAATACCAATTTTTGCTGTTACAACTGAAGTAGCTCTCTCCAACCAAGTGCGGACCACGTGTCAAAATTGACCAAGTCACGCCCACAAAGGACGAGAACCCCCGCGTTTTTCGGCCGGATTCTCCGGCCACGTCGCCGGAGAACCTCCCCCTCTACCCCCACGACCTTCCCTCGGCCCGCCTAGCCCGGCCTCGACCCCCCCGTGGAGCCCCTATAAATACCCCTCGTCTCCGCCTCCTTCCCCCCCCAAAACCCGAAACCCTAACCCTAACCACCCCGACTCCGCCCACCCCCTCACCGGAGCTCCGCCCTCCAGCACCCAGCCGCCCAGCCAGCGCCGACGCCGACTGACCTTCCTCTCCTCCTCCTCCAGCAAGCCGACCCCGACCGGCTGAGCATCCCCTAGCCCCGCTGCCCTCCGCCGGAGCCCGCCCCAGCGCCGCCCAGCTCCTCCAGCAGCGCCGCCCTAGCCGGCCGACGACGCCTCGACCGTCCAGCGCTCCTCCAGCGAAGCCCCGGACACGCGGACACAGCCCAGCCCTAGGCCGGACACAGCGGGACACGAACTCACGTGTCGGACACAGTTCAAAACCCGGTTTCTCGGGTCCCCTTCAGGTACTCGTAACTTGCACCTCGGATCTCTGTTTTCGATTCTGTAAATTTTTACGCGAAGCCTGTATGACCCTCTCGGTGTCCGGACAAACCGCTCGGGGCATCGCGTCCTGTGGTGATCGCACACCGCGATCCAAAAATAGGAAAAACCAGACCCTGTTTTACCCCGGAACTGAGTGCGCCCCGCCAAATGGGACGACTTGGTCGCGTGCGGTCTTCACAGATACGTGCGCGTCGTTGACACGGACGTGTGAGATTTCGCGGAAGCTGATTCGGGTGTGCGTGCACACCGGAATCAACGCGTATCCGCGGACATCGCCCCGTATCCGACTTTTCTGCAATTCATCCTAACTTCGTGCACACACGTCAGATCGAGACGAAACTTGTGCCATCGGACTCGTAGCAATACGCTGGTCCTGTGGGTCAAGTTTGGTTCGATTCTGAGAACGTTGACGAAATCGCGTGTCGTGGGCCCCACAGGCCCCGCTTGACGGGCGATTTCGTGATCGGCTCATCGGAATTCAAATCTGAAAGTTCCGTTGGGTTCGTATTAGCGTTCCTGATCTGTTGACACTAAGTTTGGTGAATTTGGAGACCGTTGACCCTGACACATTTTTCGGTGTAAAGCGGGCCCACCGGTGGACCCCGTTTTAGCCCAAAATTGTCGTTTTTGCCCTTGTCTCCAAATTGGACCCAAGGACAGGTGATCCTAGCTGTTTGACACCTTCTGAGCGTGATGGTACTGTTTATTTCAGCTTTCGGAGACATCTCTAGAAATTTCCGAAACCAGGACCTAAGTGGAATCCAAACACCAGGCAAGTGCACCTTGCCAAACTTGCAGTCATTATTTTTATAGTTTCTGTAAAAATACTCTGCTGAATTTCTTGTGAAAATTCATATAAACTGATTTAAACTGCTTAACCTAGGGAACGTATGACGTACCTAGTGTCCGATCATAGTCGGGTACCGACACCGTACGCGGTGTTGGGTTCGTCATTTAGAGATGGATTTACGATCCCCTTACTTTGTACTTGACCTATCAAGTACCCTACAACCCAGGACACTTGACACTATCATGGACAGAATCCTCCTGAGATATTCGTGGTGATTCTGTATAGGATACAGGACTTGATAGAGACATTTATTATAGACAGTATGACTTGTTGCATTAGTATAATCCCGCTGACATGGACATGAGACGTTATGGTCATGGCTTGCATGATTACATTGGGTGGGGAGAGACACACAGGCTACAGGCTGTTCTATATATATATCTACTATTATTGTGAGGTTGTAGACTCTCCAGCAAAGCTAGACCCTTTACGTGTTATTACTGCTACCGGCTCCCCGACACAGAGCTTGTAGCGGTCTCAGCCTGAGTACTAGTGTTGCTCTCATTTGCATATCACATAGATGGTTACTTAGTTTACCCTGCTGTTCATTTATTTATTGCACTGCTTATTCAGTTGGCTTGTTTTATCTTGTGCCTTGCTATGTCCACTGAGGACCTGGAATGGATTATGTCCCCAGGTTTAGCTGAGGAGCAGTATCCCGAGGTATACGGGACCGGAGCTGAAGCTATTGCTGGAGCTGAACCAAACACTGAAGACGAGGTGACTGCCGAGGACTTCTCCTGAGTGCCTGTCCCAGTACTCATTTATTTATTTCATGTTTATATCGTTTGTTCCTGGCCTATAGAGCCAGTTTATTCAGACTTAAGTCGGATTGTTGCTCCGACTGACTTGCTGTGATTTGTTATTGCTACTTATTTCCATTCAGTATGCAGTTTATTACTTTATCTTTATGGATGAGATTAGTGTGACTTGTGTAGTAGACCTTATTTACAGCTTAAGTACGCCCTGATGGTTCCATTAAATTGGGTTATCCATCGGTGCGTGCTGCTGGCCATTGCCACGTATCTCCAGTCCCTCGGCATTTTGGGACTGGGGCGTGACATGGTTTCTGTGGTGGCCCATGCAAGTCATGACTAAATTGTTCGGTTTCAACTTAGGGACCGGACAGGCCTGCAATAGGATAGGTTATAGGATCTCATCCATTGATTGAATCATTTTTGAACTCTATGTCGAATTCAATTTAATTGCTTGAATTGTATCCTGTTTTGATTCCTCTGTGCGTTCTCATTGTTTCCTTTTGGTGCAGAGTTATGGATCCCAGGAGTGGTGACGAGACCCCCTTGGTTACACCGACTGAAGCAGGGTTTACCTGCGAAGCTGGAACGACGCCAGATACCAGAGGACAATCCTCTCAGAGCAATCAAACTGGCCAGCCAAGTTCCAGGTTCAGGCGTGATGACATTTCGCCTCCTCCCCAGTTCCCTCCTACGATGCCTGTCTTTCCCCCAGGACAGGCAATGGACGTCCAGCAAATATTCCAGATGTTCTACGCCATGATGCAGGCACAATAATAGATCCAACAGGAGACCCAACGCCGAGAGGCCGAGAACCTAAGGAACAGCCTAGTCGCAGCATTGGAACATGCAAACCCACCAAATAGGCGGCCAGCGACGGGATCTATTACAGATTTCCGTCAACTCAAGCCCCGTACCTTCTCGGGCAAGGAAGGACCAACTGAAGTGCATGAATGGCTTACAAACACACATCATCAGTTGGAGGCCGCCGAACTACCAAGGGACAAATGGATGACTGCCGTCAGGATGCAACTGACGGACAACGCACATCATTGGTGGTTGTCCGAAGAAAGAAGGCTCGGACATGATCAGGTTACCTGGGAGGAGTTCTCCAGACTCTTCCAGAAAATGTACATCCCTGCTGTGGCTCGGTCAGAACTTCGAGACAGATTCAACCGCCTGATCCAGGGCAACATGATGGTGGAGGAATACAACGCCGAATTCATTCGCCTGAGCCGCTTCGCTCCTTCGCTAATTCCTACCGAAGAGGAGAAGGCGGAGAAGTTCTTTGATGGGCTCAGGTTCGAGCTTCAGAAGTTAATTGGATCAGTCGCGCCCACCTCTTACACCGACGTCCTAGCTGCAGCACGTCGGCTGGAGCGCGTTACTCGGAGGAAATCAAGCCTGAAACGTCCCTTCTCCTCAGCACCATCCAAGTCATCACCAGGGGAATCTGCTAAACGGCCCCAGAAGAGCCCGCCTCCAAGAGCAGCAACTAAGAACTTGCCTACTTGCCATTACTGCAGCAAGGTAGGACATATTGAAAAGGAATGTCGACGCAAGCTGGGACTCTGCCTGGTTTGCGGATCTGGACAACACTTCTCAAAGGACTGTTCGGAACGTCGAGAGGGAGTTCCGAATCGACCAGCTCCACCTGCAGCTCTTCCAACTGGGGGAGCAACTCAGACAGGGCCTGGAGGAGCCAGGCCACCTCTACCACCTCAGGCATCATTGTTCCAACAAGCTCGTCAGCAAAGGGGTCCCGCTCAGGGACGAGGTCAGGCATATGCACTAGCAGTCACTGAGGAAGCTACTGCAGGCGAAGTGATAGCAGGTACCATATTAGTAGCTTCAATTCCTGCTGTAGCATTATTTGATTCTGGAGCTTCGCATTCATTTATTGCTGCTAGCTTCGTAGCCACACATAGAATAGCTACCGCACCTCTCTCGAAGATGAAGAGAATTCTAACGGAAGGTGGAATTATCCCGGTTAGTGATACTTGTAGATCATGTTCGGTAGTGGTCTGTGGCCGAGTGATGCGAGCCCAATTCCTGATCTTTTTTATGCCTGATTACGATATTGTACTTGGTATGGACTGGTTAAGTCAGTACCATGCGACACTGGATTGCCGGCTTGGAAAAGTGATATTTAGACCCCCTAGCCTTCCTGAGTTTGAATTTCTACGAGGAGCTGTAGAACAAGGGGTCCAGCCAACTCTTAGGGTATTGACTGTAGAAGAAGATTCAAGATACCCAAGAGTCATAACGGAATTTGTGGATGTGTTTCCCGACGATCTTCCAGGTTTACCACCTGATCGGGAGATAGAATTCATAATAGACCTAACTCCAGGAGCCGAACCTATCACTTCATCGGTATATCGGCTAGCACCTAAGGAGTTAGTGGAGCTGAAAACACAAGTTGACGACCTTCTGAAGAAAGGATTTATCCGGCCCAGTATTTCACCATGGGGAGCACCTATACTTTTTGTACCCAAGAAAGATGGATCTGTACGACTGTGCATTGATTACAGAGCCCTTAATGCTGTAACTATTAAGAACCGGTACCCATTACCACGCATTGATGATTTGTTTGACCAATTGAGTGGTGCTAAGGTATTCTCAAAGATTGACCTTAGATCCGGTTATCACCAGATTAGGGTGAAGAAGGAAGATATCCCAAAGACGGCCTTCAGAACTAAGTATGGGCATTATGAGTTCCTAGTTATGCCGTTTGGTTTAACCAACGCACCCGCCGTATTTATGAGTTTGATGAACGGGGTCTTCCATCAGTACTTGGATAAGTTCGTGGTGGTGTTCATTGATGATATCCTAGTCTACTCCAAGAACCACGAAGAGCACGAGGAACACCTTAGAATTGTGCTAGAAACCTTGAGAAAGGAGAAGCTGTATGCCAAACTCAGCAAATGTGAGTTCTGTATGGACAAGGTGCCATTCTTAGGGCATATTATCTCGGGTGAAGGACTGTCTGTAGACCCAAAAAAAGTCACTGCTATAGAAACCTGGCTTACCCCTACCTCTGTTGCGGAAGTGAGAAGTTTTCTTGGACTTGCTGGGTATTACCGGCGGTTCGTAGAAAATTTTTCAAGGATCGCAGAGCCGATGACTAAGCTGACATGGAAGGATCAGGAGTTCATATGGACGGAAGAATGCCAGAATACCTTCGAAGAATTGAAGAGGCGTCTAACAACAACACCAGTCTTGACTCTTTCCTCGGGGTCAGGAGGTTTTGTTGTATACAGTGATGCGTCCGGTAGTGGACTAGGTTGTGTCTTGATGCAACATGGCAAGGTTATCGCTTATGCATCAAGGCAGCTGAAGGTCCACGAGAAGAACTACCCAACGCACGACCTGGAGCTAGCTGCAGTAATTTTTGCATTAAAGATCTGGAGACATTATCTGTATGGAGAAAAGGTCGAGATATTCACTGATTATAAGAGCTTAAAGTATGTTTATACACAGAAGGAGCTCAACATGAGGCAAAGGCGTTGGCTTGAGTTGATGGTGGACTTTGACATCGATCTGCAGTACCACCCGGGGAAAGCAAATATTGTAGCCGACGCCCTCAGCAGAAAACCCTCGGCTTATTTCTTAACGGAGCAGCCTCAGCTATTACAAGACTTGCAAGATCTGCAGATAGAGGTTGTTCTACCTGGACAAGATGGTTTGCTGGCTAACCTCGAATTGAAGTCATCACTGGTGGAGAGAATCAAAGAAGCCTTGCCTAATGATGCCAGATTCTGAAGGCTGAAGGAAAGAACAGAAGCAGGCCTGCAGACGGGACTTCGCATCCACGAGGACGGAACATTAAGGTGCGGAAATCGCCTATGTGTTCCAAATGGAGAATTAAGGCAGGAATTGATGACAGAAGCCCATAGCTCCATATACTCGGTTCATCCAGGAGGAACCAAGATGTACCGGGACCTAAGACAATATTACTGGTGGTATGGAATGAAAAGGGAGATTGCCCGCTTTGTGGCAAAATGCTTAGTCTGCCAGCAGGTGAAGGCCGAGCACCAAAGGACTGCAGGTATGTTGCAGCCGCTTCCCATCCCTGAATGGAAGTGGGAGCATATTACCATGGACTTCGTCACTGGATTTCCAAGAAGCCCTAGTGGTAAGGATGCAGTATGGGTCATCGTGGATCGGCTCACTAAGTCGGCTCACTTCTTGCCGTTCAGAGTTGGACAATCCACAGAAGTACTAGCCGACATGTATATGCGTCAGATCGTAAAATTACATGGAGTGCCGGTTAGTATTGTATCAGATCGAGACTCGAGATTTATATCTCACTTCTGGCGAAGCATGCAAGAGAGTCTCGGCACCAGGCTCAAGTTCAGTACTGCCTATTATCCTCAGACAGACGGCCAATCAGAGCGCATAATTCAGATCCTAGAAGATATGCTGCGATCTTGTATACTGGACTTTGGAGGATCTTGGGAAGATCACCTATATTTAGTGGGGTTCTCCTACAACAACAGCTATCAGGCAAGCATTCAGATGGCACCTTTCGAGGCGTTGTACGGAAGGAAGTGCAGATCTCCAATATGCTGGAGCGACGTTGGCGAACGTCAAATACTGGGTCCAGAGTTGGTAACAGAGACAGTAGAGAAAGTAAAACAGATTCAGAACCATCTCCGTGCAGCCCAGGATAGACAGAAGCACTGGGCCGATGCACACCGACGACCCCTGGAGTTCAAGGAAGGTAAGCATGTATTTTTGAGGATCTCGCCCATTAGAGGTACTATCAGATTTGGCAGCAGAGGCAAGTTAAGCCCAAGGTACATTGGGCCATTTGATATCTTGGAGCGCATTAGTGAGGTGGCTTACCGTCTTGCATTACCTCCATCCTTAGAGGGAGTGCATGACGTATTCCACGTCTCACAATTGAGGAGATATGTGACGGACCCAAGCCATATAGTCGATCATTCTGAGATTTCGGTGGGACCTAGCCTGAGATACGAGGAGCAGCCAGTGGGTATACTCGACACCAGCGAGAAGATACTGCGAGGGCAGACAATCAGGCTGGTTCGAGTAGCTTGGAAACAGCACTCTCCTGGCGAATCGACCTGGGAACGAGAAGATGTTATGCGCCAGCGTTATCCACACTTATTTGTAGAATCAGGTAGAACTTAAGCATTCTTTAATTCTGTAAATCTTGCCTTTATAGTTTACCCTTCGATTGCGAGGACGCAATCCTCTTAAGGGGGGTAGATTGTAAACACCCAAAATTTTTAAATATTTTTTTGGAATTAATATGCAATTTTCATTAATTTACATAGGACCTGTGGTGAGTTTGTAATTTTTAATTGCCAATAAACAGCATTAAAATGAAATGAAAATATAATTTTATGGTGTAAAATAGAAAACCGGACTTAGGATAATTTTCTGGGATTTTATTGGGCCTCGGACCTATTTTTAAAAGCCTAAAAACTATTTTTATAATTAATTAATTAATTACTGTTTTATTATTATTATTATTATTATTATTATTATTATTATTATTATTATTATTGTTATTATTTTTATTTTAATTAGCTTTAGGCCCGGCCCGGCCCAGTGGGCCGAGCCCGTTAAACCCAGCCCAACCCCCTGTTAACGGGTCGGGCGGGTCGGCCAGACCCGGATCCGCGCCCGACCCGACCCGGACCCCATCATCCCCAACCCCACGAACCCCCGCATTTTCCGGCCGGATTCTCCGGCTACGTCGCCGGAGAACCTCCCCCTCTACCCCCACGACCTCCCCTCGGCCCGCCTAGCCCGGCCTTGACCCCCCCGTGGACCCCTTATAAATACCCCTCGTCTCCGCCTCCTTTCCCCCCCAAAACCCGAAACCCTAACCCTAACCACCCCGACTCCGGCCACCCCCTCACCGGAGCTCCGCCCTCCAGCACCCAGCCACCCAGCCAGCGCCGACGCCGGCTGACCTTCCTCTCCTCCTCCTCCAGCAAGCCGACCCCGACCGGCTGAGCATCCCCTAGCCCCGCTGCCCTCCGCCGGAGCCCGCCCCAGCGCCGCCCAGCTCCTCCAGCAGCGCCGCCCTAGCCGGCCGACGACGCCTCGACCGTCCAACGCTCCTCCAGCGAAGCCCCGGACACGCGGACACAGCCCAGCCCTAGGCCGGACACAGCGGGACACGAACTCGTGTGTCGGACACAGTTCAAAATCCGGTTTCTCGGGTCCCCTTCAGGTACTCGTAACTTGCACCTCGGATCTCTGTTTTCGATTCTGTAAATTTTTACGCGAAGCCTGTATGACCCTCTCGGTGCCCGGACAAACCGCTCGGGGCATCGCGTCCTGTGGTGATCGCACACCGCGATCCAAAAACAGGAAAAACCAGACCCTGTTTCACCCCGGAACTGAGTGCGCCCCGCCAAACGGGACGACTTGGTCGCGTACGGTCTTCACAGATACGTGCGCGTCGTTGACACGGACGTGTGGGATTTCACGGAAGCTGATTCGGGTGTGCGTGCACACCGGAATCAACGCGTATCCGCGGACATCGCCCCGTATCCGACTTTTCTGCAATTCATCCTAACTTCGTGCACATACGTTAGATTGAGACGAAACTTGTGCCATCGGACTCGTAGCGATACGCTGGTCCTGTGGGTCAAGTTTGGTTCGATTCTGAGAACGTTGACGAAATCGCGTGTCGTGGGCCCCACAGGCCCCGCTCGACGGGCGATTTCGTGATCGGCTCATCGGAATTCAAATCTGAAAGTTCCGTTGGGTTCGTATCAGCGTTCCTGACCTGTTGACACTAAGTTTGGTGAATTTGGAGACCGTTGACCCTGACACATTTTTCGGTGCAAAGCGGGCCCACTGGTGGACCCCGTTTTAGCCCAAAATTGCCGTTTTTGCCCTTGTCTCCAAATTGGACCCAAGGACAGGCGATCCTAGCTGTTTGACACCTTCTGAGCGTGATGGTACTGTTTATTTCAGCTTTCGGAGACATCTCTGGAAATTTCCGAAACCAGGACCTAAGTGGAATCCAAACACCAGGCAAGTGCACCTTGCCAAACTTGCAGTCATTATTTTTATAGTTTCTGTAAAAATACTCTACTGGATTTCTTGTGCAAATTCATATAAACTGATTTAAACTGCTTAACCTAGGGAACGTATGACGTACCTAGTGTCCGATCATAGTCGGGTACCGACACCGTACGCGGTGTTGGGTTCGTCATTTAGAGATGGATTTACGATCCCCTTACTTTGTACTTGACCTATCAAGTACCCTACAACCCAGGACACTTGACACTATCATGGACAGAATCCTCCTGAGATATTCGTGGTGATTCTGTATAGGATACATGACTTGATAGAGACATTTATTATAGACAGTATGACTTGTTGCATTAGTATAATCCCGCTGACATGGACATGAGACGTTATGGTCATGGCTTGTGTGATTACATTGGGTGGGGAGAGACACACAGGCTACAGACTGTTCTATATATATATCTACTATTATTGTGAGGTTGTAGACTCTCCAGCAGAGCTAGACCCTTTACGTGTTATTACTGCTACCGGCTCCCCGACACAGAGCTTGTAGCGGTCTTAGCCTGAGTACTAGTGTTGCTCTCATTTACATATCACATAGATGGTTACTTAGTTTACCCTGCTATTCATTTATTTATTGCACTGCTTATTCAGTTGGCTTATTGTATCTTGTGCCTTGCTATGTCCACTGAGGACCTGGAATGGATTATGTCCCCAGGTTTAGCTGAGGAGCAGTATCCCGAGGTATATGGGACCGGAGCTGAAGCTATTGCTGGAGCTGAACCGAACACTGAAGACGAGGTGACTGCCGAGGACTTCTCCTGAGTGCCTGTCCCAGTACTCATTTATTTATTTCATGTTTATATCGTTTGTTCCTGGCCTATAGAGCCAGTTTATTCAGACTTAAGTCGGATTGTTGCTCCGACTGACTTGCTGTGATTTGTTGTTGCTACTTATTTCCATTCAGTATACAGTTTATTACTTTATCTTTATGGATGAGATTAGTGTGACTTGTGTAGTAGACCTTATTTACAGCTTAAGTACGCCCTGATGGTTCCATTAAATTGGGTTATCCATCGGTGCGTGCTGCTGGCCATTGCCACGTATCTCCAGTCCCTCGGCATTTTGGGACTGGGGCGTGACATGGTTTCTGTGGTGGCCCATGCAAGTCATGACTAAATTGTTCGGTTTCAACTTAGGGACCGGACAGGCCTGCAATAGGATAGGTTATAGGATCTCATCCATTGATTGTATCATTTTTGAACTCTATGTCGAATTCAATTTAATTGCTTGAATTGCATCCTGTTTTGATTCCTCTGTGCGTTCTCATTGTTTCCTTTTGGTGCAGAGTTATGGATCCCAGGAGTGGTGACGAGACCCCCTTGGGTACACCGACTGAAGCAGGGTTTACCTGCGAAGCTGGAACGACGCCAGATACCAGAGGACAATCTGGATGGGCGATGGTCAGTTCCAAGACTGGACAACGTTCATCATAAGCGCTGTCAGCGCTGAGAATAAGGTCAAAGATGCCCGGCTCTTGGGAATACATATCTATGTCACTGATGATAGGGAAAAATATCCCAACAACAACAACAATGACAACAACGGCCACGAGGGGAAAGGGGAAGCAGCCCCGAGTGGCCAACTTAACCAAGAAGTCCGAGCAAAATTCGATTGAGGTTTCGACGCCCCAGAAGACTTACTCCTTTGAAGATGGCGACGTCATGCCTATCTTTGACGTACTGATGAAGGGTGGTAAGTTTCAGCTCCCCGACGTCAAGCGTCCTGTAGAGGCAGCCGAGATGAATAATACATAGTACTGCCACTACCACCATTATGTCCACCATGCGACGACAGACTACTACACCCTCAAGCGGTACATCCAGTATTTGTTCGACACCAAGGCTCTCACCTTGGATATCGATGACAAGATAGTTTCTGGAAACATGGTGTCTCTCCAGTTCGGCAACTTCCCGGCGATGAAGGCCCAAGACGGAGTAATCCCGATACCCCGGACAACGATGGAAGTCGTCAACCTTCCGCCGGCTTGTGGCCAAACGACCGGGATGATACCTCTCACCACGCCGCATGGGGAGGTCATATTGGTTCACCCCGATCTTGCTCCAGAATTGATGCAGTAGACAACACCGTATGTCACCAAGACTAAGGGCAAGAAATCTAAACCCTGCTACACAGTTTTTCTCCCAGCAGAGGAAGCTATAGCAGGGACAACAAGGTCAGGCCTAGCGTACCAACGAGAGTACGGCATCCTTGACGATGGTGCACTTCCAACAGTTGCACTTGCAACATCAGATCCGGGTCTATCCCAGCCTCCAGCAGCGGACAAGTCTAAGCAAAAAGATACTCACTTTGACAAGCCGCTGCGTAAAGATTCAACTAAGGGGCTAGAAAAGCCCTACAACTTCGACATCTTGGCCCAGCTCGCCAACACTCCACCGAAGTTGTCTTTATTCGAGCTTCTATGACTCTATGAAGACACTCGGATTCCTCTTAGCAAGGTATTATAAAATGCTGACTCCTTCCTGGCTCAGGTCAAGCCGCCAGCTGAAGATTGTAAACCCCCTCACCCAAAATAGGTATTTTTTGTGTATTTTATATTATTATATTTATTATAGATGTTGAACTTCTTTAGATTATTCTCTTAGTTAATTAGAAAATAAAATTCTTGATATATTTACTTATATAAATATTTATTTAGAATCAATTTTAGGCTATTTTAGATTTTTGGAGATTTTTTGGTAATTAAAACATAAAAAACGTAAATTTTTAGGACTTTCATGATTTACTATGAGACCATACTTGCATGTTGTTACTACCAAATATTTATTTTAGAGTTAAAATATTTAAATATTTTTTTGTAATTTATTTGGAATTTTAAGGAATTTTTGGATTTTTGGAACTATTGAGGATTTATTTGGATATATAAAGTCTTAATATTAGATAGATGCTAATTTAGTATTAATAGATATTAATAAGAATATATATAAATTATTTGTATTATCTTTAATTTTATTTAAGATTATAAATTATTGAGATAAATTTATACTATATTTTAAATTAATTCAAATCCTGAGCCTACTAGGAAAACAACTTCATGCATATCCTATCATTATTTAAATTGATCATAATCATATCCAAATTAGCCAATCCTAGTCGTATTCAATTAAGTAGTTTCCACCATTATAAATATATATTAGACTTATGGAATAAACTTATCTTTCATAAACTCCTCTCTTTTTCGTCCAAAAATAGTCAAAATTTGTCATAAATTTAGCCTCATTTTCTAGTAGTTATGACGACTTAAAAAGACGATATCTCCTAGCTCCGGACACTCCAAACGCGCTCTAATTTTTTTTGTTAGAAATATATCAAGGTTAATTTTACGAATAAATAAATTATTTTAATAATTTCTGAACATATTTTCCAGAAAAATTTAAAAGTGTCAGTTGTCCGAAATCAGATGCGTTTCGGTGTTTTCGAGATTTCGGGAGATCCCGAACTCAGAATCATGAGCCGTTTGAAGTTTCAAAAATATGACATGATGAAATTTTATAAAATTATTTTTTTAGAATTTAAAATATAACTTTAATCTACTGTAAAATTTGTGCAACGTAGACGTAAATAGGAAACCACCGAAAACTGTCATCTGTGCGCCCTTGTGGCCATAATTCTTTACCGACTTGAGCTTTTATGAAACCGTCGATTCTGGCATTCATGTAGCTCTGAAATCTATAAGATTCCATACATAAATCTCAGATTTGAGTAAGTTGACTTTTTGGTCAACGGATTGTCTCGATTTGCGTGCCACGGATCCCAAATCCGTAAAGTTGACTTTCTTTGGACCAAAATTAGGGTTTAATAATAAAATTAGATTATTATAAGATTAAAATACTATTTTAGGTTACTTTATTCAGAATTAAAATAGATTAAAATGGAGGAACCTATTCACCCACTTTTGTAACCTAACTTGTTTAATTTATGTGACGGGTAGATCGGACGACGCCTTGAGTTGTGACTTCATCCTTTTTCAGAGCAGAAAAGTGTACCTTATTATTGTACTATAATCGATATTCCATATGGTACATGCATTTTATTTCTGTTATTTAGTTCATATATTTTAACTGCTATATAAACTGCGCGTCCAAGAATAACTTGGGTGCAACGATGGTGGCGTCGTATTTTATCTTTATTATATATTATGCTTGTTAACCTAGTTTTACGAGGCCACCCCATTATCATGAGACATTCTTATATTTCATTGGCCGTGACACATTTCTTATACGAATTGTGAGTCTCATATAGATCACGGACTTACGTATTAACTGATCATCAGTACGTATGTGACGTGCGATAGGAAATAACTGCTAATAGAGATATGTTAGAAGACTTGGCAGTTATTAGAGGTCTCATCGTGTCATGGATATGGCATGAATAGATCATGGGGTAGGAAGAACAATAAGTAAGGCGTTTGGGCTCATTTGCACTTTTTTTGTGTAAGCCGCACGCTCCGCCGGAGATGCGCGTTCAGATGACCCCTATATTATCTACAGGCGGCCTCTGACGTTCAAAAGACGTCATGCTTTTTAGACCCCTGATTCTCCGAGAGAATCATGCCAATCCCATTTTACCCAGATAGCCCACGTGTTGTAAAGTTGTTCTCAAAGTGCATTCACATAGGCGGTTAGACGACCCTTTGGATGTTTATTTTATGTATTTTATTGGCATGCTTCTATGTATCTTGTTATGTTCCTCTGAGAACCTGGTCCTTTTCCAGGTGTAGACGATCATGACTATTCGCAGGAGCACGGATCAGGACTTGCTGCTTCATTCTCTTTCGAGGGGGTCTTCCCTTCGAGCCTCTCTGATCATTAGATGATGTACTTATTATATTTACTTTTATATTCTAGTTTGGTAGTGGATTTGTCTCCATCTAACTATTAGTTCTTCTTGACTAGTTCATATTTGGTTCATTGACATATTTGATCATTTATTTCTTTATGATTTTTGTGGATGAGATTTAGTTATACCATGTGACTTGTGACAACTACATACCACTTGTGAATTATTGTTCATAATATAATGTACGTATGTGTTATGGTTTCCATATATTGGAGTCTCCATATACATACGTCTGACATGCTTACGTATTCCTAGTTCTACGTATTTTGGGACTAGGGCATGATATATTTTTGATCCAGCTACTTGCCCCCACTGTAATAATATTATGGAGGCAAAGCCCAACATCAGATTCTCGTAACATGACATATTGCTAAAGAATAACTGGCCTGATCATCCCATGTATTATACAGGGTACATTGGTGTCATTAAGGTGGACCTGATACACACTGACCCCAGATCATCAATTAGCATCATCCCGCGGAGTCTGCTTCAGACCCTGGGTATTCCGATGCATCGCTTGGCAGCCACCAATACTGCCATCACTGGCTTCAACGCAGAAAGAAACTACTCTCTGGGCAAGATTTGCCTAAAAATCTAGATCGACGACTTGAAAACAGAGGTCACCTGCTATGTCATTGACATAGATATATCCTACAATGTCTTGTTCGAACGTCCATGGATACATGAACATATGGTTGTGCCGTCGACTCTACACCAGTGCCTGAAGTACGTCAACAAATACGACACAGTCAAAATAGAGTTTGTTGATGTCGATCCGTTCAAAGGGATTGAAGCATATTAGTTCGACTCGATCCTTTATAAACTGGTCTACCAAGATGAAGGTAATAATGACGCCGATGAAAAGACAAAGGCTGGAACAACACCAGAAGGACCCTTAAGAGTCCGTTTAAAAACACACGCTTCTGACACAACCTCTCCTCTCATCGTAAAACTACTCAGGAAGGCACCCGAACCTCTGGTCGTCCGCCTTTGTAGGGCGGATCGACAGACGAAGGGAGATCCGGTACCATCTACCATGTTTGAACCTTTGGTCGTTCGCCTTCGCGGGCCAAGTCAACCTTCGAAGGATGCTCCACTGCCTCCTACCACGTCCGAACCTCTAGTAGTAAAGCTGCATAAAAAACCTATCAAGTCATTGATCGTACTGGGGGTAGATATCACGCCCCAGTCCCAAAATACGTAGGACCAGACACGTGGCAATGGCCAGCTGGTACGTCTCTGTAGGGCTTTCCAATTTAATGGACCCGACGAAGTGCACTTAAGCTGTCCACGGTTAAGTGATCCAGTTAATAATCTAATTCTAACATGCAACAACTAAACTAAATCTCAATTCATGGTAAATAAATCTCAAGAATGAACGATACGCGTCATCAGTCTGCAGCCCAATAATACATCTGTTCGAATAGACCAAAAGAACAACATAGGCCTATAAACACTAGGCTATAAAAGTAGAATAAAATAAAAATAAAAAGTAGTACATGACTGTAATAGCTGAAAATATAAAGATACCTGCAACGATGTCCACACTCCACTAGATCAAGCATCATGCAAACTGCACAATTAACCTGGAAGGGAACCAAGTCCTCAGAGGGACATAACAAGATACAAAATATATGCCATAATGTAAATACTGAGTAAAGTAAATCAAGGTGAATTATCCTCCTAAGTGAATGCAATTTGAGGACAACCTTGGTACGTATGGGTAGGTGTAGGCATAACGTCCACACTCCGAAGAGCGTGGTATCTGTAAATATAACGTCCATCATTCCAAAGAATGAGGTATCTGCAAATATATACGTCTGTATCGCTCCGAAGAACGCGATATCTGAATAAAGGAAGTCATTGGATCCGTGGCTCCTCTTGATACTACGGATTCCAATGTGTGTATCCTATACGCCTACCAGTTGTTCTCTCCGCCCAATGCCAATGTACATGTCGCAAATACGACGTGGACATTTTGTAATATAATAAAAGTCACTAAAAAATATACAACTAAGATATATACCGTCATATGTGCTGCTCACACCGATGGCCAGTCAAGCATGAAGCACACGTCCCTACATGAACTCACTCCATGACGTGCAATGATATGTGTCAAGGCCTGGAGAGTCATATCGATAACTCCATAACTTTAGGTGCGTCCACTAGACACTAGGTTAGACACATGTCCTAACATCAACGCCTTCGTTGATTGCACCCGAGTCTTTCTCAAGCTGTGAGTACCAAAATAAATATTAAAATAAAATAAATAAATATTAAAATAAATAAATATTTTAATATAATATTAAAATAAATAAATATGCAACTAAAATAAATAAATATACAACTAAATAATATCTGAATTTAAACAGTACAACAAGGCAATGTATACTTGCCTGGGTCCTCAAGCTGTGAGTACCAAAATCCTGCTCCCGAAGTCTCACCCGAACGGTCCAGCGACTCTATACATATATAATATAATATAATAATTAGTCATTACACTAGCACACTGCACTTAGAAACTAATGCAAGCAGGGGTGGTACTAGTCAACTAGCAGGGTCAAGTGTGTACGTCTAAATGCACATGTGTCATTTCCTCAAATACTGTGCACAACAAAACAACAACTAATACTAACACAAATTCATATCTCCAAATCTCGTGTAGCACCAAATGTAAACCCCCCCTGAATTTTCAAATTATTAAATCTTGGATTTTTTCCAATTTTCTGGAATTTTCTGAGAATTTTCTGAAATTAAAATCAAGGTTCTTAATTATCAAATGATTTTTAATTTTCAATAAATAATATTAAAATATCATGAAAATAACATTTTTGGGTGTAAAATGAAAAACTGGACTTAGGATAATTTTTCTGGATTTTTCTGGGCCTCAGACCTATTTCTAAATGCCTAAAAAACTATTTATTCATTTAATAATAATAATTATAATAATAATTATTATTATTATTATTATTATTATTATTATTATTCTGTTTTTAGGTTTTTGGGCCCGGCCCAATGGGCCGAGCCCGTTAGCCTCCGGCCCAGCCCGCCCTTACCGGGTCGGGTCGGGTCAGCCAGACCCGTACCCGCCCGCGAACCCGAACCAGGCCACCCTTCTCCCCTACGTCCCCGCGAGACTCGGTCAGCCGCCGACCCGCCCGGCCACGCGGCGCCTCCGCCGGCCACCTCGCCCGTACCCCGCGGCCACGTCCCCCCTCTTCTCCGCCGAGCTCGGCCCCCGCAACCGCCTCCTCCCCTTTTTAAACCCCCGCAGCCCCCACCCTCGCCACCGTCAGCCACGACCCCCACCACCGTCGACCGCCCGAGCCGCCTCGACGCCGGCCGACCCCATCGCCCAGCTCCGCCCTGTACCGCCAGCACCTCCTCCCCTCTCCTCCTCCTTCCTCCGGTCGACCCGTAGCAGCTCGGACACGCGAGCAGCTGCATCCGACCACCGCCTCAGCCCAGCCCCGGCGAACCGCCCTCGGCCCCAGCAGCGCCGCTCCGCCCTCCTCCGGTCGAGTTTCCCTCGCCGGAATCCGCAGAACCCTAACCCTAATTTCCCCAATCTCCGTGTCGGACACGACACGGACACGGTTTTTCCCCGATTTTCAGAGCCGGTTCAGGTACTCGTATCTTGCACCCTGTATCTCTGTTTTCGATTCTGTAAATTTTTACGCGAAGCCTGTAAGACCCTCTCGGTGCCCGGATAAACCGCTCGGGGCATCGCGTCCTGTGGTGATCGCACACCGCGATCCAAAAACAGGAAAAACCAGACCCTGTTTCACCCCGGAACTGAGTGCGCCCCGCCAAACGGGACGACTTGGTCGCGTGCGGTCTTCACAGATACGTGCGCGTCGTCGATACGGACGTGTAGGATTTTGCGGAAGCTGATTCAGGTGTGCGTGCACACCGGAATCAACGCGTATCCGCGGACATCGTCCCGTATCCGACTTTTCTGTAATTTGCCCTAACTTCTTGTACACTCGTCGGATCGAGATAAAACTTGTGCCATCAGACTCGTAGCGATACGCTGGTCCTGTGGGTCAAGTTTGGTTCGATTCTGAGAACGTTGACGAAATCGTGTGTCGTGGGCCCCACAGGCCCCGCTCGACGGGCGATTTTGTGTTCGGCTCATCGGAATACAAATCTAGAAGTTTCGTTGGGTTCGTATCAGCGTTCCTGACCTGTTGACACTAAGTTTGGTGAATTTGGAGACCGTTGACCTGGACACGTTTTTCGGTGCAAAGCGGGCCCACCGGCGGACCCCGTTTTGACCCGAAACTGCCGTTTTTGCCCTTGTCTCCAAATTGGACCCAAGGACAGGCGTTTTTAGCTATTTGACATCTTCTGAGCGTGATGGTAATGTCTATTTCAGCTTTTGGACTCATCTCTAGAAATTTCCCCAAGAACCAATTAATCAGATCCAAACAACAGGCAAGTACCTGCACTTCAAGTTAAATCTTTATATTATGATAATTAATTCCCTGCTTACTAGTACCCTTGATGAATACCCCTAGTGTTAGGAATACTGGAATTCATGTCTTGAATATTTGGGTTCATGTCTTGTTTTTCATGTCGGGTGGGAGAATACTAGAAGGCATGTAGTTTACCCTTTCCCCTGCCATGTTTAATAGCTGTTGGTACGCGACTGTACCTCAGTCAGATCTCGATTTCCCTTATTTAATAGTCGTTTATGATGGTCGGATTAGCCTTATAAACCCCTACATGCCAACTATGTATTCTAAAAGCAAACACAAGTTCACACAGATAGTTCTGGTCTTGTTATATTTCTTGCGGACTGTTGTAGTTTCATTTCCTGTCTCATTTATTTCTGTTTTCTCATATTCCTGTTCATAGCTTTAACTCTGAGATAATGATGTTCTGTTATGCAGTTTCTCAACATGATATTCAATTTAATTGTCATAAATATTTAGTTTAATCTTGTTGTGCACTGTGTACTTTGCTCATTTCCTGACTGGATCTGTTAATTTAGGCGATGTTGAGGACCTTGCCCCTACATATTATGGTCCCTATGAGGGTACAGATGATACTTATGAGGAGCCAGATCCCACCCAGGAGACCCCTGCTGCTGAGTAGTTAGCAGTAGCTATCTTTTACTTATGTTTCTTATCTTATTAATCGGGTTTATCCCCGGTTTCATTCTGAATTTCTGTACTAAAACATTTGAATCTGTTGTCGTATTTATTTCAGTTGCAATCTTAAGTTTCTGTTCTCATTATTATCTTGCCTATGTTATTTGTGAATGAGCTAGTTTAGTAAGTATGGATTTGACCTAGACAGCGTACTACCGCCGACTCTGCGGCGTAGGCTGGACGTACCCACGCACTCGTGCCCGAATTTCCGGGTGCGGGTCGTGACACATTTTTATGGTGGCCCATGCAGGTCCTATCCTTAAATAGGGTAATACCCTAGGACAGGGTATGGAATAAGGTTGAGGATTCTAGGAAAAGCTCATTCACAGTATAGGGTCCTTATTTCAAATCTTGATATCATTTCTGCTCAATTTTTCCTATCGCCTTTGATTTCCAAGTATTCTATTCTGATCTTCCTATCCCTTAATCTTTCAGAATGGTCCAGACAAAGAATATAGTAGGAGGCACATCAGAACCAGCTGAGCAAAATGTGCCCGAGACTCTTGCACTCCCGCCGCCTCCATCTGTCCCGGCAGTTACTCTGGATGGGGCACAACTACTTGGAGTGTTCCAGGGACTAGTGGAATCCCAGAAAGAACAGACTGTACTTCTACGGACCAGCCTCTCAGAAGATCTTAGGTCCCAGGAGTCGCCACTCAAGAGGCCAGGGAGTGCCAAAGACTTCAAGAACCTTAGACCCCTGGAGTTCTACGGAACTGAGGGCATTCTCTATGCCGATGAGTGGATAGAGAATGTCGAGAGACTCCTGAAGACTGCTCGGGTTCCTGATGATCTCAAAGTGGAGTCCGCAAGCCTGCAACTGTTCGACATTGCTCGAACCTGGTTCAGAGATGAACCCCAACTATCTGCTCCTGACCTCACCTGGGAGGACTTCAAGAGGCTATTCAAGGAGAAATTCTACCCCGAAGTGGCTCGGAAAGCTCTCGAAAGCCAATTCGAGAGACTGGAATAAGGTAACATGTCTGTTGATGAGTATACTGCTGAATTTAGCAGGTTGAGCCACTTTGCGGAGTACATGGTTCGTACCCCGGAGGACAGAGCCCGTAGATTCAAGAAGGGGCTATCTCCGGATATTCGCCTTGCTGTCACCACCAGCCGAGCTCGCACCTATGAAGAAATCCTGAGCGTGGCACAAGGCGTTGAGAGAGATATGGGGCATAAACTGAAACGGGAGAGAGATACCGGAAATACGGGACCCAACAAACGCCCTTTTCAACAACAACAACAACAACAGCAGAGGGCCCCGCAGCAAACTCAGTGTCCTCTCCCTCGAGCTCCAGCACCCCAACACCAGGCTCAAGGACAGAACCAACAAGCTGCTGCTTGTAACTTTTGCCAAAAACCAGGTCATACTTGGCAAGTCTGCAGGAAGAGGCTAGGTGCCTGCCTCTACTGCGGCTCAGCAGCGCATCAAATGAGGGACTGTCCAGCTGCTCAAGGACCCACCGCTGCACCCAAGGCTCCAGTCCAGGCCAGGCCCCCAGCAGCACAGCAGAGGGGACCCCCGCTTCCAACACAACAACAACGCTTTGCTCAGCACCAACAGCAGCAACAGAGGGGTGCACCGCAGCAAGGCCGTGCTTATGCAATGACTCTGGAAGAAGCTGAAGCCACAGCAGACGTGATCACAGGTTTTGTGCTTATAAATTCAATACCAGCTATTACTTTATTTGACTCTGGAGCTTCACATTCATTCATGTCAGTAGATTTCCTTATGAAGCATAGCTTAATCACTAAACCCCTTAGGAATTGTTATAAGATCATTACCGGTGGAGGAATTATCCCGGTTAGTGATGCCTGTAATAATTGCCCTATTACATTGTGTGGAAGAGAACTGTATGCTAGGCTACTCGTAATGCCAGTTCCCAGTTTTGATATTATACTGGGTATGGATTGGTTAAGTCAACATCATGCCACTATAGACTGCCACAGAGGTAGTGTAATCTTCAGGCCCCCTGACAAGCCAAAATTTGAATTTGCTAGAGGTTCTAGAGAAATGGGTAATAACAAAATTTGTGGAGCCCTAGTAACAGAAGAATTGCCACTACCCATCATCTCTGAATATCTTGATGTCTTCTCTGAGGATCTCCCAGGCTTACCCCCAGACCGAGAAGTTGAATTCTCTATTGACTTAGTGCCAGGAGCAGCACCAGTATCTCAAAATCCCTACAGAATCAACAAGAAGGAGATAATAGAACTAAATGAGCAAATCAAAGAACTAGAAGACAAATGCTTCATTAGGTCTAGTGTCTCACCTTGGGGAGCTCCAGTATTATTTGTGCCCAAGAAGGACGGAGCATCCCGAATGTGTATTGACTATAGGGCCTTGAATGCCTTAACAATCAAGAATAAGTATCCCCTGCCCAGGATAGATGACTTATTTGATCAGTTAAGTGGAGCTCGAGTATTTTCAAAGATTGATTTGAGGTCTGGTTACCACCAAGTAAGGGTGAGAAAGGAAGACATCCCTAAAACTGCTTTCAATACCCGGAACGGACACGACGAATTCTTAGTAATGCCGTTCGGGTTGACGAATGCACCAGCAGTTTTTATGAACTTGATGAACAGAGTTTTCCAGCCATACCTAGACAAATTTGTAGTGGTCTTTATTGATGATATTTTGATCTACTCCAAGACCCCCGAAGAACATGAAGAATATTTGAGGCTAGCATTGGAGACTTTGAGGAAGGAAAAACTTTATGGAAAATTATCTAAATGTGCTTTCTTCCTAGACAAAGTAGAATTCTTGGGACATGTTGTGACTGGAGATAGAATAGCAGTAGATCCTAAGAAGATAGCTGCAGTAGAATCATGGCCCACTCCAGACTCGGTAGCAGAGATTAGAAGCTTCCTGGGACTAGCTGGCTACTATCGGAAGTTTGTGAAGGACTTTGCAAGAATTGCTGAACCCATGACAAAATTAACAAGGAAGGATGAAGAGTTCACCTGGACTGATGAATGTCAGCATGCTTTTGAGGAATTGAAGAAAAGGCTGACTACTGCCCCTATTCTGACCTTACCTTCTGGAACCGGAGGTTTCGCTATTTATAGTGATGCTTCTGGAAAAGGTCTAGGTTGTATATTGGAGCAGAATAAGAAAGTAATAGCATATACCTCTAGACAGCTTCGACCTCATGAAAAGAACTATCCAACTCATGATTTAGAATTGGCAGCTGTCATTTTTGCTCTTAAGCTATGGAAGCATTATCTTTATGGAGAAAGGGTGGAAATATTTACGGACCATAAAAGTCTAAAATATATCTTCACTCAGAAAGAGCTGAACATGAGGCAAAGAAGGTGGCTGGAACTAATGAAAGACTTTGATATCACCCTTCAATATCATCCTGGGAAGGCCAATGTAGTTGCTGATGCTCTAAGCAGATATCCTATGGCGATGTACTTGACTATGGACAGACACCTGCTAGAGGACTTGGAAAATCTAGGTATTGAAGTAATTATCCCAGGAAAAGAAGGCCAAATGATGAACTTGCAGATTCAGTCTACTTTAATAGACAAGATCAAGGAGACTCAGTTTCAAGACGAAGGCCTGCGAAGCCTTCGAGGACAAGTGCAAGCTGGATTAGTGGAAGATTTCAGAATTCATGAAGATGGATCACTGAGGCATGGCGATAGATTATGCGTACCTCAAGGAGACATAAGAGAAGAAATTATGCAAGAGGCACACCGATCGCAATACTCTATACATCCAGGAGCCAACAAGATGTACAAGGACCTGAGGACGCATGTTTGGTGCCATGGCATAAAAAGAGAAGTAGCCAGGTTCGTATCTCGTTGTTTAGTGTGCCAGCAAGTCAAGGCAGAAAGACAAAGACCTGGAGGATTGCTTAAACCGCTACCCATTCCGGAGTGGAAGTGGGAACATATCACAATGGATTTTGTTTCTGGACTTCCAAGGACACCTAGTGGAAAGGATGCAATCTGGGTGATAGTAGATAGACTGACCAAGTCTGCACATTTTCTACCCTTCAAAGTTGGGCTATCTACAGAGAAGCTGGCAGATTTATATATCAGACACATTGTCAGGCTGCATGGAGTTCCAGTAAGTATTGTCTCCGACCGAGATTCAAGATTCACCTCTCACTTCTGGAAGAGCTTACAAGCCAGTTTGGGGACTCAACTCAAATTCAGCACAGCTTATCATCCCCAAACAGATGGACAATCGGAACGTACAATCCAGACACTTGAAGATATGTTCCGTACATGTGTTCTAGATTTTGGAGGATCCTGGGAAGACTACCTACATCTTGTGGAGTTCTCTTATAATAACAGTTACCAAGCAAGTATTGAGATGACTCCATTTGAAGCTCTGTATGGACGAAGATGTCGTACCCCGCTATCATGGGACGACGTTGGAGAAAGAGCCCTGCTGGGACCAGAGATGGTGATCGATTCAACTGAGAAGGTAAAGCAAATAAGGGACAGACTTCGAGTGGCTCAAGACAGGCAACGACATTGGGCAAATAGCCACCGAAGGCCCTTAGATTTTGAGGTAATTAAATTTATGAAATTCAAGTCAATTTAAATATTTTGATTATGGAACTAAGACTTGATTATGACTTTATTAAAGGTTGGAGAGCTGGTATTCTTAAAGATTTCCCCGACACGTGGCACCATTAGGTTCGGAAGGAGTGGAAAACTCAGCCCAAGATTTATTGGACCTTTTGGCATTCAGGAGAAAATCGGAGAAGTGGCATACCGACTGGCATTGCCACCCTCTCTGGATGGAGTCCATAACGTCTTTCACGTGTCACAGCTGAGAAAGTACGTGTCAGACCCTAGCCATATTTTGGATCACTCAGAGCTCGAAGTAGGCCCAAGTTTGACTTACCAAGAGCAACCCGTGGAGATACTGGATCGATCGGAGAAAGTTCTACGGAACCAGGTCATTTCCCTGGTTCGCGTAGCTTGGAAGCACCATTCTCCCGGCGAATCCACCTGGGAGCGAGAAGACGAGATTAGAGAGCGATACCCCTATCTTTTTGAACCCTGAGGTATATTTTATTTCTCGGCCTTTCCTTTCGTGCCATTGTTATTCTTAAATTTCGAGGACGAAATTTTTGTAAGTTGGGTAGGTTGTAAACCCCCCCTGAATTTTTAAATTATTAAATCTTGGATTTTTCCCAATTTTCTGAAATTTTCTGGGAATTTTTTGAAATTAAAATCAAGGTTCTTAATTATCAAATAATTTTTAATTTTCAATAAATAATATTAAAATATCATCAAAATAACATTTTTGGGTGTAAAAATGAAAAACTGGACTTAGGGTTATTTTTCTGGATTTTTCTGGGCCTCAGACCTATTTTTAAATGCCTAAAAAACTATTTATTCATTTAATTATTATTATTTTTATTATTATTATTATTATTATTCTGTTTTTAGGTTTTTGGGCCCGGCCCAGTGGGCCGAGCCCGTTAGCCTCCGGCCCAGCCCGCCCTTACCGGGTCGGGTCAGCCAGACCCGCACCCGCCCGCGAACCCGAACCCGGCCACCCTTCTCCCCCACGTCCCCGCGAGACTCGGTCAGCCGCCGACCCGCCCGGCCACGCGGCGCCTCCGCCGGCCACCTCGCCCGCACCCCGCGGCCACGTCTCCCCTCTTCTCCGCCGAGCTCGGCCCCAGCAACCGCCTCCTCCCCTTTTTAAACCCCCGCAGCCCCCACCCTCGCCACCGTCAGCCATGACCCCCACCACCGTCGACCGCCCGAGCCGCCTCGACGCCGGCCGACCCCGTCGCCCAGTGTCACGACCCGCACCCGGTAGTTCGGGCACGAGTACGTGGGTACGTCCAGCCTACGCCGCAGAGTCGGCGGTAGTACGCTGTCTAGGTCAATCCATCTAACTAGTCTAACTCATTCATAATTTAACATAGGCAAGATAATAATGAGAATAGAAACTTAAATTTTGCAACTGAAATGAATGAGACAACAATTCAAATGTTTAGTACAGGAATTCCAAAATAAAATCGGGGACAAACCCTATTAAATAAGATAAGAACAGAAAAAGGATAGCTACTACTAGCTACTCAGCAGCAGGGGTCTCCTGAGTGGGTTCTGGCTCCTCATAGGTATCATCTGTACCCTCATAAGGACCATAATAGGTAGGGGCAAGATCCTCATCATCGCCTAAATCCACAGATCCAGTCAGGAAAGGAGCAAAGTACACAGTGCACAACAATGTTAAACTAAATATTTATGACAATTAACATTGAATATCATGTTAAGGAATTTGCATAAAGGAAAGTTAATATCTCAGAGTCAAAACTATAAACAGGAATATGAGAAAACAGAAGTAAACGAGCAGGAAAAGAAACTATACAGTCAGCAAGAATATAACATGACCTGAAGTTATCTGTATGAAACTTGTGTTTGTTTTTAGAATACTTAGTTGGCATGCAGGGGTTTATAAGGATAATCCGGCCGTCATGAACGGCTATTAGTCACGAATAATCGAGATCCGGCTGAAGGACAGTCGTGTACCAACAGCTATTATTCACGGCAAGGGGAAGGGTAAACTACATGCCTTTCAGTATTCTCCCACCCGACATGAGAAACAAGACATGAATTCCAAATATTCAAGACATGAAATATAGTATTCTAACACTACGTGTAATCAGCAAGAGTACTAGTAGAGCAGGGAATTTAATTATCACAATATAAAGATTAACTTGAAGTGCAGGTACTTGCCTGTTGTTTGGATCTGATTAATTAGGTTCTTGGGAGAAATTTCCACAGATGAGTCCAAAAGCTGAAATAGACATTACCATCATGCTCAGAAGATGTCAAATAGCTAGAAACGCCTGTCCTTGGGTCCAATTTGGGGCAAAAATGGCAGTTTCGGGTCAAAACGGGGTCCGCCGTTGGGCCCGCTTTGCACCGAAAAACGTGTCCGGGTCAAAAGTCTCCAAATTCACCAAACTTAGTGTCAACAGGTCAGGAACGCTGATACGAACCCAACGGAACTTCCAGATTTGGATTCCGATGAGCCGAACACAAAATCGCCCATCGAGCGGGGGCCTGTGGGGCCCACGACACGCGATTTCGTCAACGTTCTCAGAATCGAACCAAACTTGACCCACAGGACCAGCGTATCGCTACGAGTCCGATGGCGCAAGTTTCGTCTCGATCTGACGAGTGTGCACGAAGTTAGGGTGAATTGCCGAAAAGGCGGATACAGGGCGATGTCCGCGGATACGCGTTGATTCCGGTGTGCACGCACACCCGAATCAGCTTCCACGAAGACTCACACGTCCGTATCGATGATGCGCACGTATCTGTGAAGACCGCACGCGACCAAGTCGTCCCGTTTGGCGGGGCGGACTCAGTTTCGGGGTAAAACAGGGTCTAGTTTTTCCTTTTTTTGGATCGCGGTGTGCGATCACCACAGGACGCGGTGCCCCGAACAGTTTGTCCGGACACCGAGAGGGTCATACAGGCTTCACAACGCAATTTGCAGAATTAAAAACGGAGTTACGAGGCGAAAGTTACACATACCTGAAGGGGACCCGAAAACAGGGTCGAAAACGTGTCCGAGTCGTGTCGGACACTGTGTCCTGTGTCCGACACAGGAACAGGGATTAGGGTTAGGGTTTCGTCGGGAAAACGGCTGCACGCGGCGGAGGGCGGCCGGAGATACGCCGGAGGGGGCCGGGGAAAGTTCGCCGGAGCGAGGCGAAGCTTCTGGCGGGTCGGCGGCGGCTCGGGGCGGCCGGCAGCGGCGGCTGCGGCTGCTGCTGCTGCGGTTTCTGTCGACGGCGGCGGCGCCGAGGGAGGAGAGAGGGGAAAGGAGCTGCGGCGGGCGGTGGGTGGCGCTGGCGGCGGCTAGGCGAGGGAGGAGAGCAGCGGCGGAGCGGCGGGTGGCGGTGGTTAGGGTTAGGGCGAGGGAGTGGGGGAGACGGCCGAGGTCGGGGGTTTAAATAGGGGAGTGAGGCGGTTGCAGGTGGCCGGGGTAGGCGGAGGTGAGGGGGACGTGGGCGCGGGGAGCGCGGCGAGCGGGGCGCGGGACGCGCGGCGCTGCGCGCGGCGGCCGGCGAAGGATTCGGGCGTCGTGGGGGGAGACGGGGTCGCGCGGCGGGTCGGTCTGCGCGGGTCGGGTTCGGTTGAACCCGACCCGACCCGAAAGGGGCTGGGCTGGGCTGGTTAGCGGGCTGGGCTGCGGCCCACGGACCGCGGGCCGGAAAAAGGAAAAAAATAAAAAATAAAATAAATAAATAATAATAAATAAATAATTAATAATTAATTAATTAGAAAAATTGTTTTTAGGCATTTAAAAATAGTTCTGAGGCCCAGAAAAATCCAGAAAAATTACCCTAAGTCCAGTTTTCCATTTTACATCCAAAAATGTTATTTTCATGATATTTTAATATTATTTATTACCAATTAAAAATCATTTATTAATTGAAAAGCTTGATTTTAATTACAGAAAATTCCCAGAAAATTCCAGAAAATTGGGAAAAATCCAAGATTTAATAATTTGAGAAATTAGGGGGTTTACAACCTACCCAACTTACAAAAATTTCGTCCTCGAAATTTAAGAATAACAAGGCACGAAAAGAAAAGGCCGAGAAATAAAATACACCTCAGGGTTCAAAAAGATAGGGGTATCGCTCTCTAATCTCGTCTTCTCGCTCCCAGGTGGATTCGCCGGAAGAATGGTGCTTCCAAGCTACGCGAACCAGGGAGATAACCTGGTTCCGTAGGACTTTCTTCGAGCGATCCAGAATCTCCATGGGTTGCTCTTGGTAAGTCAGACTTGGGCCTACTTCGAGCTCTGAGTGATCCAAAATGTGGCTGGGGTCTGACACATACTTCCTCAGCTGCGACACGTGGAAGACGTTATGGACTCCTTCCAGAGAGGGTGGCAATGCCAGACGGTATGCCACTTCTCCGATTTTCTCCTGTATGCCAAAA
Source organism: Iris macrosiphon (assembly GCA_036927795.1). Taxonomy (NCBI): domain Eukaryota; kingdom Viridiplantae; phylum Streptophyta; class Magnoliopsida; order Asparagales; family Iridaceae; genus Iris; species Iris macrosiphon. The sequence continues at coordinate 168,199,457 of JAYESA010000008.1, read as the reverse complement.
GGTCCGATGAATCTTGGGCTGAGTTTTCCACTCCTTCCGAACCTAATGGTGCCACGTGTCGGGGAAATCTTTAAGAACACCAGCTCTCCAACCTTAAAATAGAGTCATAATCAAGTCTTAGTTCCATAATAATATTGTTTAAATTGACTTGAATTTCATAAATTTAATTACCTCAAATTCCAAGGGCCTTCGGTGGCTATTTGCCCAATGTCGTTGCCTGTCTTGAGCCACTCGAAGTCTGTCCCTTATTTGCTTTACCTTCTCAGCTGAATCGATCACCATCTCTGGTCCCAGCAAGGCTCTTTCTCCAACGTCGTCCCATGATAGCGGGGTACGACATCTTCGTCCATACAGAGCTTCAAATGGAGTCATCTCGATGCTGGCTTGATAACTGTTATTATAAGAGAACTACACCAGATGTAGGTAGTCTTCCCAGGATCCTCCAAAATCCAGAACACATGTACGAAGCATATCTTCAAGGGTCTGGATTGTACGTTCCGATTGCCCATCGGTTTGGGGATGATAAGCTGTGCTGAATTTGAGTTGGGTCCCCAAACTGGCTTGTAAGCTCTTCCAGAAGTGAGAGGTGAACCTTGAATCTCTGTCGGAGACAATACTTACTGGAACTCCATGCAGCTTGACAATGTGTCTGATATATAAATCTGCCAGCTTCTCTGTAGATAGCCCTACTTTGAAAGGTAGAAAATGTGCAGACTTGGTCAGTCTATCCACTATCACCCAGATTGCATCCTTACCACTAGGTGTTCTTGGAAGACCGGAAACAAAATCCATTGTGATATGTTCCCACTTCCACTCCGGAATGGGTAGGGGTTGAAGCAATCCTCCAGGTCGTTGTCTTTCAGCCTTAACCTGTTGGCACACTAAACAGCGGGATACGAACCTGGCTACTTCTCTTTTCATGCCAGGCCACCAAACATGCGTCCTCAGGTCCTTGTACATCTTGTTGGCTCCTGGATGTATAGAGTACTGCGATCTGTGTGCCTCTTGCATAATTTCTTCCCTTATGTCTCCTTGAGGTACACATAATCTATCGCCATGCCTCAGTGATCCATCTTCATGAATTCTGAAATCTTCCACTAATCCAGCTTGCACTTGACCTCGGAGGCTTCGCAGGCCTTCGTCTTGAAACTGAGTCTCCTTGATCTTGTCCATTAAGGTAGACTGAATCTGCAAGTTCATCATTTGGCCTTCTTTTCCTGGGATAATTACTTCAATACCTAAACTTTCCAAGTCCTCCAGCAGGTGTCTGTCCATAGTCAAGTACATCGCCATAGGATACCTGCTTAGAGCATCAGCAACTACATTTGCCTTCCCAGGGTGATATTGAAGAGTGATATCAAAGTCTTTCATTAGTTCCAGCCACCTTCTTTGCCTCATGTTTAGCTCTTTCTGAGTGAAGATATATTTTAGACTTTTATGGTCTGTAAATATTTCTACCCTTTCTCCATAAAGATAATGCTTCCATAGTTTAAGAGCAAAAATGACAGCTGCCAATTCTAAATCATGAGTTGGATAGTTCTTTTCATGTGGTCGAAGCTGTCTAGAGGCATATGCTATTACTTTCTTATTCTGCTCCAATACACAACCTAGACCTTTTCCAGAAGCATCACTATAAATAGCGAAACCTCCGGTTCCAGAAGGTAAGGTCAGAATAGGGGCAGAAGTCAGCCTTTTCTTCAATTCCTCAAAAGCATGCTGACATTCATCAGTCCAGGTGAACTCTTCATCCTTCCTTGTTAACTTTGTCATGGGTTCCGCAATTCTAGCAAAGTCCTTCACAAACTTCCGATAGTAGCCAGCTAGTCCCAGGAAACTTCTAATCTCAGCTACAGAGTCTGGAGTGGGCCAGGATTCTACTGCAGCTATCTTCTTAGGGTCTACTGCTATTCCATCTCCAGTCACAACATGTCCCAAGAATTCTACTTTGTCTAGGAAGAAAGCACATTTGGATAATTTTCCATAAAGTTTTTCCTTCCTCAAAGTCTCCAATGCTAACCTCAAATGTTCTTCATGTTCTTCGGGAGTCTTGGAGTAGATCAAAATATCATCAATAAAGACCACTACAAATTTGTCTAGGTATGGCTGGAAAACTCTGTTCATTAAGTTCATAAAAACTGCTGGAGCATTCGTCAACCCGAACGGCATCACTAAGAATTCGTAATGTCCGTTCCGGGTATTGAAAGCAGTTTTAGGGATGTCCTCTTTCCTTACCCTTACTTGGTGGTAACCAGACCTCAAATCAATCTTTGAAAATACCCGAGCTCCACTCAACTGATCAAATAAGTCATCTATCCTGGGCAGGGGATACTTATTCTTAATTGTTAAGGCATTTAAGGCCCTATAGTCAATACACATTCTGGATGTTCCGTCCTTCTTGGGCACAAGTAGTACTGGGGCTCCCCAAGGTGAGACACTAGACCTAATGAAACCTTTGTCTTCTAGCTCTTTGATTTGTTCATTTAGTTCTATTATCTCATTCTTTTGATTCTGTAGGGATTCTGAGATACTGGTGCTGCTCCTGGCACTAAGTCAATGGAGAATTCAACTTCTCGGTCTGGGGGTAAGCCTGGGAGATCCTCAGGGAAGACATCAAGGTATTCAGAGATGATAGGTGGCAATTCTTCTGTTACTAGGGCTCCATAAATTATGTTATTACCCATTTCTCTAGAACCTCTAGCAAATTCAAATTCTGGCTTGCCAGGGGGTCTGAAGATTACACTGCCTCTGTGACAGTCTATTGTGGCATGATGTTGACTTAACCAATCCATACCCAGTATAATGTCAAAACTGGGCACTGGCATTACAAGTAGTCTAGCATACAGTTCTCTTCCACATAATGTGATAGGACAATTGTTACAGGCATCACTAACCGGGATGATTCCTCCACCGGTAATGATCTTATAACAATTCCTAAGGGGTTTAGTGATTAAGTTGTGCTTCATAAGGAATTCTACTGACATGAATGAATGTGAAGCTCCAGAGTCAAATAAAGTAATAGCTGGTATTGAATTTATAAGCACAGAACCTGTGATCACGTCAGCTGTGGCTTCCGCTTCTTCCAAAGTCATTGCATAAGCACGGCCTTGCTGCGGTGCACCCCTCTGTTGCTGCTGTTGGTGCTGAGCAAAGCGTTATTGTTGAGTTGGAAGCGGGGGTCCCCTTTGTTGTGCTGCTGGGGGCCTGGCCTGGACTGGAGCCTTTGGTGCAGCTGGACGTCCTTGAGCAGCAGGACAGTCCCTCAATTGATGTGCTGGGGAACCACAATAGAGGCAAGCACCTAGCCTCTTTCTGCAGTCTTGCCAAGTGTGGCCTGGTTTTTGGCAATAGTTGCAAAGGGGAGCTCGCTGGTTCTGTCCTTGAGCCTGGGGTGCTGGAGCTCGAGGGGGAGGACGCTGATTTTGCTGCGGGGCCCTCTGCTGTTGTTGTTGTTGAAAAGGGCGTTTGTTGGGTCCCACATTTTCGGTATCTCTTTCTCGTTTCAGTTTGTGCCCCATATCTCTCTCGACGCCTTGAGCCACGCTCAGGATTTTCTCATAGGTGCGAGCTCGGCTGGTGGTGACAACGAGACGAATATCCGGAGATAGCCCCTTCTTGAATCTTCGGGCTCTGTCTTCTGGGGTACGAACCTTGTACTCCGCAAAGTGGCTTAACCTGCTAAATTCGGCAGTATATTCATCAACAGTCATGTTACCTTGTTCCAGTCTCTCGAATTGGCTTTCGAGAGCTTCCCGAGCCACTTCGGGATAAAATTTCTCCTTGAATAGCCTCTTGAAGTCCTCCCAGGTGATGTCGGGAGCAGATAGTTGGGGTTCATCTCTGAACCAGGTTCGAGCAATGTCGAACAGTTGCAGGCTTGCGGATTCCACTTTGAGATCATCGGGAACCCGGGCAGTCTTCAGGAGTCTCTCGACATTCTCTATCCACTCATCAGCGTAGAGAATGCCCTCAGTTCCATAAAATTCCAGAGGCCTAAGGTTCTTGAAGTCTTTGGAACTTCCTGGCCTCTTGAGTGGCGACTCCTGGGGCTTAATAGCTTCTGAGAGGCTGGTCCGCAGAAGTGCAGTCTGTTCTTTCTGGGATTCCACCAATCCCTGGAACACTCCAAGTAGTTGTGTCCCATCTAGCATAACTGCCGGAACAGATGGAGGCGGTGGGAGTGCAAGAGTCTCGGGCACATTCTGCTCAGCTGGTTCTGATGTGCCTCCTATTGTGTTCCTGGTCTGGACCATTCTGAAAGATTAAGGGATAGGAGAATCAGAATAGAATACTTGGAAATCAAAGGCGATAGGAAAATTGAGCAAAATGATATCAGGAATTGAAATAAGAATCCTATACTGTGAATGAGCTTTTCCTAGAATCCTCAATCTTATTCTATATCCTGTCCTAGGGTATTACCCTATTTAAGGATAGGACCTGCATGGGCCACCATAAAAACGTGTCACGACCCGCACCCGGTAGTTCGGGCACGAGTACGTGGGTACGTCCAGCCTACGCCGCAGAGTCGGCGGTAGTACGCTGTCTAGGTCAATCCATCTAACTAGTCTAACTCATTCACAATTTAACATAGGCAAGATAATAATGAGAATAGAAACTTAAATTTTGCAACTGAAATGAATGAGACAACAATTCAAATGTTTAGTACAGGAATTCCAAAATAAAATCGGGGACAAACCCGATTAAATAAGATAAGAACAGAAAAAGGATAGCTACTACTAGCTACTCAGCAGCAGGGGTCTCCTGAGTGGGTTCTGGCTCCTCATAGGTATCATCTGTACCCTCATAAGGACCATAATAGGTAGGGGCAAGATCCTCATCATCGCCTAAATCCACAGATCCAGTCAGGAAAGGAGCAAAGTACACAGTGCACAACAATGTTAAACTAAATATTTATGACAATTAACATTGAATATCATGTTAAGGAATTTGCATAAAGGAAAGTTAATATCTCAGAGTCAAAACTATAAACAGGAATATGAGAAAACAGAAGTAAACGAGCAGGAAAAGAAACTATACAGTCAGCAAGAATATAACATGACCTGAAGTTATCTGTATGAAACTTGTGTTTGTTTTTAGAATACTTAGTTGGCATGCAGGGGTTTATAAGGCTAATCTGGCCGTCATGAACGGCTATTAGTCACGAATAATCGAGATCCGGCTGAAGGACAGTCGTGTACCAACAGCTATTATTCACGGCAAGGGGAAGGGTAAACTACATGCCTTTCAGTATTCTCCCACCCGACATGAGAAACAAGACATGAATTCCAAATATTCAAGACATGAAATATAGTATTCTAACACTACGTGTAATCAGCAAGAGTACTAGTAGAGCAGAGAATTTAATTATCACAATATAAAGATTAACTTGAAGTGCAGGTACTTGCCTGTTGTTTGGATCTGATTAATTAGGTTCTTGGGAGAAATTTCCACAGATGAGTCCAAAAGCTGAAATAGACATTACCATCATGCTCAGAAGATGTCAAATAGCTAGAAACGCCTGTCCTTGGGTCCAATTTGGGGCAAAAATGGCAGTTTCGGGTCAAAACGGGGTCCGCCGTTGGGCCCGCTTTGCACCGAAAAACGTGTCCGGGTCAAAAGTCTCCAAATTCACCAAACTTAGTGTCAACAGGTTAGGAACGCTGATACGAACCCAACGGAACTTCCAGATTTGGATTCCGATGAGCCGAACACAAAATCGCCCGTCGAGCGGGGGCCTGTGGGGCCCACGACACGCGATTTCGTCAACGTTCTCAGAATCGAACCAAACTTGACCCACAGGACCAGCGTATCGCTACGAGTCCGATGGCGCAAGTTTCGTCTCGATCTGACGAGTGTGCACGAAGTTAGGGTGAATTGCCGAAAAGGCGGATACGGGGCGATGTTCGCGGATACGCGTTGATTCCGGTGTGCACGCACACCCGAATCAGCTTCCACGAAGACTCACACGTCCGTATCGATGATGCGCACGTATCTGTGAAGACCGCACGCGACCAAGTCGTCCCGTTTGGCGGGGCGGACTCAGTTCCGGGGTGAAACAGGGTCTGGTTTTTCCTGTTTTTGGATCGCGGTGTGCGATCACCACAGGACGCTGTGCCCCGAACAGTTTGTCCGGACACCGAGAGGGTCATACAGGCTTCACAACGTAATTTGCAGAATTAAAAACGGAGTTACGAGGCAAAAGTTACACATACCTGAAGGGGACCCGAAAACAGGGTCGAAAACGTGTCCGAGTCGTGTCGGACACTGTGTCCTGTGTCCGACACAGGAACAGGGATTAGGGTTAGGGTTTCGTCGGGAAAACGGCTGCACGCGGCGGAGGGCGGCCGGAGATACGCCGGAGGGGGCCGGGGAAAGTTCGCCGGAGCGAGGCGAAGCTTCTGGCGGGTCGGCGGCGGCTCGGGGCGGCCGGCAGCGGCGGCTGCGGCTGCTGCTGCTGCGGTTTCTGTCGACGGCGGCGGCGCCGAGGGAGGAGAGAGGGGAAAGGAGCTGCGGCGGGCGGTGGGTGGCGCTGGCGGCGGCTAGGCGAGGGAGGAGAGCAGCGGCGGAGCGGCGGGTGGCGGTGGTTAGGGTTAGGGCGAGGGAGTGGGGGAGACGGCCGAGGTCGGGGGTTTAAATAGGGGAGTGAGGCGGTTGCAGGTGGCCGGGGTAGGCGGAGGTGAGGGGGACGTGGGCGCGGGGAGCGCGGCGAGCGGGGCGCGGGACGCGCGGCGCTGCGCGCGGCGGCCGGCGAAGGATTCGGGCGTCGTGGGGGGAGACGGGGTCGCGCGGCGGGTCGGGCTGCGCGGGTCGGGTTCGGTTGAACCCGACCCGACCCGAAAGGGGCTGGGCTGGGCTGGTTAGCGGGCTGGGCTGCGGCCCACGGACCGCGGGCCGGAAAAAGGAAAAAAATAAAAAATAAAATAAATAAATAATAATAAATAATTAATTAATAATTAATTAATTAGAAAAATTGTTTTTAGGCATTTAAAAATAGTTCTGAGGCCCAGAAAAATCCAGAAAAATTACCCTAAGTCCAGTTTTCCATTTTACATCCAAAAATGTTATTTTCATGATATTTTAATATTATTTATTGCCAATTAAAAATCATTTATTAATTGAAAAGCTTGATTTTAATTACAGAAAATTCCCAGAAAATTCCAGAAAATTGGGAAAAATTCAAGATTTAATAATTTGAGAAATTAGGGGGTTTACAACCTACCCAACTTACAAAAATTTCGTCCTCGAAATTTAAGAATAACAAGGCACGAAAAGAAAAGGCCGAGAAATAAAATACACCTCAGGGTTCAAAAAGATAGGGGTATCGCTCTCTAATCTCGTCTTCTCGCTCCCAGGTGGATTCGCCGGGAGAATGGTACTTCCAAGCTACGCGAACCAGGGAGATAACCTGGTTCCGTAGGACTTTCTTCGAGCGATCCAGAATCTCCACGGGTTGCTCTTGGTAAGTCAGACTTGGGCCTACTTCGAGCTCTGAGTGATCCAAAATGTGGCTGGGGTCTGACACATACTTCCTCAGCTGCGACACGTGGAAGACGTTATGGACTCCTTCCAGAGAGGGTGGCAATGCCAGACGGTATGCCACTTCTCCGATTTTCTCCTGTATGCCAAAAGGTCCGATGAATCTTGGGCTGAGTTTTCCACTCCTTCCGAACCTAATGGTGCCACGTGTCGGGGAAATCTTTAAGAACACCAGCTCTCCAACCTTAAAATAGAGTCATAATCAAGTCTTAGTTCCATAATAATATTGTTTAAATTGACTTGAATTTCATAAATTTAATTACCTCAAATTCCAAGGGCCTTCGGTGGCTATTTGCCCAATGTCGTTGCCTGTCTTGAGCCACTCGAAGTCTGTCCCTTATTTGCTTTACCTTCTCAGCTGAATCGATCACCATCTCTGGTCCCAGCAAGGCTCTTTCTCCAACGTCGTCCCATGATAGCGGGGTACGACATCTTCGTCCATACAGAGCTTCAAATGGAGTCATCTCGATGCTGGCTTGATAACTGTTATTATAAGAGAACTACACCAGATGTAGGTAGTCTTCCCAGGATCCTCCAAAATCCAGAACACATGTACGAAGCATATCTTCAAGGGTCTGGATTGTACGTTCCGATTGCCCATCGGTTTGGGGATGATAAGCTGTGCTGAATTTGAGTTGGGTCCCCAAACTGGCTTGTAAGCTCTTCCAGAAGTGAGAGGTGAACCTTGAATCTCTGTCGGAGACAATACTTACTGGAACTCCATGCAGCTTGACAATGTGTCTGATATATAAATCTGCCAGCTTCTCTGTAGATAGCCCTACTTTGAAAGGTAGAAAATGTGCAGACTTGGTCAGTCTATCCACTATCACCCAGATTGCATCCTTACCACTAGGTGTTCTTGGAAGACCGGAAACAAAATCCATTGTGATATGTTCCCACTTCCACTCCGGAATGGGTAGGGGTTGAAGCAATCCTCCAGGTCGTTGTCTTTCAGCCTTAACCTGTTGGCACACTAAACAGCGGGATACGAACCTGGCTACTTCTCTTTTCATGCCAGGCCACCAAACATGCGTCCTCAGGTCCTTGTACATCTTGTTGGCTCCTGGATGTATAGAGTACTGCGATCTGTGTGCCTCTTGCATAATTTCTTCCCTTATGTCTCCTTGAGGTACACATAATCTATCGCCATGCCTCAGTGATCCATCTTCATGAATTCTGAAATCTTCCACTAATCCAGCTTGCACTTGACCTCGGAGGCTTCGCAGGCCTTCGTCTTGAAACTGAGTCTCCTTGATCTTGTCCATTAAGGTAGACTGAATCTGCAAGTTCATCATTTGGCCTTCTTTTCCTGGGATAATTACTTCAATACCTAAACTTTCCAAGTCCTCCAGCAGGTGTCTGTCCATAGTCAAGTACATCGCCATAGGATACCTGCTTAGAGCATCAGCAACTACATTTGCCTTCCCAGGGTGATATTGAAGAGTGATATCAAAGTCTTTCATTAGTTCCAGCCACCTTCTTTGCCTCATGTTTAGCTCTTTCTGAGTGAAGATATATTTTAGACTTTTATGGTCTGTAAATATTTCTACCCTTTCTCCATAAAGATAATGCTTCCATAGTTTAAGAGCAAAAATGACAGCTGCCAATTCTAAATCATGAGTTGGATAGTTCTTTTCATGTGGTCGAAGCTGTCTAGAGGCATATGCTATTACTTTCTTATTCTGCTCCAATACACAACCTAGACCTTTTCCAGAAGCATCACTATAAATAGCGAAACCTCCGGTTCCAGAAGGTAAGGTCAGAATAGGGGCAGAAGTCAGCCTTTTCTTCAATTCCTCAAAAGCATGCTGACATTCATCAGTCCAGGTGAACTCTTCATCCTTCCTTGTTAACTTTGTCATGGGTTCCGCAATTCTAGCAAAGTCCTTCACAAACTTCCGATAGTAGCCAGCTAGTCCCAGGAAACTTCTAATCTCAGCTACAGAGTCTGGAGTGGGCCAGGATTCTACTGCAGCTATCTTCTTAGGGTCTACTGCTATTCCATCTCCAGTCACAACATGTCCCAAGAATTCTACTTTGTCTAGGAAGAAAGCACATTTGGATAATTTTCCATAAAGTTTTTCCTTCCTCAAAGTCTCCAATGCTAACCTCAAATGTTCTTCATGTTCTTCGGGAGTCTTGGAGTAGATCAAAATATCATCAATAAAGACCACTACAAATTTGTCTAGGTATGGCTGGAAAACTCTGTTCATTAAGTTCATAAAAACTGCTGGAGCATTCGTCAACCCGAACGGCATCACTAAGAATTCGTAATGTCCGTTCCGGGTATTGAAAGCAGTTTTAGGGATGTCCTCTTTCCTTACCCTTACTTGGTGGTAACCAGACCTCAAATCAATCTTTGAAAATACCCGAGCTCCACTCAACTGATCAAATAAGTCATCTATCCTGGGCAGGGGATACTTATTCTTAATTGTTAAGGCATTTAAGGCCCTATAGTTAATACACATTCTGGATGTTCCGTCCTTCTTGGGCACAAGTAGTACTGGGGCTCCCCAAGGTGAGACACTAGACCTAATGAAACCTTTGTCTTCTAGCTCTTTGATTTGTTCATTTAGTTCTATTATCTCATTCTTGTTGATTCTGTAGGGATTCTGAGATACTGGTGCTGCTCCTGGCACTAAGTCAATGGAGAATTCAACTTCTCGGTCTGGGGGTAAGCCTGGGAGATCCTCAGGGAAGACATCAAGGTATTCAGAGATGATAGGTGGCAATTCTTCTGTTACTAGGGCTCCATAAATTATGTTATTACCCATTTCTCTAGAACCTCTAGCAAATTCAAATTCTGGCTTGCCAGGGGGTCTGAAGATTACACTGCCTCTGTGATAGTCTATTGTGGCATGATGTTGACTTAACCAATCCATACCCAGTATAATGTCAAAACTGGGCACTGGCATTACAAGTAGTCTAGCATACAGTTCTCTTCCACATAATGTGATAGGACAATTGTTACAGGCATCACTAACCGGAATGATTCCTCCACCGGTAATGATCTTATAACAATTCCTAAGGGGTTTAGTGATTAAGTTGTGCTTCATAAGGAATTTTACTGACATGAATGAATGTGAAGCTCCAGAGTCAAATAAAGTAATAGCTGGTATTGAATTTATAAGCACAGAACCTGTGATCACGTCAGCTGTGGCTTCCGCTTCTTCCAAAGTCATTGCATAAGCACGGCCTTGCTGCGGTGCACCCCTCTGTTGCTGCTGTTGGTGCTGAGCAAAGCGTTATTGTTGAGTTGGAAGCGGGGGTCCCCTTTGTTGTGCTGCTGGGGGCCTGGCCTGGACTGGAGCCTTTGGTGCAGCTGGACGTCCTTGAGCAGCAGGACAGTCCCTCAATTGATGTGCTGGGGAACCACAATAGAGGCAAGCACCTAGCCTCTTTCTGCAGTCTTGCCAAGTGTGGCCTGGTTTTTGGCAATAGTTGCAAGGGGGAGCTCGCTGGTTCTGTCCTTGAGCCTGGGGTGCTGGAGCTCGAGGGGGAGGACGCTGATTTTGCTGCGGGGCCCTCTGCTGTTGTTGTTGTTGAAAAGGGCGTTTGTTGGGTCCCGTATTTCCGGTATCTCTTTCTCGTTTCAGTTTGTGCCCCATATCTCTCTCGACGCCTTGAGCCACGCTCAGGATTTCCTCATAGGTGCGAGCTCGGCTGGTGGTGACAGCGAGACGAATATCCGGAGATAGCCCCTTCTTGAATCTTCGGGCTCTGTCCTCTGGGGTACGAACCATGTACTCCGCAAAGTGGCTTAACCTGCTAAATTCGGCAGTATATTCATCAACAGTCATGTTACCTTGTTCCAGTCTCTCGAATTGGCTTTCGAGAGCTTCCCGAGCCACTTCGGGATAAAATTTCTCCTTGAATAGCCTCTTGAAGTCCTCCCAGGTGATGTCGGGAGCAGATAGTTGGGGTTCATCTCTGAACCAGGTTCGAGCAATGTCGAACAGTTGCAGGCTTGCGGATTCCACTTTGAGATCATCGGGAACCCGGGCAGTCTTCAGGAGTCTCTCGACATTCTCTATCCACTCATCAGCGTAGAGAATGCCCTCAGTTCCATAAAATTCCAGAGGCCTAAGGTTCTTGAAGTCTTTGGAACTTCCTGGCCTCTTGAGTGGCGACTCCTGGGGCTTAATAGCTTCTGAGAGGCTGGTCCGCAGAAGTGCAGTCTGTTCTTTCTGGGATTCCACCAATCCCTGGAACACTCCAAGTAGTTGTGCCCCATCTAGCATAACTGCCGGAACAGATGGAGGCGGTGGGAGTGCAAGAGTCTCGGGCACATTCTGCTCAGCTGGTTCTGATGTGCCTCCTATTGTGTTCCTGGTCTGGACCATTCTGAAAGATTAAGGGATAGGAGAATCAGAATAGAATACTTGGAAATCAAAGGCGATAGGAAAATTGAGCAAAATGATATCAGGAATTGAAATAAGAATCCTATACTGTGAATGAGCTTTTCCTAGAATCCTCAATCTTATTCCATATCCTGTCCTAGGGTATTACCCTATTTAAGGATAGGACCTGCATGGGCCACCATAAAAATGTGTCACGACCCGCACCCGGTAGTTCGGGCACGAGTACGTGGGCACGTCCAGCCTACGCCGCAGAGTCGGCGGTAGTACGCTGTCTAGGTCAATCCATCTAACTAGTCTAACTCATTCACAATTTAACATAGGCAAGATAATAATGAGAATAGAAACTTAAATTTTGCAACTGAAATGAATGAGACAACAATTCAAATGTTTAGTACAGGAATTCCAAAATAAAATCGGGGACAAACCCGATTAAATAAGATAAGAACAGAAAAAGGATAGCTACTACTAGCTACTCAGCAGCAGGGGTCTCCTGAGTGGGTTCTGGCTCCTCATAGGTATCATCTGTACCCTCATAAGGACCATAATAGGTAGGGGCAAGATCCTCATCATCGCCTAAATCCACAGATCCAGTCAGGAAAGGAGCAAAGTACACAGTGCACAACAATGTTAAACTAAATATTTATGACAATTAACATTGAATATCATGTTAAGAAATTTGCATAAAGGAAAGTTAATATCTCAGAGTCAAAACTATAAACAGGAATATGAGAAAACAGAAGTAAACGAGCAGGAAAAGAAACTATACAGTCAGCAAGAATATAACATGACCTGAAGTTATCTGTATGAAACTTGTGTTTGTTTTTAGAATACTTAGTTGGCATGCAGGGGTTTATAAGGCTAATCCGGCCGTCATGAACGGCTATTAGTCACGAATAATCGAGATCCGGCTGAAGGACAGTCGTGTACCAACAGCTATTATTCACGGCAAGGGGAAGGGTAAACTACATGCCTTTCAGTATTCTCCCACCCGACATGAGAAACAAGACATGAATTCCAAATATTCAAGACATGAAATATAGTATTCTAACACTACGTGTAATCAGCAAGAGTACTAGTAGAGCAGAGAATTTAATTATCATAATATAAAGATTAACTTGAAGTGCAGGTACTTGCCTGTTGTTTGGATCTGATTAATTAGGTTCTTGGGAGAAATTTCCACAGATGAGTCCAAAAGCTGAAATAGATATTACCATCATGCTCAGAAGATGTCAAATAGCTAGAAACGCCTGTCCTTGGGTCCAATTTGGGGCAAAAATGGCAGTTTTGGGTCAAAACGGGGTCCGCCGTTGGGCCCGCTTTGCACCGAAAAACGTGTCCGGGTCAAAAGTCTCCAAATTCACCAAACTTAGTGTCAACAGGTTAGGAACGCTGATACGAACCCAACAGAACTTCCAGATTTGGATTCCGATGAGCCGAACACAAAATCGCCCGTCGAGCGGGGGCCTGTGGGGCCCACGACACGCGATTTCGTCAACGTTCTCAGAATCGAACCAAACTTGACCCACAGGACCAGCGTATCGCTACGAGTTCGATGGCGCAAGTTTCGTCTCGATCTGACGAGTGTGCACGAAGTTAGGGTGAATTGTCGAAAAGGCGGATACGGGGCGATGTTCGCGGATACGCGTTGATTCCGGTGTGCACGCACACCCGAATCAGCTTCCACGAAGACTCACACGTCCGTATCGATGATGCGCACGTATCTGTGAAGACCGCACGCGACCAAGTCGTCCCGTTTGGCGGGGCGGACTCAGTTCCGGGGTGAAACAGGGTCTGGTTTTTCCTGTTTTTGGATCGCGGTGTGCGATCACCACAGGACGCTGTGCCCCGAACAGTTTGTCCGGACACCGAGAGGGTCATACAGGCTTCACAACGCAATTTGTAGAATTAAAAACGGAGTTACGAGGCAAAAGTTACACATACCTGAAGGGGACCCGAAAACAGGGTCGAAAACGTGTCCGAGTCGTGTCGGACACTGTGTCCTGTGTCCGACACAGGAACAGGGATTAGGGTTAGGGTTTCGTCGGGAAAACGGCTGCACGCGGCGGAGGGCGGCCGGAGATACGCCGGAGGGGGCCGGGGAAAGTTCGCCGGAGCGAGGCGAAGCTTCTGGCGGGTCGGCGGCGGCTCGGGGCGGCCGGCAGCGGCGGCTGCGGCTGCTGCTGCTGCGGTTTCTGTCGACGGCGGCGGCGCCGAGGGAGGAGAGAGGGGAAAGGAGCTGCGGCGGGCGGTGGGTGGCGCTGGCGGCGGCTAGGCGAGGGAGGAGAGCAGCGGCGGAGCGGCGGGTGGCGGTGGTTAGGGTTAGGGCGAGGGAGTGGGGGAGACGGCCGAGGTCGGGGGTTTAAATAGGGGAGTGAGGCGGTTGCAGGTGGCCGGGGTAGGCGGAGGTGAGGGGGACGTGGGCGCGGGGAGCGCGGCGAGCGGGGCGCGGGACGCGCGGTGCTGCGCGCGGCGGCCGGCGAAGGATTCGGGCGTCGTGGGGGGAGACGGGGTCGCGCGGCGGGTCGGGCTGCGCGGGTCGGGTTCGGTTGAACCCGACCCGACCCGAAAGGGGCTGGGCTGGGCTGGTTAGCGGGCTGGGCTGCGGCCCACGGACCGCGGGCCGGAAAAAGAAAAAAAATAAAAAATAAAAAAAATAAATAATAATAAATAATTAATTAATAATTAATTAATTAGAAAAATTATTTTTAGATATTTAAAAATAGTTCTGAGGCCCAGAAAAATCCAGAAAAATTACCCTAAGTCCAGTTTTCCATTTTACATCCAAAAATGTTATTTTCATGATATTTTAATATTATTTATTGTCAATTAAAAATCATTTATTAATTGAAAAGCTTGATTTTAATTACAGAAAATTCCCAGAAAATTCCAGAAAATTGGGAAAAATCCAAGATTTAATAATTTGAGAAATTAGGGGGTTTACACCCAGCTCCGCCCTGCACCGCCAGCACCTCCTCCCCTCTCCTCCTCCTTCCTCCGGTCGACCCGCAGCAGCTCGGACACGCGAGCAGCCGCCTCCGGCCGCCCCTCCTCCCCGCGCGCCGTCGACCACCGGCTCCGCCCAGCCCCGGCGAACCGCCCTCGGCCCCAGCAGCGCCGCTCCGCCCTCCTCCGCCCGAGTTTCCCTCGCTGGAATCCGCAGAACCCTAACCCTAATTTACCCAATCTCCGTGTCGGACACGACACGGACACGGTTTTTCCCCGATTTTCAAAGCCGGTTCAGTTACTCGTATCATGCACCCTGTATCTCCGTTTTCGATTCTGTAAATTTTTACGCGAAGCCTGTAAGACCCTCTCGGTGCCCGGACAAACCGCTCGGGGCATCGCGTCCTGTGGTGATCGCACACCGCGATCCAAAAACAGGAAAAACCAGACCCTGTTTCACCCCGGAACTGAGTGCGCCCCGCCAAACGGGACGACTTGGTCGCGTGCAATCTTCACAGATACGTGCGCGTCGTCGATACGGACGTGTGAGATTTCGCGGAAGCTGATTCGGGTGTGCGTGCACACCGGAATCAACGCGTATCCGCGGACATCGCCCCGTATCCGACTTTTCTGCAATTTGCCCTAACTTCTTGTACACTCGTCGGATCAAGACAAAACTTGCGCCATCGAACTCGTAGCGATACGCTAGTCCTGTGGGTCAAGTTTGGTTCGATTCTGAGAACGTTGACGAAATTGCGTGTCGTGGGCCCCACAAGCCTCGCTCGACGGGCGATTTTCTGTTCGGCTCATCGGAATCCAAATCTGGAAGTTCCGTTGGGTTCGTATCAGCGTTCCTGACTTGTTAACACTAAGTTTGGTGAATTTGGAGACCGTTTACCCGGACACGTTTTTCGGTGCAAAGTGGGCCCACCGGCGGACCCCGTTTTGACCCGAAACTGCCGTTTTTGCCCTTGTCTCCAAATTGGACCCAAGGACAGGCGTTTCTAGCTATTTGACATCTTCTGAGCGTGATGGTAATGTCTATTTCAGCTTTTGGACTCATCTCTAAAAATTTCCCTAAGAACCAATTAATCAGATCCAAACAACAGGCAAGTACCTGCAATTCAAGTTAAATCTTTATATTGTGATAATTAATTCCCTGCTTACTAGTACCCTTGATGAATACCCCTAGTGTTAGGAATACTGGAATTCATGTCTTGAATATTTGGGTTCATGTCTTCTTTTTCATGTCGGGTGGGAGAATACTAGAAGGCATGTAGTTTACCCTTTCCCCTGCCATGTTTAATAGCTGTTGGTACGCGACTGTACCTCAGCCGGATCTCGATTTTCCCTGTTTAATAGCCGTTTATGACGGCCGAATTAGCCTTATAAACCCCTACATGCCAACTATGTATTCTAGAAGCAAACACAAGTTCACACAAATAGTTCTGGTCTTGTTATATTTCTTGCGGACTGTTGTAGTTTCATTTCCTGTCTCATTTATTTCTGTTTTCTCATATTCCTGTTCATAGCTTTAACTCTGAGATAATGATGTTCTGTTATGCAGTTTCTCAACATGATATTCAATTTAATTGTCATAAATATTTAGTTTAATCTTGTTGTGCACTGTGTACTTTGCTCATTTCCTGACTGGATCTGTTAATTTAGGCAATGTTGAGGACCTTGCCCCTACATATTATGGTCCCTATGAGGGTACAGATGATACTTATGAGGAGCCATATCCCACCCAGGAGACCCCTGCTGCTGAGTAGCTAGCAGTAGCTATCTTTTACTTATGTTTCTTATCTTATTAATCGGGTTTGTCCCCGGTTTCATTCTGAATTTTTGTACTAAAATATTTGAATCTGTTGTCGTATTTATTTCAGTTGCAATCTTAAGTTTCTGTTCTCATTATTATCTTGCCTATATTATTTGTGAATGAGCTAGTTTAGTAAGTATGGATTTGACCTAGACAGCGTACTACCGCTGACTCTGCGGCATAGGCTGGACGTACCCACGCACTCGTGCCCGAATTTTCGGGTGCGGGTCGTGACACCAACACAGTGTCTAACTAGTAGGTGAGGGTATACAAGGCAGTGAGTTACCAAAATACGTTAATATATATATATATATATATATATATATATATATATATATATATATATATATATATATATATATATATATATATATATATATATATATATATATAGCACCTTAATATATTACATAGTATTACCCACTACTATATTTATATTAATACACCTAGGGTCATACCAAACATATAGAAATATATGATACCCACTACTAACAACCAATTTCTCGTAACGTAAATAATAAACCCAATTTCTATTGAAGTAATTATTAAACCTAACCATTATTAAACCTAATTACTATTAAACACATGCACATACACAACATGAAAAAGGCAAGTTTCGAACCTTGGCCTTGGCGTGCACGTGACCGAGGACGGGGTAGTCGATGTCGAGGGTTACGATTAGCGGCATGGGAGGGTCCGTCGGACAAGCGGTGTTGCGACACGGATGACCACGTGGAGAGGACAACGCTGGGTAGAGCTGCTCGTTCGGACAAGCACGACGCCGGGGGATGACTGCTGTTGTTGTGCGAGGGAGATTGGTCGGACTGCAAGGGGAAGATGATGGCCGGGGATTCAGTGAGGGGGGGTTGTCGTCGAGGAAGGAGGTGTGTTGCTCGGAGGGAGGTTGGCTGCTTGGCGCTCGGGGAGGAGCGGTCCTGCTCAAGCGGGGTGGTTCAGGCGTGGGGGAGTCGGAAAAGAAGGTGGTGTAGTCGAGCTGGCTTGGGGACGGAGAAGAAGAGCGGGGGCGGTGGTGATCGTTGACGGAGGAGGAGAAAAACGGGGATGGTCGAGATATCGTGGACCGGTGATGGTGGTGGTGATGATGTTAATGGTAGTCGCAGTGGGTGTAGTCGGCTGTCGGGGTGGCCGGGACGATAAGGAGGAGATGAAGGAGTTGCGGTCGGGGATCGGGTCATCTCCGGCGAGGGTGAAGGAGGTGATGATAGCAGTGGCGGCTGCTTATGGAGAGCGACAAGAGGGTGGAGGCTGCTGGTGATGGAGGGGTTGCAGTCTGCGGTTGCTGGCTACTCCGGCGGTATGGTGGCCGGAGGGGAGGTCTGGTGTAAGGAGTTTAGGGTTTCGATTTTTGATATTTTGAGTAGGTTGAAGATGATGGTGATGAAAAATAAAATGAGGTAATAGTTTGCATGAGGGAGAAGAGGGTGATGACAACCTAGGGATTAGGGCCGGCCATGTATTCCTTGGGATGAGGTTGGCTTTTACATGAAGGGAATTTGATGGCTAGGATGATGGGGGTTTGAATGGAGGGTGGAGATGTGAGTAGAAAAAGTTGCATGAAGTACAACAAATGGAGGAAAATATCTTGGGTGGACCGGTCAAAGGGGGGGTGATTTCTTCATGACTTGGATCCAATGAGAGGTGGACACCTCATTGTATTTTTGCATAAAGGTCCCTTAACAATTAGAAAATTGCACAAATAATAGAATTTGGGATTGGATGAGGCAAAACACCATGTTTAGTGTGATGTAGTAGGTTAAAATGGTGTGTGGTATTTAGTATGAAACTTGAGGGTGTGAGTGGGGGTTTGGGTTGGAGTTGGGTCTAGTTTTGGGTTAGGTTGGGTCCTTACACCAATTTAATTAAAATTAGTGTAAGTGGTGCTCTTTAATTAATTGGAAATACATAGGGTTAAAATTGGGTGGAACACAAGTATCATGGACGTAGTAGACTCAGAATAGAATATTATCATAATTTGGGTTGTACAAAATGGGTCGAGGTTGTGTCTCTAATTCTCGATTGGAATGGACAAAGATGCAAAGTTGGATTTATTTAGATTTAAAAATGGATGTTTGTAACGAATATTGTGTTACTAAAATAAACCACAAGAGAGGATATTTATGTATTACACATGGGTCAGAATGGAAGGATGGCATGTCTAAAAAAAGTGTGTAAAATTTGTTTGAAAGCAAATGCTAGTGTAGTGCTCCAAATATCGAAGCAACGGTAAGGTGCACAAAGTGATACAAATATTGCACAATAATTCTAAAATATTGTGTTCTAATTCTAATTGGATTCAAACTAACCCTAGTCTCTCTATCTAAGCTAAGTAGACCTAAATTTGGTCGAGGAGTTTTACAGTAGATCCCGGGAAAGACGAGTTGGAGGAATATGTAGCTGCTCATTCTAATGTCCCTTCTCTCGATAAGGTAATTTCGGATGACGAGATACCTCATTTCATCAATAAAGAGCTATCTTTGAACTACTCCAAAGTTGCACACATAAGCACACTGTACTCCGTGGAGCACGGTATAGGCCTGCATTTGCGGACACATGTGACTACCACCGATGCTGCAAATTGGATCCTCCCCTGTCGTGCCCCAATACTGAAATACGGAGACGGACATGGCCAACTACCCCGTACAAGGTTCTATACGTCGTATGATGGTCACGACTGTATAAGACAAAGGGGTGTATGCTACAATAAAGTCTCATAGGGTCAAGAACTTCTATGTCTCAATCATTCAAACAAGAAAAAATAAGCATAGAGCATATATGATAAAGCAATAAGACGACCCAAACACTTTCTCAAAATATTCTGGCGACCAGCTGTGCAAAATAAGAAGTTGAAAGAGTAACAAAAGTACATGACAGTGATCAATTGCAGTCTGATTTAATACAATAATGTAAGGAGAATAATATCCAAACGAGCCGGCTAGCAGGTGCTGGTGGCTAAACGCCCAAAAGAAATAAATTCACAATGATGAGCAGGGAAGAAGAGAACTCGCTATCTATCACACCCGTTCCTAGATTTGGTATTTTTGAATTTGTGATATTTAAAATATTTCCTATAGATGTATTCATGCTGTATTTATATGTTGGTTTCTGTTAAATATGTTGTATTTATTTAATTGTATTCATGTTTATTGTAGGAGACTACCCGAGACTAGTAGTGAACACCTTGACTAATTGCCTTGGACCCGTGCTAGGACCCGTATATAGGATGGATACCAGACCCAGTTCACTCTTGGAACCACTAAGCCTATTTTGGATGGTTGAGATTGGTTGGAGAGTGTCATGACTTAATCCTAGGGCTAACCTCATTCACTTGGTATATATATATATATATATGTGGTTTTCTCTCTCCTCTCTTATTCTTCCTCATTTTTACTTCCCTTCTTTTCTTCTTCCTCCTTCTCTCTAGAGCTATAAACCGAAGCCCTAGCCCTAGACTTGGTTCTAGGAAGAGGTTTGTTAGTCCACTAAGGCAAGTACATCTTGTTCAAAGTGGTAAAGTCATAAGTTTTTGGATTTTCATATATATATATTATTTTAAAAATATGTTTGATGGGAAATGTTCTCCTTGATGTCCTCATTAATTTTAGTTCTTGGAGTTTTTGATTTTGGTGAATGATTTTGAGTAGATCTGAGTTTTAAGATTTGAGTTCTTATGTTTTCTATGAGTTTTTCTTGGTTTTGATCTACTAAAACTTAGTTTTTTCGCAAACTAATTTTTTTTCTTATGTTAGAGCATTTTATTTCGAGCATTTGGCTTTTGTTTCACTTGATTTGGACTTAAAATAAAATTTTTATGAAGAAAATAATTTTCAGATTTTTGGAACTTTTTCGCCATGGGTGAACTTGCTGTCTGAATAAGACACAGTTCACATGCGGCCAGTGAGCTATGCGGCAGAGAGTGCTATGCGACATGGAAATTCTATGTGGCTTGAACTCCTTGCCGCATACCAGCATGCGGTCATCTCTTTTGGACGCATGACTGATACACATGTGTTCTAAATGGACTCCTTATGTTCACTCGCTGAACGAATAAGAATTTTGCTAAGTCCAAGCGACCTCTATGCGACATCGACCCCTATGCGTCAAGCAGAGCATGCAGCCACTTTCCTTCGGATGCATGACTCTGATTGTTTGGCACATCTTTTCATGGTTTTGTCTTTTCTTCATGACATACTTTATTGCTTGCCACACCCATCACTTCAGTCACATCACTAACGCTTTATTTAATGCATGTCACTATGACACTTGTTCCAAGAGTAGACTTTGCCTTGACGCTATGCGGCACCTGTCTCATGCGTCAAGAAGTACATGTGGCCTGGAGCCATATGCGGCATGGGGCCATATTGTCCATGCGGCCAGTTGCTCATGCGCTTGATCAGTTCATGCGGCCTGACCCATGCGGCAATCCATGCATGCACTTCTCATGCGCGTATGTGATCCTATCCGACCCTAGTAATATATGAACACGTTCCACGATTTCTTGAGTTTAATTATTTTAATTAGAATATTTCTTATCGTACCCTATATGGTTGATCGTAGATTCTTATCTGTGTTATTCTAAAGAATAGTGGACTTAGTAACCAGACTGTGCTAGACCTGTCTAGGTGCTAGAACAGACTATGTGCATAGTTTTATTATATGCTATAGTAGACCATGTGACAACCCAACGTAAACTCATATTAGTAGATTAACTTATCCTTTGTTCGTCGGATAGAGTGAGGGATGCAGTTCTGCTCGGGAGACGATCTGCAATCCCTGTCCTTGTTTGGTTTAAGGATTATGGATCTGCTCCAGAGTGGTTCACACTTTCTCCCCTTACTCACGTTCGACGAAATATTTATTGATTTGAGAATTTCATAATTTTAGACTTCTAATTGATTGGTAGTCGGTGTACCTGATTTGAGGAGATTATATTTTGACCAAGTATCCCCATGTAATAAGACTCATACGACCAATTGTAAGTTTGGTGATTCGACCCAATTTTCTATATCTGTGTCGATACAATTGCTACGTGCTATGTGTACATGTATTATAATATGTAATGAGGTACGACTTAACTTGTTGCGTGCTAGAAGATTACATGTTTCGGGTTGTGCATCGAGAATGCCTCCTATACTCGCGACATGTGATATTATTATATTAATTCCCCAGCACGGGCATGGTATGTGGGTCAACTACTAAAGTGTGGCTAGGACTTGATTTATTGTTGCATCATGGTAGGATGAATCTAAATTGAACAGCCAAGTGACAAAGTAGATTCATATCTAGCATGGGCCATAATACAGTACGACATATAAGGGGAGTAACATGTGACCACGTCATGTGATCCCAACTAACCGTAGGGTTAACTAGGCAACTAAAATATATAGAGCATTGGGAGGAACGGGATCTGAGATCGTGCGTGGCGAGCCACCCTTAAATAGTTTTTGAGGTGTGAAAATTTGCCACCACGAATATTGTATATCATCCGCACTAGTGGAGTACAATATTCGACTTTTTATATTAAAATTGAGCCAACATTTTTCCTATAGGAAGGGTTGGAACTGTTACTGATCTATCTTATCAAGGTGGCCCTGCGGGGGACCGATGCATATTCGACGTACTATGGGTTATTATTATTGGTTCGGCTAGTCGTGTTTGTCTGTAGCATGATTTGAGGATCCCTATATTATTGTATTTTTGGGATAACCCAGACTTCACATATTAAGCCGTAGGATTGATAGGCCGATTAAATGAGTATGTGCTGGTAGTCTAGGGACCTGAACTACTGTGGTACGATGGTTCAACCCTTATCCTTGTTTGGTTGTAGGATTGCTCCAATGTATCATAATATGTCATGTACCGAAGCTGCATATTATATCTATATCTTAGCTTCTATTATGGCATGTGTGTCCTGGATTATACTGATGTGTTGTATCTTCGTCGTGTTCATAATTGGTGAGTCGTACCCTGTCTCGGAGTAGTGCGACCCCTTGTCCTTGTTTAGTTGTAGAGGTATCCTACTGCTCTGATGAAAGGTCATACGCTTGCAGTTGTGGCACATATTATCCTATTTTATGTACTTTATTGGTTTTTGCTTCATTCACTTGTGCTCCTTTGTGGTACTTGCTATCGGGGCTTGACCCCGTTGATTTTGTTTGGCCAATTTTAGTAGCAGAGCTCGAGGATCCTGTCCTATATCTGACCGATGGAGCACACCAGGAGGATATCCGCCAAGGAACTTGAGTGGGTTTATTCTTCCCCACTATGAGTATCATTTTGTATTACCCTTTTTGACATTTAGCCGACGGCACCTGTTAGCCGGTTTATCTGGATATTAGTTCCTCTACATGATTGTATATTATTCAGACCGCGACTAACTTACAGTTATGTACTCTTGATAATGCACTAGTGTACCATCCCGTATATCTAGTTTTTTGATCATTCTGATAGAGCATCAGGGACGCCTAACTGCTTTATCTTACATGTTCATTCTTATTGTTTCTTGGTTAATAGTTGAGACATAGATGTTCTTGACCCTAGGTGACTTGATTGTAGTATGCACCCCTTTGTCTCTAGACAACCTTAGTACATTGTGGCTTACTTTAGTATATAGCAAGGTGCGGCTGAGTCATTCTCTTGCTCTCCAGTATTCTGGTTCTGGGGCATGACACTATCCCCTGCGACCATGTTACTAGTATACGCCATGAGTTGGGGGAAGGTACGCTGGATCCTCGGGTGCTGGCTCGAAACCTGGCCATGCAAAGCCAGTGGGGTTCGACCCCAAATAGCAAGTACCATAAATGAAGCACTAAATGTAGAAACAAAATCCAAGAAAAATATATATAATAATACATAGGTTCAGTATCGTAACTTAGGTCCATGTCATATCCTAGCGCAAAGGCCCAACCCTACAACCAAACAAGGATAATGGTTGAACCATCACACTATGATAGTCTATTTCCTTATGCTACTAACCGAATAATACAATCATAATCAAGTCCATTTTTGTATATCGGCCAATCACTTGTACGACTTGTTATTTGTGGAGTCTGAGGTTATATCAGAAATAATGCATAATAAGTATCCTCAGATCATGCTAGTGCCAAAGATGAGCTAGGTATTCACGAGATGCACCCGTTCCCCGTAGGGTCACTGCACTAAAAATACGGTATTCACGTTATTATCGCTAATAACATAATAAGTGTTAGTGATGTAACATAAAGTAGTTGATGTGACAAGCCATAAAGTATTTCAGGAAGAAAAGACAATTATAGAAAGATGTGCCAAGGTTTCAGAGTCATGCGTCCAAGGAAAAGTGGCCGCATGCTCTACTTGCCGTATATGGGTCGGTGCAGCATGGGTGTCTCTTGGACTTAGCGAATTTCTTATTCATTCAACGAGTGAACACACAAGGAGTTCAAGGCTAAGCTCCAGAACACTTGTGTGATGGCAATCATGAGTCAAACAAAATGGACGCATGCTGGTCAGTATACGACAAAAGCTCAGGCCACATAGCCCTCTTATGCCGCATCACTCTCTATCGCATAACTCGCTGGCCGGATGAAGACTTCGTCTTCTCCAAACAGTAGGTTCGGCCATGGCAAAAACTCTAAAAAAACTAAAATTTTGTTTTGTCCATAAAATCCTCATTTTATGTCAAATCGAGTGAACCAAAAGCCATTTAAAATTGAAAGCTTTATCATGTAGCAAAAACTGGTTTTCAAAATATATGTTTAATAGATCAAAACTAAGAAAAACTCATAAAATCCATAAAACCCCTAAGTTAGAAATACAGATCTACTAAAAATCACCCATAAAAACAGAAAACTCCAAGTTCTAAAAGTGCTTAGAAACACATAACAAACATAATAGAACAATAATGTGGAGGATTTCTCTATTTCTCATATAATGTGTACTTGCCTATGGAAAGAGGAGAGAAAACACAAGAAAAAGAAAAAAAATTAACTAATGAAGATAGAGAACAAAAGGTTGGGTTATATATGTTAGGGTTGAGGGTTGAACCAAGGGTTCTCATGACTTGAACAAACCCACAAATAAACCATGAACCAGGTTAAACCAAATAATGGGTCTAGTATCCATGCACATGCAACCATGCTAAAAAAAAATACGTTCCAAATACGTATATCGGGAATGGAGAGTGACATCTTTATCTACCTTAGAGAAGTTAGGACAAGCACGATATAAATCTACTAGCAAATACACATGCAAGCAATATCATCACAACATATTGGTGATTACCTGATCACAGAATCCGAGATATGAAGGCGTAAAAAGAATATACCTTCTGAATTGAATAGGTGCGGGTATCGGGATCGAATATCGTCCTTGCGCTCCTACGTCTATTTCCCTAGAGAGTGATGGCCCCAAGCAACCCGGACAAGAAAAATAGTCCGGTTCTTGAGCACCTTCTCCCTTCGGTCCAATATGGATACGAGTTGCTCCTCGTAAGATAAGTCGGTACAAACGACTAATTCAGAGCGATCGAGGATATAACTCAGATTCGGAACATCGCCTACCCGTGTACCTCATGTAGCGAAGGTGGATAGGCAAGACGATAAGCAACATCGCCTACCCGTTCGAGAATATCGAACGGACCTACGTATCGCGGACTAAGCTTTTCGCGAACCCCGAATCTAATGACTCCATGGGTAGGAAAAATACATAAGAACATGTGGTCGCCGACACAAAACTCTAAAGGGCTACGATGGTAATTTGTCCAATGCCGATGCCTATCTTGTGCAACCCGAAGTTGCTCTCTAATATGTTTGACAATCTCTACTGTCTGCGTGATTATTTCAGGTCCTAACATCTTTCGCTCACCAATGTCATCCTAAGCCAACGATGATCTATATTTTCTGCCATACAGTGCTTCAAAATGTGTCATCTGAATATTGGCCTGATAACTATTATTATACGAGAATTCTACCAAGTGAAGGTGATTCTTCCAAGATCCACCAAGGTCTAAGGTACAGGCTCGTAGCATATCCTGCAAGGTCTGGATGGTTTTCTCTGATTGTCCGTCTGTCTGGGGGTGGTAAGCTGTGCTGAATCTTAACTTGGTGACCAAACTCTGATGTAAACTTTTCCAAAAATATGAAGTGAACCGAGTGTCTCGATCTGATATGATACTTATTAGAATACCGTGTTGTCTCACTATCTATCACATATATATTTCAGCCAATTATTCTGTAGACTGTTCTACTCGAAAAGAAAGAAAGTGAGCTACGTTTGTGAGACTATCCACTATCACCCAAACTGTATCTCGACCAGTCGGTGATCTAGGTAAACCAGTCACAAAGTTTATCGTGATGTGTTCTCACTTCCACTCTGGAATATAAAGCAGCTACAATAATCCTGTCGGTCTCTGTTGTTCTGCTTTCACTTGCTGACATATCAGACATTGCGATATGAAGCGTGCTATTTTCCTTTTTATTTCGTTCCACCAAAAGTGTTGCTTGATAACTTGGTACATCTTCGTGCCTCCCGGATGAATAAAATACTGGAAACTGCGTGCTTCAGTTATAACTTCTTGTCGAATATCTCCACTTGGTACGCATAGACGATTCCCAAATCTTAATGTTCCATCCGCATGTATTGTCAACTCCTTCCGAAGACCTGACTCAAATTCTTCTCGTAGCTTTTAAAATACAGGTCCTCTGTCTGAGCTAGTTTGATTCTATCTACCAAAGTTGACTGAATCTTTAGGCTAGCTTAAACTTCTGTATTCTGTGGAAGTACTATCTTGATATCCATCTCTTGTAAGTCTTCTAGAATGTGCTTTTGAGTAGTCAACATAAATTTGCTACCTCTTCTGCTAAGTGCATCAGCTACTACATTAGCCTTGCCTGGATGGTACTGAAGTTCTATGTCATAATCTTCCAAGAACTTTAGCCACCTTCTCTGTCTCATGTTCAGGTCCTTCTGCGTGAATGCATACTTTAAACACTTATGATCCGTGAATATTTCTACTCGATCGCCATATAATTAGTGCCTTCATAGCTTAAGTGCAAATATTATTGCTGCTAACTCCAAATTGTGAGTTGGATTGTTCTTCTTGTGATCTCTGAGCTGCCGAGAAGCATACGCTATCAGTCTCCCTTGTTGCATCAAAACACATATAAGTCCTTTGCTAGATGTATCACAATACACTGTGAATCCTCTAGAGGCTGCTAGAAGAATAAGGATTGGTGCAGCGATTAACTTCTTTTTCAACTATTCAAAGACTATCTGAGATTCCGCTGACAATATAAACTTAACTTTCTTGCACGTCAACCGATTCATGGCGCCAAGATCTTAGCAAAATCTGACACGAATATTCTGTAGTATCCTGCCAAGTCCAGGAAACTACGCACTTCTACTACTGTCTTCGGGACTGGCCAATTCTCCTCTACATCTACCTTCTTGGGATCAATAGAGTACATTAGTTCAGGCTAGTCTTCAGATTCAGTCAACTTTGGTAGATATAATCAAATTAGCTCAGGTAAAGGACCCAAAGATTCAAAAGCTACGAGAAGAATATGAGTCAGGCCTTCGGAAGGAGTTAAAAATATATGTGGATGGAACTCTAAGGTTTATGAATCGTCTATGCGTACCAAGCGGGAATATTCGACAAAAAGTTATGATTGAAGCACATAGTTCCCAGTATTTTATTCATTTGGGAGGTACTAAGATGTACCAAGATTTCAAGCAACACTTTTGGTGGAACAAAATAAAAAGGAAAATAACACGCTTTGTATGGCGATGTCTGATATGTCAGCAAGTAAAAGGAGAACAACAGAGACTGGGAGAATTATTACAGCCGCTTCCTATTCCAGAGTGAAAGTGGAAATACATCACGATGGAGTTTGTGACTGGTTTACCTAGATCACCGACTGGTCGAGATACAGTTTGGGTTATAGTGGATCGTCTCACAAAAGTAGCTCACTTTCTTCCTTTTCGAGTATGACAGTCTACAGAACAATTGGCTGAGATGTATATGTGACAAATAGTGAGACAATATGGTATTCCAGTAAGTATCTTGTCAGATCGAGACACTCGGTTCACTTCATATTTTTAAAAAAATTTGCATCAGAGTTTGGGCACCAAGTTAAGATTCAACACAGCTTACCACCCCCAGACAGACGGACAATTAGAGAGAACCATCCAGACCTTGGAGGATATGCTATGAGCCAGTACCTTAGATCTTGGTAGATCTTGGGATAATCACCTTCACTTGGTGGAATTCTCGTATAACAATAGTTATCAGGCCAGTATTCAGATGGCACATTTTGAAGTATTATACGGCAAGAAGTGTCGATCACCGTTGGCTTGGGACAACATTGGTGAGCGAAAGATGTTAGGTCCTGAAATGATCACGCAGAAAGTAGAGGTTGTCAAGCAGATTAGAGAGCGACTTTAGGTTGTACAAGATAGACATCGTCATTGGGCAGATCAACATCATAAACCTTTAGAGTTTCGTGTCGGCGACCACATATTTTTACGAATTTTGCCTACTCGTGGAGTGATTAGATTCGGGGTTCGTGAAAAGCTTAGTCTGCGATACGTAGGTCCGTTCAATATTCTCGAGCGGGTAGGCGATGTTGCTTATCGTCTTGCCCTTCCGCCTTTGCTACTTGAGGTACACGATGTATTTCATGTATCTCAGTTGCGTAGGAATGTTCCGGATCCGAGTCATATCCTCGATCACTCTAAATTATTCGTTGGTACCGACTTATCTTACGAGGAGCAACCCGTATCCATATTAGACTGAAGGGAGAATGTGCTCAAGAGTCAGATTTTTTTTTTGGTCCGAGTTGCTTGGGGCCATCACTCTCTAGGAGAATCGACGTGGAAGCGCGATGACGATATTCGATCCCGGTACCCGTACATATTCGATTTAGAAGGTATATTCTTTCTTACGTCTTCATATCTCAGATTCTGTGATCAGGTGATCACCTGTATGTTGTGATGATATTGCTTGCATGTGTAGTTGCTAGAAGATTTATATCGTGCTTGTCCTGAATTCTCTTGCTATTGCTTGGATTCGAATTCCGGTGACAGAATTTTTCTAAGGTGGATAGGGATGTCACTCCCCGTTCCTGATATACGTATTTGGAACAACGCGAAAAAGCTGGGGGTCATGTTGATGTTTTAAGTGGTTCAGGTTCAATCAAGCTGGGAAAAAGAATATTAAATAGGGAATATGCCAGTTAAACCTAAACTTGCTTTCGTTTTTGCTTAATGGTATATAGGTGAACCTGAACCAGGTCGAATGTTTTCTCTTCCTGACCCCGACCCTGAAGTAAGGTCGGTACTAGGAATCTATCAATATATTTAGCATGGTTGCATATGCATGAAGACTAGACCCATTCTTTGTTTTAACCTTGCTCATGGTTTAATTTGTGGGTTGGTTCAAGTCATGAGAACCCTTGGTTCAACCCGCAACCCTACCATATATAACCCAACATTTTCTTTCGCTCTCTTCACTTCTTCATTTCTTTCTCTCTTTAGTTTTCTCTTTCCATTTTCGTAGGCAAGTACACCTTGCATGAGAAATGGAAATTTTTTCCATATTATTGTTCTATTATTTTTTTATGTATTTCTTAGCACTTTTAAAACTTGAAGTTTTCTGTTTTGATGGATGGATTAATATAGATCTACATTTTTAACTTAGGGTTTTATGTGTTTCATGAATTTTTTTGTTTTTGATATATTAAACTTGTATTTTAGAAAACCAATTTTGCTACATGATAGAGCTTTCAATTTATAGCATTTTGGCTTTTTGTTCATCCGATTTGGTCTTAAAATAAGGATTTTATGTACAAAACAAGATTTCAGTTTTTGGAGCTTTCGCCATGGCCGAACCTGCTGTTTGGAGAAGACGAAGTCTTCATATGCGGCCAGCTAGTTATGCGGCCTGAACTCTTGTCGTATACTGATAGCAGGTGTCCCTCTTGTTGGATGTATGACTGCTTATTTATACAAGTGTTCTTGAACACCTTGTGTTTTTACTCGCTGAACGAATGATAATTTTGCTAAGTCCAAGAGACCTCCATGCGACATCGAACTCCATTTGGCATCGACACTTATGAGGCATTTGAGAGTATGCGGCCACCATTTTCTTGGACGCATGACTTCGAACCGTGGCACATGTTTCTATGATATTTATTTTTTCTCTTTGACACACTTTATGTCTTGTCACATCAATAACTTTATGTCACATTACTGATACTTTATTCATTGCCCGTCACTTCAATACTTGTCCCAAGGAGTAGACTTTAACCCTGAGCATGCGGCCCAAACTCCATATGCGGCCAGGACTTTTCATGAGGCCTGAATTCATATGTAGCCTGACTTCATATGCAGCCAGGATTTATCTTGCTGCCCTGACTTCATATGCTGCCTTGAGCCATATGCGGCCTCGACTTCCCACGCGGCCTTGCTTATTTTAATTGAATATTTCTTGTTCTTTATGACCCAATGTATAATTGGTAATTGGACTCGAATACTCTATCCGTGCTGATACCACTATTGCCTGATAAGTGCCCATGATTTAAAATATGCTGAGGTACGACACATCGTGTCACGTGTTAACTGATTATATTTGGATTGTGCATCGAGAATGTCTCCAAATTCCCGAATACATAATATTATAAATATATATTGTTTCTCCAGCACGGGCATAATAAGCGAATCAACTACCAAAGCATGGCTAGGATATTGATTGTCTCAATATTGCATACACGCTCGGATGAATCCAGATTTGACTTCAATGGATTCGTATCTAGCGTGCCCGTACTTTGTACTACATCTTAAGAAAATTCTCATGTGACCACACCTTGAGATTTTGAATGCAACATAGGGCTAATTGGGTAACTAAAAGTGGTAGTAACATTGGAGGGAATGGTATCCCGAGATCATGCCAAGAAAATTTCGCATAGAGATTCATTCTAAGTGTGATGTAGGCTAGCCACCACAGATACTGTATATCATCTGCCTTAGTGGAGTACAATATCTGATATATAATTATGCCGAGCCACTGTTTTACTATAGAAATACTGGAACCGCTAATACCGTATTTTAGCACAGTGGTCCTACGGGGAACTGGTACATCTTATGAATACCTGTTTTATTTATTTGGTTCGGTTAGCTCATGTTCGGTACTGGCGTGATCTTAGGATGCATATTATGCATTATTTCTGAGATAACCTAAGACTCCACAAAATAGCAAGCCGTACAAATGATTGGCCGATATAAGAAATGACTTGGTTGTGATTGTATCATTTGGCTAGTAGCCTAGAAAAATGGACTATCATAGTGTGATGGTTCAACCATTGTCCTTGTTTGGTTATTGGGTTAGGCTTTCGCGTTAGGATATACCACGGACCTAAGTTACGACTGAACCTATGTATTATTATATGTTTTCCTTAGGTTTTTGTTTCTCTATTTCGTGCTTCATTTGTGATACTTGCTATTTGAGGTCTAGCCCCACTAGTTTTGCATGGCCAGATTTCGAGCTAGCACCCGTGGATCCAGTGTACCTTTCTCCTACTCATGGCGCATACCAAGAACAGGTCGCAGGGGATAGCGAGTGGGTTTTTCTTCTTCCCTTCTCATCAATTGCCATTTACTTCTTTTGGCGTTTAGCCATCGGTACCTGTTATCCGGCTCGTCTGGATATTAGTTTTCTTACATTATTGTATTAAATCAGACTATAGCTGATCACTGTCATGTACTTTTGTTACTCTTCCAACTCCTTATTTTGCATAGCTGGTCTCCAGAATATTTTGAGAAAGTGTTTGGGACGCCTTATTGCTTTATTATATTTGCTCTATGCTTACTGTTTCTTGTTTCAATAATTGAGACATAGAAGTTCTTGACCATAAGAGACTTGATTTTAGCATGCACCTCCTTGTCTTATTCAACCATGATCGTCATACGACGTATAACACCTTGTACGGGGTAGCTGGCCATGTCCGTCTCCGTATTCCGGTACTGGGGCATGACATAGTACAGTATCTGAATTATTATTATGCCAAGCCATTGTTTCACTATAGAAATACTGGAACCGCTAATACCGTATTTTTAGCGTAGTGGCCCTACGGAGAACTGGTTCATCTCGTGAATACATATTTTATTTATCTATTGGTTCTATTAGCTCATCTTCGACATTGACGTTATCTGAGGATACTTATTATGAATTATTTCTGAGATAAACTTAGACTCCACAAATAGCAAGCCGTACAAGTGATTGGCCGATATAAAAAAATAGACTTGGTTGTGATTGTATTATTCGGTTAGTAGCGTAGGGAAACGGACTATCATAGTGTGACTGTTCAACCCTTGTCCTTGTTTGGTTGTAGGGTTGAACCTTTGCGCTAGGATATGCCATAGACCTAAGTTACGACACTGAGCTTATATATTATTATATATTTTTTCTTCGATTTTGTTTCTCTATTTTGTGCTTCCTTTGTGGTACTTGCTAGTTGGGGTCTAACTCCAATGGTTTTGCATGACCAGGATTCGAGCCAGCACTCGAGGATCCAGCGTACCTTCCCCCAACTCATGGCGCGTACCAGGAATATGGTCACTGGGGATAGCGAGTGGGTTTTCTTCTTCCCTGTCATTGTTGTACATTTACTTCTTTTGGGCTTTTAACCACCGGCACATGTTAGCCAGCTCGTCTGGACATTTGTCTCCTTACATGATTGTATTAAATCAGACTGCAGCTGATCACTGTCATGTACTTTTGTTACTCTTCCAGCTTCTTATTTTGCACAGCTTGTTTATAGAATATTTTGAGAAAACTTTGGGATGCCTTATTATTTTATCATATATGCTCTATGCTTACTGTTTCTTGTTTTAATGATTAAGACATAAAAGATATTGACCCTAAAGGAATTGATTGTAGCATGCACCCCATTGTCTTATACAACCGTGACCGCCGTACGACGTATAACACCTTGTACGGGGTAGCTGGCCATGTCCGTCTCCGTATTCCGGTATTGGGGAATGACAAGATTTTAGTGGTGGCCCATGCAGGTCCATTCTTCAGACTTGTGGAGTTTCATAGTCATAGGAGTTTCAATCAAACATGATCTTTCTGGAAATTATGAATTCGTCCTCTTCAATACTCAGCTTGAATTTTTTCAGATTGATTACTTTCTTGTTCTTTCTCGTCCAGTACTTGATGTTTCTTATGCTCTTCTTTAGGGCTTCTCCTTCCCCTGATGCTGCAGAAATAAGAGAGACAAAGTTGCCAGTAGAACGAGATCCTATGGAACCCCAGCGAAGATTCGAGTTGGCCTCAGTGTCCTGCAACCAAGCATCAGACAAAATTGTATCTCCTGTACCATAAAAGTAAGGAGGACTGAGATGCCTGTAGCTGGTCGCAAAATTAGGGATCTGAGAACCACCTCGCTCCAACGCTGTCTGGACCGACTGAGTGAGTACATCACTCTAGTGCTACTGGGTCATCATGAGATCTCGTAGGACATCCATTAGTGCTTGGGGAACACCTTCTAGCTGCTCGGGATGAACCGGGTGCACAGGTACTGCCTGCTGGTCCGGTACTACTGGCCGATCTGCCTCAGGATCTACTCTAGACTCTGCTCCTGAATGTTGAGACTGATTTTTTGAAATATGCTGGCCTCCCGATTACTGACCCTCCTCGAGCTGCACTCAAGTGCCCCTAAAAGTTAAGGATACAAGAGTAAATCAGAGAACATGATAAATCAACGAATAAGTATATATCAGATAAAGAATCAGGGATGGAGATAAATGACTAGGGATAAAAGGGAACATTTTTAGGATTGAGACATCTGGCAACAATAACAACCACCACATATCTGTAAAAATTAGACCAAATATGCTCAGACAGACCTAATCCGCTCAGACAGACCTGCATGGACCACCACTAAAACCATGTCGCGCCCCAGAACCAGAATACTGGAAAGCAGGATTGACAAGGCCAGCTACATATACTTAGATTACTCCGGTACTCCATATATACGGTGAAGCTATAAGACATGAGTGGTTACTACTATAAACCAACTGTCAAGCCTAGGTCCAACAAACCCTAGTGTCTCAATCACCAGAACAACAAAAAGAATAACAAGATGTAAGATCAGCTATAATATAATTGTAAAGCATCCCAAACTATAATATATAGATGATCATGATGCTAGTAAACACAAAATAAATAAACTAGCCAGAATATGAATCATACATGGTAAACCCTAGGATATATCACATTCTCGGTGGCTAAATGCCCACAAAATAGAATGTACATCAGGGTGGAGAAGTAAGAAAACCCAATCAAGCGGTCGGGTGCTCCTGGTGGCCACAATCCTGAGAAAAGTACCGAAGATCCTTTGGTGTTGCTACTGGATCTGGCCATACAAAACTAGTGGGGTCAGACCCCCAAATAGCAAGTACCACAAAGGAAGTCAATCTAGGAACTTAAACTAACAACACAAGCAATACAAATAATGGAAAGTAAAGACTAAATGTAAAAGATCTCAGGATAATAAATACTGTAAAACCTGCAATGAGACATATTTGGATCTGATAATCAATGAGGAAATAACAAGTAATGAAAGTAAATGTGATCATGTAACGCCTAGACTAACCATCAACCATCAATCACGGTAAATCATGTAAGTACGGCTTGATACTTTAACTAACTAGGGTTATTACAATCATTATTTACTAACTATTATAATGTAACGCGATGCTAGATTTTCTTCTGATCACATGCCCCTGCAGTCCATTCGGGATATCTATACACACAAACCAGCACCAGATACTCCCCAAGATACTCCATAATATAAACCACTGGATACTCCTCAAGATAACTGTATGAATAACTGGGACTGCATACAATCTAGGAAAATCCCTAGGCATGTACTAACTGAATCTCTAGTTATTTAACCCCTAACAGTTTTTTGTATAAATCCGGATATGGCATTCTACAGAATCCATCCTAGACATGATGCAGACAAATCGAGTTCTAATAGTAATATAAACATGTTTAATATACATTGCACAAACAGACTCATGTAAGTCACGACCACAACTAAGCCACGTGTCACCAAGTGAAGCCAGGTAAAGCCAAGTGAAGCCATGTCAATCCAGGTGAAGCCAGATAAAGCCATGTGAAACCAAGTAAAGCCATGTACAATCAAGTGAAGCCTTGTCCAACCAGATCAAACCAAGTGAAACCAAGTCTAGCCATGTCCGATGAAGCCATGTAAAGTCATGCCAAGTCAAGTCCAGTCAATCATGTCATCACGTGTAGCCGGGCAAAGCAGGGTAAAATCGAGTAAAGCCAAGTCAAGTCATGTTATCTGAAGCCATATAAGTTCATGTCAAAGATCAGGTCAAGTCATCACGTGTCAAGCAAAAGCCAGAAGTTTCAACATAAAATTACAAAAAACCAAGAATTTGCACGATCGGTATACCGTCGGTACACCAGTCCAGGGATAGAAAAAATACAACAAGTTCTGGATTCTAAAAAATTGGTATACCGTCGGTATGCCGTTCCAAATAGGCAAAAAGTTACTGGAAAAATAAAGTTCAACAAATCGGTATACCATCGGCACAGCCCACTACACCGTCGGTATGCCGGCCAAGACAAATATATAGCAATGTTGGCAAGATCGGTATACCGTCGGCGTAACCCAGTACACCGTCGGTATGCCGATAGGGTTCACACAAAAATATCTAGAAATCAAGTCGGTTGTAATCGGTATACTGTCAGTATACTGTAGTATACTGTCGGTATGCCGGTTGCCAAGAATAAACATGGTTAAATCAAGTCTAATTTCTGGAACCCAAATCAAATTATGAAAATTACCAGAACCAAGTCTAACTGCAAGTCAAGTCTAAGGTAAGCCTCATATCACAATATGGACTAAATCTCACGGTCATAACTCTGGTACCGTTTTCGTTACCGAGTTACCAAAAATAGACGGAACGAGATTCTATCAGAAATCAAAACCGAGATGGTCACTAGGCTAGAAATCATGATATGAACAATAATAGTAAAGCAAGTCTAAGCTAAAAAGCAATCACCAAGATCTAGGAAAGTAAAAGGACAGAAAGTAAAATAACTTCACAAAATCGGCAAGGTGTACTTGCCTAACGCGAGCTCCCAGCCTAAACATTCTAATCCACCACCACGACGGGGTTCAGAAACCATACTCCAGGTCTCAAGACCACGCTTCCAAGCTCAAGAGAAAATAAAGAAGAGAGGAGAGAGAAAGAGAAAGAAGAAAATAAATTATCTCAAGTACTATTTATAGAAAAAATATCTCAAAAGCGAAACAAATATCTGCCGAGCAGTATACCGTCGCTATACTGTAGTATACCGTCGATATATCGATCAAGTAGTAAAGTTTCAATTTTCAAAATTTTTGGCTTCCTCGAGACCCAATAAAATACAATAACTAGCACAAAATACGTATCCGCATAAAATACGAATAATATGAGACGAGTCTCATACCTGGATGGAGTCGGCCACTTCCTGTCTGGACCGTGATGACCGAACATGGGCTCTATTAGACTCCTTCAGCTCCAAAAAGAGGTGGCGAGTCCAGATCATAATGTGAGGAGAGGATCCATCACTAGACTTCTTCTTCTTCGAAGACCTCTAGCATATGTCGTGATGGCACAAAAACTCTTGGTATACCGCCAAGGTCTCCGGGTCCTCTGCTTCCAATTGTTTGAGCTTTCTATTGCTCGGGGTACACTCTTCGTAGGGTTCATCGTCCCAAGGGAGTTTTTAGATGGCATGCATCTCATGTATGGTCAGTCCCATCTCGTCGCCAGGCGTAAAGAACATCCTCGTAGAAAGGTTATATAGCTCCACCAGGACGACAAACAGAGGGCATTTCACCTCCAAGCCATAATCGGTACCCCTTCGGCAAAGAACAAGTCAACGACTTTGAGTTCCCGCTCGAATTTCTTTAAGATCCACTGGGTTAGACGGCACGAGGAGACGTTGTAATGTGCCCAACTATGAGTTCGCAACTGTCCGGTGGGGTAGGTCCCCTTATTAGCAATTTGGTGGAGGAAGGTGCCCGCCGCATATATGTTGAGGTTCGGCCTCAGGTCACTCCCGACGAGACCAGGCTTCAGTCCTAGCAGGGAGTACGAAGGCGACTCCTTCGCACTATAAAACTCCCTCTTGTTCTTTCTGGTCCCCCATCAAATATTCCCAAGGATCCCCCCTGAGGCTCAGGGGTTAGGTTCCAGTCCATCCGTCGTGGGCCCATTATCACCTTTAGGTCCGACAGAGGCAGGTGACATTCGAAGGAAGAAAAAGTCATCGTCGTCTCGTGGAAGGTAAAAGACCAGTTCTCCCTGGTCATCTCCATCTCAGATTGAAAGGGCTCCAGTGCGTCACTGAACAGGAAGTACGATATCTTGAAGAAACCCTTTCCGTCTTTAGCAGGGATCTCTCCCGAGTTGATTTGACTCAACAAGAAAGAGGGAGTTTGCTCGATGATCTTTTATTGTCGCTCGGACATGAGATCTTTGTCAATTTCCTTCTGGGTGGATGCAACAAGGTCCCCAAGATTCATGTTCAAAGGCAGCGGGCAGTGCCCGAGGACCAGTTCGCCGGAAGGAGTGGTGGCAAAGTCACTACGGAAATAACAAAGGCGTTAGATCAGAGTTAAATATTCTAAAGCTTTGTGAACATGCGGCCACGCCAAAATATGCAGCCTAGGAACATATGCAGCCAAGTCAGCCATACAGCCGAGGCGGCCATGCATCCTAGACACGCATGCGTCTGGGACAACCATGTAGCCTAGGAATGCATACATCCAAGTCAGTCATGCGGCCTAGGAACCCATGCGACAAAGTCAACAATGCGGCCTAGGCACGCATGCGGTCGAGTCAGCCATGCGGCAGTGAATAGTTGGCGCATAGACGCATCCATGCGTCCAACCGTGCACATGTGTTTATGTGTTCCAAAATCTAAAAATCTACCCTTGATCGGCAACTGAACATCGGTGTGCGGTGAAGTATCCTTGCCCTTAGCCTTTTCCTTACCCTTAGAGGCCTTCTTGGCAGTAGCAGAAGAGGAGGAGACCTTGGGAGCCATTGAAATAGCAAGAAACAAGAAACAAGAAAGTTTGAAGAGAGAAAAAGACACCTCTCTCTCTATCTCTTCCACCCTACATATAGGGGGACTCTGCGGCAGGGAATGACGACAACGACTGTGTGAATCCAACCCGCCTTGATCCACGAAGCGACGATGGTTGGCGGCGACTCCTCGTTAGTTGAGCGGCTTTATCCGCTGACAACGCAGAATCCCAAGATCCGTGCAAGAATTGAAGCAAATCTCCTCACTTAATGAGCGGACAGCGTGTCAGAAACAATTATGCGGCCATAAGTATATGCGACATGTCATGTATATGCGACCAATCATGCTTCTTTCAAAGTATTCCAAACTTGTCATTTTGGAAACTTTGAAAGGGGTCTTGTAGAAGCATAAAAAAATTATGCAGGCTGCATAATGGTCATGCTCCCCTCAAAGGAACAACCTAGCTGCAGAGAAGCCACAAGCGGCCTGAACAAACAAGCCGCAGAGAGGAAACATGCGTCCTGAAGGACCAAGCCGCAGAGAAGCTACACGCACCCTGGTCAAACCAAAGATCAAGGAACCGCATTGTATACTCTATGCGGCCTGAACGACCGCAGAGCAGGGAGGCCGCATAAATTCTCCTGACACAATTGTCGATGAATATCGGACTCTGACACATCTCTCTTCACATCGACGCTTCGAGATTCGTAAAAACAGCTCAAGAAAAGACAGAAAGTGATATCAGTGCATTAATGACCTCGTCAGATGTGCCATGCCACGTGTTCCTTCGTATGCGGCTACGCCCTATGCTGCCACAACCCCATGGGGCCAAAGTTTCCATCGACCAAAGGCCAGACGAGAGTTTGCATGCGGCCACAACGCCATGCGGCCAAAGTGTCCATCGACCAAAGGCTAGATGAGAGTTTATATGCAGCCTCATCAACATGTGGCCAAAGTATCCATCGACCAAAGCCAGACAAGATCCATGCGGCCTCACTATCATGCGGCCAGAGTGTCCATCCGACCAAGGCCAAACTAGAGCCCGTATGTGGCTACGACGCTATGCGGCCATGACGTTATGTGGCTCGGTTCACATGATCTTTTCTATTACAATCGAAGATGATTTCTCGCACAGTCAGTGCTGACTAAGTGTCCAGCCGACAAAGTCACGCACACAACAACCCCGAGATCTCTTAAACAACATATCCTAACCGAGACCATTTGGCAGCTTGTTCGTAGCATGCGACTGCGGTTACAATCGTATTCTGTTGAAGGAGTCCTATGCGGCCACCAAACATAGCCCTATGTGGCCACCAAACAAAGCCATATGCGGCATCGATAGTCCGTCAACACGACAACTATAAATAGTGAGGGTAGCATACCCTACAACCCCCGGGACAGCTACATACGTGCACAAAAGCTCGGGAGAGAGAAGAAATGAGAGCATGCTCATTCCCTCATCGGACCGTCGATGGAGTAAAGGAGCCGTCACAACGCTCTTTGTCCATCGTCACCACCAAGATCAAAATATTGTACTTAGATTGTCTGTGTAGGACATATTTGTACTTTCTTTAGTTTGTTGATTAAATCAAGCTCTTTTAGACTTTTGAATTTATTGGCGAACAATCCGAACAAAAACACACACCCTCCCAAACCCATTAATCTCACTAATCTAAAAGTCACCTATGCTTCCGCCACAATACTACTAATTTTCGAGTTATTAATAATGAAGTTTCTAAAGCTTCTACTAAAATATCAAACCATGCTCATTATCTCACCAAATTCCATCAAGTTGGTTATTATTGCAAAATCTTTCACTTCCGAAGAACGAGATGACTATCTTGAAGAGACTATTTTAAGGAATCTTGAAGACAAAAAAAGATTCATTAAGACTTAATTCCAAAATACAAGATAAAAAACGATCTTCATACATTCTCAGATGGTATTTACCCTCACAATCACTTGGAGATAAGTTTTTTGGGAACTCAAACGATAGATGAATTGACTGGAGGAACAACTATGCACGTTGATTTTGTATTACTAAGTTGATGGAAGTTTGTGGAGGATTTAATTTATATGTGAAAAATGCACAAAATTGTAATAGATTATGGCTTTCATTTGGCCATTACAAAATGGGATGAATCAGTTTCAAAAGAGAATGGGATCAGTTCTTTTAAATTCTTCATGACATACAATTGATCACTAATGATCAATGGTAGCCTCTTACTGAAATCTTTGAAAGTGAAAGTCAACATGCTGCATTGCTTATGGTTCATGCAATAAACAACATAATATGATGTATCTTGGGATTACTAGGTCCAGAGTGTAATGCACTTTATAGGTTTCCACTGCTAGAGCTATTCGTTTAGCTAGTTTTGTCGATACACCTTTATATGTGATATATGTGACGAGAATGGAAAACTATTTTTGGCCCGTTTGTGGGCGTGACTAGAGGTGAGCATTATTTGATTTTGGATCGAAAATCGAATCGAACCGAACTAAATAAGAGATTCGGTTCGGTTTAAATTTTTTTGGTTCGGTTTCGATTTTAAAAATATTAATTTTTTTTATTTGGTTTCAGTTTCAATTTTGGATTTCGGTTTCGGTCCAAAACCGAAAACCGAATAAAAAAAAAGTTAATATATATATATATATATATATATATATATATATATATATATATATATATATATATATATATATTAACAAAATAAACCGTATATAAAACAAAAAAATCGAAAAACCGAATAAACCGAAAACCGAATCGATTTAATTCGGTTCGGTTTTGTTCGATTATGGTCGAATTCGGTTCGATTTCGATTTTGCTTATTCGATTTTCGGTCGAATTCGATTTTTCTAATTCGGTTCGATTTTGCACTGAACCGATGCTCATCCCTAGGCGTGACTATGGGTGGCCCATGCTCACGTACCGGATTTCTAATAGCTGCACCTAAAAAAAGCCGGCACCACTAGCCCCTGCATACTTCTGATCCCATCCCGGACCCCATTGTTCCTGTACGCTCCAATAAAAGTCTGTCACGTGGGCATGAACCACCCGCGGTCACGTACACGGACGGACCAAATAGTGTTGTGATGTTGGATGAGAATTGATGCCATGGAGGAGAATGCCACAACTAAAAGGTCAGGTCAGAGGGTTGTTGGACAACATGTAGTATTTTGTCTAAATCCTAATGATTCTTGTCTTTAGAACTCTGACTGCAAAGTATGTTGAGAAAATCAGGGCATGACCAAGCCCTCAAGCCAATTATATGGTAATGACGATTCAGCTCTTTCCAGGGTTAGCTAACACGAGATCAGATATTTTTTTAAAAGAAAAAAATCCGGACATGACGAAGCCCTCTTATATGGTAATGACTATTCTATTATTAACAGAACTTATTTATGGTAACTCCTTAATTATAATTTTTTTTTTTTAGATTTGTTTTAATAACAAGAGATTGACCATCTTGTAAGATAGGCATCTGACTATTATTTTTTAATACAATTTATCTTATAACACTTTAAAAAAAAAAATCTGCATTAATTCTTTTTTTGTTAGAATAAACGTAGAAGAAGAAAGAAAAAAAATTAGAAGAGAAGATCTCTTATTCATGTAATCACATAGTGGAAGGTAAATGTCTTATTTATACAACCCAATGAATGTGTAATAATAAACTCTAACCAATGTGGGACTAAAATATAAAGTGGGAATCCAACCCTTTAGTAATCCACGTTATAACACTCCCCCTTTGGATGACGACCATCTCTAAGCCTATTGTCTTGTTAAAACTTTGCCAGAAAAATTTATTAGAACAAAACATGTGCGAAAGAAAAGAGTACAATATTTAGGATGACTTAGATAGGTGTTGGACACGCTTAATGTTGCATCATTAAAACCTTGTTAGGAAAAATCCAATAAAAAAAAAAATCAATGACTAAGAAAAAAGAGTACAACGCGTTATAGTCCATACAAAATGTATCTCCCCCTTAAAACAATCACTCCCCCTGATGATGTTGATTCTGAATAGTCAGCTGATGAAGACGTCGTATTCCAATTTCATGAACTACTTTATGAAAAGTTAACTTTGACAACGATTTGGTGAACAAGTCTGCAAGATTATCACTTGAGCGAACTTGTTGGACGTCAATATCAAAGTTCTTCTGAAGCTCATGAGTATATAAAAACTTCGGTGAGATGTGCTTGGTCATGTCTCCTTTAATGAATCCACCTTGAATTTGTGCAATACATGCTGCATTATCCTCATGAATAATAGTTGGAGTATATATGGTAAGAAAAAGATGACAGGAGCTACGAATGTGTTGAATCAACGATCTCAGCCAAATACATTCTCTACTTGCTTCATGGAGAGCCAATATTTCGGAGTGATTTGAGAAGGTAGCAACCATTGTCTGTTTTGTTGAACGCCAAAAAATAGTTGAATTGCTATTAAGAAACACATATCCAGTTTGTGAACAACCTTTATGGGGATCAGATAAATAACTTGAATCTGCAAAGCCAACTAGATTTGCGATGTCAGATAAACCACAAGTATAAAATAATTCCATGTCGGTAGTTCCACGAAAATATCTCATCAGATGTTTAATGCCATTCCAATGTCTGTATGTTGGCGCCGAGCTATAGCTTGCCAACAAATTGACAGAGAATAATATGTTTGGCCTTTTACATTATGATAGATACATTTGTAGTACTCCGTTCCCCCTATTGGGGGAGCGTGGCTAAGAAATACTTGGTATCGTTCGATCGGGACATATTGAATCAAGATCCTTTTCTCGTTATGGATTAATTTCTTTGAAATCAGGTCCCACATTCAACGGATCATGCTTCAAGGAAGGACTCGGCGGCAGAGTCGAGAGGGGCCTTTCCGTTGCGCTGGTTTCTTTGTCCGTTTTTGATGCCGTTTGGTTACTTTCTTGTTGGTTTTGTGACTTACGTTTTCTTGAACGATTTCGATGGATTTTATTGTCTTCGTTCTTTGAATTTCGTATTTCATATCGAACTCTTGAAGACCGAAGCATGAGATATTGATCATCTGTTGGTGCGTGCAGGTGATCGTGTAGACGACGTGCAAGCGGAGTCTTGAACATCTCTCCCTTTTCTTCCCTGATTCACCAACTAAGTGAGTGGATTTACTTTCGATTAGCGCCCTTCTTCCAAGTCTTCATCCTTCGTAACCTGACCCATTTATGCGTTCTGATCGACGATACTATAAAAATAAAATTAAGTCAAGATAAAAGAAGTAGACTTCAAACGATTAATGATGGTCACCTAAAGTCTGTCACGCCCCAGTCCCAAAATATCGAGGGACTAGACACGTGGCAATGGCCAGCAGCACCCACCGATGGACAACCCTAATTTAATGGATCAATCGGGGCATACTTAAGCTGTAATACAACAATAAGGGTCTAGATATACTAATCTCATCCACCGAACTGAATACACAATATCAGAATCATAAAGCAAGATCAATCTCAATAAAATATAAACTCGAAAAAATAACCCGATAATGAGTCTGTTACATCTGTCAAGATACAAGAATAAAGCTAACCACAGCAAATACTGAGTATGGAAACAGTATATACTCAGAAGATACCCTCGGTGATCACTCGTCTACTGGATCTGGTACTGCTCCAGTGCCTGCTCCTGGTAATGCTCCTTCTCCGTATACCTCGGGATAGATCTCGTCTGCTAATCCTGGGGACATAATCCGGATCCAGGTCCTCAGTTGACATAACAAGGTACAGATAATACAAGCCAAAATAAATGTAGTGCAGCAATAAATAAAACAATAGGGTAAACTATATAACCAGCTAAGTGATATGCAAGTGAGAGTTTTAGTCATACTCGGGCTGAGACTACTACAGGATCAGTGTCTAAGAAACCCATAGTAGCATTCTCTCGAAGGGCCAGAACTTGTGCCAAAGCTCTATACCAGAAACTAAGACACTTCCAGATGACAATATATATAATATAATCAGCCTTTTGTATGGTAAATCTCTCCCCACCCAATGTAATCACACGTCTCATGTCCATGACACGCAAGATCATAACTAATGCAACAAGTCATATAATGTCTATGTCATAAAACCTGTATCCTATACAGAATCACCATGAATATCTCAGGAAGATTCTGTCTCATGTATAGTGTCAAGTGTCCTGGGTTATATTGTACTTGATAAGACAAGTACGAGAATGTAAAGGGTCACGAATGTCCATCTCTAGGTGACGTTACACAACTTCGCGTACGGGTTGGCACCCGACTAATAATCGGACGCTAAGTAAGTCACACGGTCCTAGGTCAAGCATGCACAACAATATAAATAAATCAAGAAAAATATGTAACAAGACTGCAAGTTTTGGCAAGGTACACTTGCCTGGGGTTTGAATACCAACAGTTGTCCCTGTATCAGTGGATCCTGCAGGTACTCCTCCAAAAGCTGAAATAAACATCACCAACAGTCTCAAAAAATATCAAATAGCTAGAAATGCCTGTCCTTAAGTCCAATTTGGACACAGGGGCAAAAATGACATTTCTGGGTCAAAGCAGGGTCCACATGTGGGCCACTTTGCACCGAAAAATGTGTCAGGGTCAAAGGTCTCCAATTTT
Organism: Iris macrosiphon; assembly: GCA_036927795.1. Classification (NCBI taxonomy): domain Eukaryota; kingdom Viridiplantae; phylum Streptophyta; class Magnoliopsida; order Asparagales; family Iridaceae; genus Iris; species Iris macrosiphon. The sequence goes on along the minus strand of JAYESA010000008.1, from coordinate 168,155,066 downwards.
GTCAAACTTAGTGTCAACAAGTCAGAAACGATGATACGAACCCAACGGAACTTCCAGAATTAGATTCCGATGAGCCGATCACAAAATCGTCCGTCAAGTGGAGCCTGTGAGGCCCACGATACGCGATTTTATCAACGTTCTCAGAATCGAACCAAATTTGGGTCACAGGACCAGCGTATTGCTACGAGTCCGATGGCGCAAGTTTTGTTTTGATCCGACGTGTGTACACAAAGTTACGACTCATTCCAGAATAGGCGGATACGGGACGTTGTCGGCGGATATGTGTTGATTCCGGTGTGCACGCACATCCAAATCAACTTATGCAAAATCTCACACGTCTGTATCGATGGCGCGCATATTTTGGTGAATACCGTACCGACCAAGTCGTCCCGTTTGGCGGGGCACACTCAGTTCCGGGGTAAAACAGGACGTTGATTTTCTTATTTTTGGATCGCGGTTCGCGATCGCCACAGGATGCGACGCACCGAGCGGGTTGTACAGGCATCGAGGGGGTTACGCAGTCTACGCGTTGCAACAGACAGAACTGAAAATGGGGCAGCGAGGAGAGAGAACGGGTTACCTGAACAGGGCTCCGTGGAACGGGGTTCTTAATGTCCGAGTCGACACGACACGGGGACACTGTGTCCAGTTGCTGTGTCCGGGTACTGTTCTAGGGTTTCGTTGTGGGAGATGGCCGGAGCTTCACCGGGACAGCTCAGGGCTACGTCGGAGGGGACGGCCGGAGTGGCGCTGCCGGATAGGGGTGGCTGCACCGGGGGTCGAGACCGGAGCCGCTGTGCTCGGGCCGGAGGAACTGCTGGAGTCGGGGTGGCTAGGGTTTGAGGCAGCGGGGATCGTTGGCTGGGCTGCGGGAGGTAGGTAGGCAGAGAGGTGGTAGAGATGGTCGAGCCGGGGGGGGGGTCGTCGAGCGGGGGGGGGGTCGTCGAGCTAGGGGGCAGCGCAGGGCTCGAGGGGGTCTGCTAAGGGACGATGGCTGAGGACGGCCGAGGGCTGGTCGGGGGTCTCGAGGGAGGGGGAGGAAGGTAGAGTCGAGGAAGAAGGAGGTTGATGGTGAGACGGCGGGGAGAGGGAGACGGAGGCGAGGTCGAGGGTGAGGTGGTGGTGGTGTTCCAGGCGGGGATGGGCGGAGAGAGGGAGACGACGGGGAGGTAGGGGCTGTGAGGAGACGTCGGGGACGACGGAGGGTGACCGAAAGGGGGCTGCGGGGGTGTCCGGGCGGAGGAGGAGTGATGGCGAGGGATTCCGGCAGGCGGAGCGAGGGTCTCGAGGGATTTATAGGCATGCCGGAACAGTGATCCGGCTAGGAATAGGATTAGGGTTTCGGTGAGGATTTCGGGTCCGGGTCGGGTTCGATTCGGATCCGACCTGACCCGACCCGACCCGTTAAGGCTGGGTTGGTTTGGTTCGGGTAAACCGGTCTGGTCCGGTTTGGTTTATTTCAAATAAACCCGGTTTATTTCAGGGTTTAATTTGGGTTTAAAAATACGTTAGTTTTTAGGGCTTTAAAAATATTTTCGGAGTCCAATAAATTCACAGAAAATTATCCTATGTCTAGTTTTCCATTTTACACCAAAAAATATTATTTCTATAATATTTTAATATTAGTTAACATTATTTAAAAATCATTTAATCATAAAATACCTTAGTTTTAATTACAGAAAATTACAGAAAATTATAAAAAATCTAAATTAAAAATTCTTGAAAAATCAGGGGGCTTACAAAGTCACTATACGATCACTTTGTTGCGGGCTTGTCTGCTATGCATATGCTTAATTATGTTTCAGTTGTAGCTAGAACTTATTTATCTATAATTGTTCAATGTGTAGTACAAATTGTAATATGATCATTGAGCAAGGTAGCCTATACTATGGAATATGCATGAAGTTTATTTACTTATATTGCCTTGAAGTATTTTATTTGATAACTTAGTTTGTAGACGATGCATGGTCATGGATAACTTGTGCATAAGAGATGTAGTTCTACGAACGGTCGCCGAGGCACTGGAACCGCTTTGGCCCAGATAGAATATTTGCTAGTGTAGTCCTAGCATTTGATGGGTCCGTGTATCCGCCAAGGGCTAGCTACTCGAAGCGGAATGGCAACCGACCCATCTCTCATCCGACCAAGTGATATGCTATGTATATTTAAACTGTGCAAACTATGTCATCGTGGTAGGAAAGACCATGGTAAGTTGTGTACAGATGGTTCATACGGTGCAGGTAAAATTTACTGAACGGTGGCATATTTTGTTATGTCCTTTCATTCTATCGCATATATAAAAGATTGAACTAAGGAAAGATAAAAATATCACATTATAATAATGTTGCATGTTCACATGAATATAATATCGATTTGGTATGTTGGGCTAGCTCGCCCTCACGGGTACTTTTTGAAGTACTGACCCGCATTGCAGCAGGTTCCCTGAGCCAAGGCGACGCGGCGAGGAGCTGAAGCTTCCCCCAATCTTTTACTGATCTGGTGCATTCGTGTTTGTGACTTTTGGAGCGCAAGTACATAATTTCAAGGAGCTCGCACATACCCTTTTGAAGCTCCTAGGCGATGGTGCTAACACGCACCCAAGGTGGTTTTGCTCTTTTAAAATATTAGTAAGGGATATAATGTATGGATCGACTATCTCATTTTGCGTCCAAGTTGTAAGTTTGTGCGGCATCCTTATTACTTTTGAGTCAAGAGTCTGTAACCAGATATTTATTATCAATAAAGAGAACTTTTCTATATTTAATATGTGATATCTCATTTGCGTACTCTGTTGCATATGTTTCTAAATTATATCATTAAGCCTAGGCCTTCTGCGCGCGTGCCTTATGTTCGTACGGCATCACGCCCGGGAGATGATTAATGATTTAGCGGAAATCGAGATATGACATATTGGTATCAGAGCATGGCTTCAGATCCTTTGACCATTGTGTCAGAAGAGTTTTCATGAAATGACCCTGTCCCTCCTCGTTGAACTCTTGAATTCGCTTGGCCAAAATGAGATATGTTCCATACAGTGAGTCCATAATATATTTTGAGACTGATGCAAGTTACTTTTCTTTTAAGAAATGACCTCAGAGCCAGATGCACAAGCACAAGTAGTGGCGTTGGTGCGAGCGAGCAGTTCTGACACTTCGGGTAGCTCAGAAAGTCCAGCAGCCGCGTTCTCTGTCGATCCATTCGAGTGTGTAATGCGTTTGATGGAAACGCAGCAGAGGCATGCATAATTACATCAAAGTCAATTCAATTCCCGGATTAAGGCTCAATTAAGGTGCAACAGACTCAGGCTGAGGTACAGCAGAAGCAAATGAATATCCTGCAAACGATTATGACGACGCTCATCACCAACAACAATTATGCATCAACAGCCACCGCGATAGTGCCAGTTGTAGCCGAGACCGCGGGTCTTCAAGGCTCTCAGGAACCTCCACCCTTAGACGAGAAGGGTTCCATCCTTTAAATATCAGAGTTTAAGAAGATGTGTAGTGGTGGCCCATGCAGGTCAGACTTCGCAAGTTGTGCGACGTCTTAGTTGTACTACTGCGTACCTGCTATAGAATATAGGACATAGGATACTAGGATGAGAGAGGATACTCAATCACAAACTCTTGAGAGATTCCTGGGACGACCCCTTGAGAATCTTGTTAAAATTTCCAATTTAACTTTTCCTTGTTTCCGCCCGCTCTCGCTTGTTGTTACTGAACTTGATTCTTGTTGAGCAGTTTTTAAATTAAAATCTTGGTATCATTGTTGAGTTTGATTCTTGTTGACCAGTTGTTAACTTTAATTCCTGGTATCGTTGTTGAGTTGATTTCAAATTGAGATGAATTTTTACGGACTAGGATTTATGGTATCATCTGATGACATATATTGATGAGGACAGTGAGGAAGGTAAAACGTCTACTTTGGTTATGGAACCTAGAATTTATCGCAGCCATATTAGCTGTGGTGACGAGAACGTAGGAACCTGACTTGGATGTACATACTATAGTTATGAAGCTTAGAGTCTTTCGCAGCCATACCGGTTGGCGTGGCAAAGATTCTAGACGACATGATTATAGAGTGCATACCTTAGTTACGAAACCTATCGTTTATCGCATCTATGCTTACTGGCGTGGCGAGGATTCTGAGTGTCATGATTTCAGATAGACGTGTATGATTATCAGGTTGTATCCTAAATTGGTTCTTAAAATATCATCTCAAGACTTATCTATTTCTGTTATTCCAGGACTTTGTTCCACCGCTTCTTTCTTTACTAGCAGTAAAGATACCTTCTGTCCTCAATTCAGTCTTTGAGCTCCTATTCCTTGAGGATTTCTTGTTAAGTATGATAATTAGTGGCTTGTAATTTTGTTTGTGTCTTGTATTAGTATTGACTGTGTTGCTAGTGAGTTGTAAGTGTTTCTTAGTTGGGCATGTGAGCAGTAGACTTTAATCTAGAATTAACCCATAGCATAGTACCTTGTAAACAATGGTTCTAGGATAAGTGTCATTATAGTACTATAAGTAGCAGGAGAGTATAGAGTATCAGTGATATTTCAAGAGTTAGTATCAGAGCCCATTTACCCGTCCTGGATAATCATGATTATGTAATTGAGTGATCTATGTAAACAAGTAAGTATCGAGGAAATAGTATTGAAGATTAATGGAGCATAACGTCCAATCTGATGATTGATATCGGGCGTGTTGAAGGTAAAGAAATTTATATGCATAAGGAGTTAATGAGGTGTCATGAGTAGAGAAATATCGGAATAGGTAATGAAGATGGTGAAGTGTATCACGGATTAGTTTAATAGGCTTTAAAGGATTAAAGAAAATACCTATACAACCATCGAGATGAGGAACCATGTACATGCCCATGAGAGTAAAGAAACATGAGTGTTATAGTAGATACATGTAATCATGAGATATAATGAGCTTGATGAATGATCCATTAATGAAGCTAGTGATATAATACCAAGAGTGCTAATGATTCTATATCGAGGATTAGTCAAGGATGACGTTAATAACAGTAAGCACTCTGTGTGTTGATAATTAGATGATATACCAATTGACATAAATTGAAATCATGAAGGAAAACACAGTTGATGATAACTTTGATCATTGGAGGTAATAGTGCAAGTGATTCGGGCAGTACAAATTTAGTACACAGTTCTAGACAATATAGGTATTGAGTGCACCTTGAGTATCAGAGACCGTGAGCACTGATATGTACATTGAGGAGTTATAAATTAAAAGGTGGAAATGAATTTTAAATTTTCAGAATTTTTAAGGAGTTGAGATTTTATGTTGTTAAAATATTGAGGATTTAAATTTGATTCAATAAACATAGTTAAGGCTACAAAGATTTTAGAAGTGATTAAATTTTATTTCGATGTGAAGTATCTGATTTTGAGGAGGTATATGCATTTTATTTTAAGTTGGTCGGGAAGTTAAACCTTGATGATTATTTTGAGGATTAATTTTTGGTAGATGAGAGATATGAATATTAATATATGATTAGTTAATATGGGTGCCAGTGTACATGAATAGGAATTAGTTAGTGAATGTGCTAGAGTTAAGTGGTTGATAGCAGATACCGCAAGTAATATGTTAGCAGGTTCTTTCTTTTCTTTCCTAATGTTCTTTTCGTCTTTTGATTGATTGATTCCCTAGTAACGTGGTTTATATTCGTGATTTTCTTGTTAGAACTTAGCTAGTAGTACACCTTAACAGAGACTAAAATACCATGACAAGACACATGACCTATATATTTTCTTAAATTGCATGGATGTAAGTAGAATTTTCTTAAACCATGATCATTTGGGTTTTGACCATAGCAAGGATCTATGACAAGGGTATGACCGACAAAAAGGGACACGATGATTAAATTATGGATGAGCATAAATTTAAATAAAGAATTTAGGGGATTGTTATAACAGAGTTGATGGAATCATTGTTTTTGCGAAAATCGAGGTTTGATTGAAATTCGAGGACAAACATTTACTTAAAGGGAGAATTAAGAAATTCACAGAGCCAAAAATTTGAGGATTTATTAATTTTAAGGAGGTCTTGATATGATTGAATTGATTATAAAAAAAAAAAAAAAAATTGAGAAATTTGAGAGATTATCATTTTATCTATTTGATTGCAAGATAGAAATTTTATATAGTATGAATGTTGCCTTGAAGATACTGGAAGCATCGCATCGTTGAGTATTTGAGGAAAAAAGAAAAGAAAAGCAGGAAATAAAATCGTAAATGGAATAGTGTCAAATTAAATTCTTGGGATGAGGAGTTAGATTGGAATAAGCGTCAATTGAATTTGAGTTAGATGATTGATGAGTGTTTAAAGTTAAATTTTGGGATACAGATTTTTAAGTTTTATAAATATGCATTGATTGGATTTCAATTAAAAAGATTGGATAGTAAATTTTGTATTTAGTTATTTACTCAAATTTGAGGAGATTATGATACGACTGGAATTCAATTAAAAATATTGAGGATTTGAGTAGTAAAAATTTTACATTGGGATAATAAATTCAGAGGATGAAAAAAAAATATATTAGTTCAAAATTCGGAAACATTATACATACGGATAAAGAAATATGGAATGAAATGAAGCTCATGGTAAAGAAGATTATAATATAATTGATTATGGGATCATATAATTGAAGGTCGTAAGGTAAGATCATGGTATATTGAGGTTGTGATTTAAATTAAAATCTTGACCATGACAGTAACATTTGAAATCGAAGAAAATAATCGAGGTATAGTTGATGTGAAGATAAACAAACTCGAATTTGATGATAAGGATTTTGGACAGGTAATAAATTTTGATTCAGAAATTCAAAGATCTAATCTAATAAAGTTTGTGAAATTTGAAACTTTTATAAATATTAGTTAATGATGAATCACAAGATTGAGAAAGGTAAAATGAACGAGGATAAAGAGGAAGGATTATTTTCAGATGGTAGTAAAGACTACTCTTTTTCCTAGAAATCAAGAAAGGCGATTAGATGTCTCTTGATTACATTCTGAAGGATGTATTTAAGTTTCTAAATCAAATTGTGTATCTTTCGAATTAGCTATAACTTTCATGTCTATATCATTCATTATACTGGGTCTTCCTTGGTTTAGTTACTTTGAAAAGGTAACGTGCATTATTCAAATTATCTGTTTTTATGATCGTGTCTACTTCCCAAACCTAAACTTTCTAGAGGATTCAAGGCCGAGCCATGATTCCTTCAAGTTATTCCTGTCTTAAACCATATTTTCTTTTTCTTCAATGATATATTCATCATTATGAACAACAAATTTTTTTTCTATCCTAGTCATCCCTAAAATTTCGAGGACGAAATTTTTCTAAGGTGGATAGACTTGTAACCTCCGATTTCCAATTTCCAAAATAATTAGTTTTTAATTTATTTTAAAATATCAAGTTTTATAAAATATTTCTCCTTGAAATTTTTATTTGATTTAGAACGGGGTTTGATTGTAGGAGGTAATTTAAAAATCTTTTATAAAAATCATTTTTCCTAAATGACGATGTATTACAAAATAAATAAATAAATAATAATATATATATATTTCTAGTTTCAAATATTTATTGGCTTGAATCATAAAATTATTGTTTTAACTAAATAGTTATTTAAAGGACTAGTTCATAAAATAAAATAAATTTTTATTTATTGAGATAGAAAATAAATAAATGTCATGCTTTCTAGGACTTTGCAAAATGTATTAATTAGTAGCTAATTGGAAATTAGCTAGCTTTCCTAAAAACATTTTCTGAAATTATAATCTTTATTTTTATTTTTATTTTTTTCAAGTTGCCGTTCCTATTAACTAGCCAGCACACCCTCATTTTTCCACATGAGAAGCCCCTTTTTATAATTAATTCTGGGCCATTCATTATTGGGCCAACCCGCAACCCTTTATCCCACACCCTTTCTCCCTATTTAAGTTCTCATTCTCACAATTCCCAAGAAACCCTAATCTTCAATTTATTAGCTAGCCTCCACAAATTCCCACAAGCCAAAGCCACCACCATTTTGTGTGCTCGTGTCCGTGTGTCCAGCATCACCGTGTCAGCCGTGATGGCCTCGGGTCCGACCCCGGGTGTCCCATCGTATCCATTCATTTCCTGTGTCCGGTTACAACGTTACAATCAGATTTTTTGTGTCCGACAGACCCGGACACATCCACCTCTACCAGTACACCCAACCCCGTGTCCGACACACCCGGACACGTCCCTCACAGTTCAGCGAACCCGCCGTGTCCAGCCCGGACACGAACCCGGACCCCGACACATCCCCAGAGAAACCCTAGATCTAGCCTCGCCGAGCGCCGTGGCCGACCAGAACCGCCGCCTCCTCGATCTGGCCGCCTGCCACCACCACCTGGAGTCTCTCGACTAGATCGCCGCCGGAGCCGACGTCGTCGAGTCCGCCGCTGAGTCGAGTCCGCCGCCTCGAAGCCGCTACTCTCGAGCCGCCGCCGCCGCTGGAACCGAGACCGCCGCTGGAACGAGAGCCCGCCGTCTTGATCAGAGCGCCGCCGTCTTGATCAGAGCGCCGCCGTCTTGATCAGAGCGCCCGCCGCTCTCGAGTCCCACGTCGCCGCAGATCTGCCGAAGCCGCCGCAGATCCCCTCCTCGCCGAGTTCGAGCAGCCCGCCACCGCCTCGCGTCGAGCCGTGGCCGCTTCCCCTCAACGTCGACCGCCCTGCCCGGCGGACCTCATCCGCCGACGCCGGAAACGAGAACCCCGTGAGCCCCTCTCTCCCTTTCCCTCTTTCCCCTTTGTATTTCTGTCTGTGTATTAGTTAGTCATTAGATTAATTATAATCAGTAGTATTATATAATCAGTAGTTAGTATTTAATCAATTTGGTTAATTTATATGTAAACAGTTAGTAATATAATTAGTTCAGTATCTATATTAGTTAAATATAATTAGTTTAAATTATAATTAGATTAATTAGTTAATAATTTTGTAATCAGTTAATTAATTCATAATCAATTAGTTAGTAATTTATGTAATTAGTTTAATAACATTTAATTTGTTTAAATTTAGTTTAGTAATAAATATATAAGGATTTAAAGTATGTAAAAAATAATTTTGGGGTTTCTATAATTAATTAAAAAATTATAGTTTCAATAATAAAAATAAGATCTACTCGTTTAATTGGGCTGGTGACCAATTTTTCCATGGATATAAAATTATATGATAGCTTTTACATAAATTCTAGTTTTTATAAATAAACTTTTATTTGAAATTATTGTTCAAAATAATTTCAAAATGATTTATATACGTAAATATGTATTCTAGTATATGTAATTAATTTAGTATCTATGTATATATTTTTAGTATATGTATATAATTATTTGGTATATATATATATATGTATATATGTATGTATATTTTTTGGTATAATTATACATATATTTAATTGGTAAGATTTCATGTAGCATATGTGTAATAAAACGTATTTTTAATATATGAATTTATTTGGCATCTGCATATATATATTTAGTATAAATCTGAATTGGTAATTTAATATTAGTATATTCTAATAATGATGTTGACAAAATATATGTATATTTTAAACAGTATTTTTGCATATATATGAGTATACGTATGGTTCAACTAGTATATAAATATATATATATATATATATATATATATATATTGTAAATACATTTAAATTGGTGCATGTATAAATATAATAAGTATTAATAAGTGTAATGTGTATTATATACGTATCCTACTAGATGACCTAGTTGACTAGAGCCATGCCTGGCAGAGCCCCTGAGTTCATGTATTTGTGATGTGTTAGTGTAGCACCTGATGCAAATATTGTATTTGATATATTTTAGGACTGTTGGTTCCTCCAGACGATACTCTGGGACAGGACCTCGGTATATTCACCAGCTAAGGACCCAAGGCGAGTACATTCTCTGATTAGTTTCTAATTTATGATATCTCCTATGTTCACTGTAACTAGTGTAAATATCCATGATCTTGACACGATGGTTACACGGATTGGTATACACGGATCTCGTCATGAGATGTTATTCCTTATTCATGGTGTAGCTTGTACGAGACTTGTTTCCTTGATATCTTGTGCATGTACAGACACTAATTCCCGGGGAGATTTGCTACCTTCCTAGGGAATCCTGTGCCATAGCGTACCATGATTGGATCTACTATACCAGTCGGGGGTTTGGGGAGTACTTTAGTGTAGATATGTGATCATACCCAACTTTATATGCACCATAGCTCACCCCATATCTCACGTCGGTGCGGCCTGACCATTTATATGCTCCATAGCTGTTACGTGTGATTAGCCTGATCTCTACATGCACCATAGCTAACCAACGGTTAGCCTGACTTTATATGAACCATAGCTAATCACATGTAACCAGCCTGATCAAGTTCCCAAGCCGATCACATGTTGAAGCTAGTATTCACACACTTAGTCATAGAACTCTTCCTCATTGACATATTGCTTCTTTTCCTGCATTTACTTACAGTATTTTCCAGTATTTCTTTCATTGTACATTTCTCGTACCTATACATGCATCTGGTATGTTTCCATCTAGAACTGCTACATAGCTTATGTCATTTATATAGAACTGCTATTTAGAGATGTACTTTGCTCCTTCCTGACTGGAAATATTTTTCCAGACTGTGACCTTAGTAGACTGGCTCTGACATACTTGGGGATTGGAAGTAATGATTGCAGGTATGATTATTGTGTCATTAGACTTGTGTTGTATTCTTTTATTTCTTCATTTTCCTATCGTGCTGTAGTTGTGATTGAGTATTTCTAGATTTATTTTATGTTATCCACGTCTCCTTATGGAGTTGGATACTAGCGTGAGATTGTTTAGATAGTACTTGACCTAGACAGCGTTCTACCGCCGATACTGCGGCGTAGGCTGGACGTACCCACGCACTCGTGCCCCTAAACCGGGTGCGGGTCGTGACATGTGTCATTTTACCTTCAAAGGGACTGAGGACCCCTCTGTGGCGTTGGGTTGGCTGGTTGAGCTAGATGATCACTTTAAAGTGCTTCGCATGGATGAGACGAAGAGAGTTACTTGCACTCAGCTTCAGCTCCGTTCAAATGCACAAGATTGGTGGGATATGCACAAATAAGCTATCTTGAGTGAAGATGACAAGACGATTATCTCTTGGTCCGTGTTCCATAGAGCCTTCAAAGAGGAGTACCTTCCATCTGCCGTCCTTCGTTAGAAAGAAGACAAATTTATATATCTTCAACAAGGAAATATGACAGTGCGGCAGTACGCTGCAGAATTTAACAGGCTTGTAAAATTTGCCAAGTCTTATCTCTGTGAGGCCGAAAGTCGAGCTCGACTATTTGAAATAGGACTAATACCTTCTATTCGTGCCCATGTCGTTATCCCCCAGTACCGTACCATGCGAGAGTCTCTAAACCACGCCCTCTCCCTAGAGCCGGAATACCCCCCAGTTCGCACCGACATTGTGCAAAATTTTTATCACAAGCGCCCTAGCAACGCATGAGGTAATAAGCATCAAAGTGTCCTAACAACGGCGGATAATAGGGTGCAAACACAGGGAGTGATAGTGAGCTCGTCTGCAATCGGTATAACCGTATCAGATACATTGCTCGAAACTATCGAGTATTCAATGGAGCATGTTTTAAATGTGGTCGCCCGGGGCATATGGCAGTGAACTGTCGGGACGGAGGACCAAACCAACAATGACAACCAGATCGTCCGCCTCAAGATCAGGGTCAAACACCTCGAGCGAACCAGACGGCACCGCAGAACGCTCAAGGCCGGGTCTATGCTCTGACTCGGGAAGAGGCGTTCACATCAAACACGGTGGTGTCAGGTATATTACTTTTCAATAATATATATGCTCGAGTATTATTTGATTATGGTGCCACACATAGTTTCATTGTGACAAATTTTGGTACCGAGAACACATTTCTTATGACACTGCTAGGCCTAAACCTAAGCATATGTATTCCATCGGGCGTGGATTTGCCGGCTTGCTTAGTTTGTCATGAAGGTAACATTTGCAGAGGAGGAAGAAAATTATCACATGATGCGATAGTCTTAGACATCAGGGACTACGACATCATTCCGGGTATGGATTGGCTCAGCATTTGCTCGACTACCATTGATTGTGCAAAAAAGAAAGTCATGTTTCGTCTGCCTAGCGAGATCGAATTTTGCTATGTGTGCCGAATGTCTGCATGGTGATCTCTGCAATGTATTCTCGACGGATGATATATTTTGGCTGTGAAGGGTACTTGGCATCCGTTCGAGACACTCAGCGAGATTATGCAAATGTAGAGTCTACATCCGTTGTGGCATATTTTTCTGATGTGTTTCCATATGAGTTGCCCGGTATGCCGTCCGACCGAGAGATAAAGTTCACTATTGATACATTTTCAGAGACTCGACCAATTTCTGAGGCCCCGTATCGAATGGCTCTAACAGAACTAAAGGACCTAAAGGTCCAGTTGTAAGAATTGTTAGATCATGGGTATATTCATCCTAGCATGTCTCCGTGGGGCATGTCTGTATTGTTTATAAAGAAAAAAAGATGGCTCGATGCGACTCTGCATCGACTATCGTGAATTGAATAAGACTACTGTTCGAAACAAGTACCCCCTTCCCAGAATCGATGACCTCATTGATCAACTACAAGGTGCGACGGTATTTTTAAAAATTGATCTTCGCTCGGGTTACCATCATCTCAAGATCAAGCCAAATGATGTGCCGAAGTCAGCCTTTCGCACTCACTACGGCCACTATGAGTTTTTGATAATGATATTTGGACTGACCAATGCCCCTGTCGCATTTATGGACTTAATAAATCGTGTATTCCGGCCATATCTTGACAAGTTTGTAGTAGTGTTCATTGATGATATCTTGGTGTACTCGAAGAATAGTGAGGAATATGTAGAGCATTTGCGGACCGACCTACAGACTCTTTGGGACAATAAGCTATACGCAAAACTGAGTAAGTGTAATTTCTGGCTGAGCAGTGCATCTTTCCTCGGGCACATCATTTCTGCGGGTGGTATTTCAGTCGATCTAAATAAAGTTGAAGCCATCATCGAGTGGAAGCGGCCTGCATCCGTCAGTGAGATTCGAAGCTTCCTCGGGCTAGCGGACTACTACAAGTGTTTCGTAAAAGACTTTTCCAAGTTAGCATCACCTCTGACTCGCCTCACACAGAGGGGAGTCATATTCGAGTGGTTCACCGACTGTGAAGCCTCATTTTAATTGTTAAAGCAATGCCTTAACTCTGCCCCACTACTTATACTACCAGACGAGACCTTGGAATTCCAAATATTCAGCGACGTATCAGTGCAGGGCTTGGGGGTGTGTACTTATGCAGCAGGATAGGGTGATATCATACGCATCCAGACAACTAAAAAAGTACGAGAAAAATTATCCAACGCATGACCTGAAACTAGCGGCGATTATGTTCGCACTAAAATTATAGCGACACTACCTCTATGGAGTGGCTTGCCGAATTTACACTGATCACAAAAGCTTGAAGTGTATTGCCCCGTTCCCTCTTTTCGGGAAGCGCGACTAAGAAATACTTGGTATCTTTCGATCCGGACAGTTTGAATCAAGATCCTTTCCTCGTTATGGATCAGGTCCCACATTCAACGAATTGTGCCTCAAGGAAGGACTCGGCAGCAGAGTCGAGAGAGACATTTCCGTTGCACTGGTTTCTTTGCCCATTTTCGATGTCGCTTGGTTGCTTTCTTGTTGGTTTCGTGATTTATGTTTTTTTTGAACAATTTTGATGGATTTTATTGTCTTTGTTCTTTGGATTCTCATTTCGTATCGAAACCTTGGAGACCGAAGTAGGAGATATTGATCATATGTTGGTGCATACAGGTGATCGTATAGGCGGCGCGCAAGCGGAGTCTTAAAGATCTCCCTTTTCTCTCTCCCGATTCACCAACTTGTGAGTGGCCTTACTTTCGATTAGCTCCCTTCTTCCAAGTCTTAAGATAATAAGACTTGTTTGTGCATTCCAATCAACGATACCAAAATCGTATTAACTAAGTCAAGATTATAAGAAGTAAAATAATGGAACCCTTATGCTTGTCACACTACTTTATTTACGATCATATTATTGCGTGCTTCTTCACTGTGCATATATCCTTCCTATGTTTCAGTTGTAGCTATAACTTATTCATCTATAACTGTGCAAATGTGAAGTACCTATTCTGCAATGTGATCATTTGAAACATATAGACTGCCTTTGCAATGTGTTAAGTAGTTATGCTAATTTTTGATGTCTGGAATTGGTTTGCTGATAACCTAGTATTAAGACATAGTATGGTCACGGACAACTTGTGCATAAGGCTTTAGGTTCCTGCAGACGGTCGCTGGGATACCAGGACCGATCCGATCCGGACGGTACAATTTTGATATTCGTTTGAATCAGACAGAATGTGCATGCAGCAGGGGGCCGCTACCTGCGTTGTACCGTATTTTCGTTCAGAGACTATAAAATCGTACAACATGGCTTGTGATTCCAGTGACCTTATGTATATTTTAGCTATACAAGCTAACTATATCTTCTTTGCAGGGAAGGTCATGGTAAAAGTTGTGCAGGTGTATCAGACGGGCAGGTAAAAATTCACCGAACAGTGGCACATTTATTCAGTCATATATATATATATATATATATATATATATATATATATATATATTCATGTTGTAACTTGAACTAAGGCAAGATAGAAAGTCCATATTAATAATCTGTTTGCCTCACCTGAATATTGTATCGATTTGGTTAGTTGGGTTAGCTCACCCTCACCGGTACTTTTTAAAGTACTGACCCTCGTTGCAGCAGGTTCCCCGAGCCCAGGCGATGCAGCGAGGAGCTGAAGCTTTTCCTTCCCCAACCAGTCCAGTACTCGATGCACTCCGTTTGTGCCTTTTGAAACTTGTATCTCGTGCACCCCTTTTATGCAGTTCAGAGGAAATGCGATAGCTTTGCCCGAAGGTGTCTATTATATATATTTTAAAGTTCTAGTAAATGATGTAATGTATGGAATGTGTCACGCCCCAGTCCCAAAATGCCGAGGGACTGGAGACGTGCGCAATGGCCAGCAGCACGCACCGATGGACAACCCAATTTAATGGATCCATCAGGGCATGCTTAAGCTGTAGTCTAGCAGTAAAATGTTACAAGACTCAGGTTATTCTAATCTCATCTACAACAGATAATCACAGATAAAGACAGAGTAATGCAAATAGAATAAATAAGCTGATCTCAATAAGTATCTCGGAAAACAATCCGAGAATATGTCTGGTACAACAATACAAATAGACAGGAAATAAACAACTGGAAATAGAAATAACTGACTATATACAGCCACTGCTCAAGAGAAGTCCTCTGGTACGATCTCGTCCTCAGATCCTGGTACAGCTCCTGGAAGTGCTCCTGTACGGTGTATCTCTGGATGGTTCTCTTCGGCTATACCTGGGGACATAGTCCATTCCAGGTCCTCAGGGGACATAGCAAGGTACAGATAATACAAGCCAAAATATAAGCAGTGCAGAAATAAATAAGCAATAGGGTGAACTATATAACCAGCTAAGTGATATGCAGTATGAGAGCAGTACAGGAACTCAGGCTAAAACTACTACAAGCTCTGTGTCGGGGAGCCGGTAGCAGTGATATCATGTAGTTGTCTAGCTCAATGGGAGACTACGACGCCTGTATAATATAAAATTAACCTGTAGCCTGTGTGTCTCTACCCACCCAATGTAATCACGTATATCATGACCATAACGTCTCATGTCCATGTCAGCGGGATTATAGCTAATGCAACAAGTCATACTGTCTATAAAATATCTCTGTCGGTCCTGTATCCTATACAGAATCACCATGAATGTTTCAGGAAGACTCTGTCTCATGAATAGTGTCAAGTGTCCTGGGTTCTGGGGTACTTGATAAGACAAGTACGAACATTATCGGGTCTCGATATCCATGTCTATGTGACGTTACACAACTCCGCGTACGGAGTTGGCACCCGACTATGATCGGACACTAAGCACGTCACCCGTTTCCTAGGTTAGGCAGTTTAAACAAGTTACATTTAATTCCACAGGAAATCAAGTAAAATACTATGTCAAGAATTACTAAGAATTGGCAAGCTTTACTTGCCCACTAATGCATAATTAAGTCCAGAAAATAAATAGCAAGCTGCAGGATTTGGCAAGGTACACTTGCCTGTGGTTCCGGCTCTGATTTCGGCTCTGACTTCAGTTGGATTTACAGGCGGTACTCCGGTTGCTGAAACAAACATCACTATCAGATCCAGAAAATATTAATCAGCTAGAAACGCCTGTCCTTGAGTCCAATTTGGAGACAAGGGCAAAAACGGCAATTTCGGGTCAGAACGGGGTCCACAGGTGGGCCCGCTTTGCACCGAAAAATGTGTCCGGGTCAAAGGCCTCCAAATTCACCAAACTTAGTGTCAACAGATTAGGAACGCTGATACGAACCCAACGGAACTTTCAGAATTGAATTCCGATGAGCCGATCACAAAATCGCCCGTCGAGCGGGGCCTATGGGGCCCACGACACGCGATTTTGTCAACGTTCTCAGAATCGAACCAAACTTGACCCACAGGACCAGCGTATCGCTACGAGTCCGATGGCGCAAGTTTCGTTTTAATCTGACGTGTGTACACAAAGTTAGGATAAATTGCAGAAAAATTGGATACGGGGCGATGTTCGCGGATACGCGTTGATTCTGGTGTGCACGCACACCCGAATCAGCTTCCGCGAAATCTAACACGTCCGTATCGACGACGCGCATGTATCTGTGAAGACCGTGCGCGACCAAGTCGTCTCGTTTGGCGGGGCGTACTCAGTTCCGGGATGAAACAGGGTCTGGTTTTTTCTGTTTTTGGATCGCGGTGTGCGATCACCACAGGAAGCGATGCCCCGAGCGGTTTGTCCGGACACCGAGAGGGTCATACAGGCTTCGCAACGCAATTTGCGGAATCGAAAACGGAGCTACGAGCAAAAAGTTAAAAGTACCTGAAGGGGACCAGAAAAACCGGGGTCGAACCGTGTCCGACACGTGTCCGACACGTGTCGGATACACGGCCAGAATTAGCGTTAGGGTTCAGGGGAATTGGCCGAGCTCCGGCGGAGGGCGGCGGCGCTGAGGCGGGGAGCAGCTGGCCGGCTGCTGCGCGGCGAGGCGGCGGCCGGGCTCGTCGGCGCTGCGGCGGCGTGCGGCGGGGAGCTGCTGCAGCCGCTGCTACTATCGACAGCGCTCGCCGGAGAAGGTAGAGAGGTGGGGAGGAAGAGGATGGCTGGCCGCGGAGGAGGACGGCGGCGCTGTGGCGGCGTCGCTGGGCAGCGGCGGAGGGCGGCGCGGCGTGGTGGTGGGGATCGGCACGGTGGGGGCAGCGGGGTTTTATAGAGGGCTGGGGGAGGAGGTTGAGCCGAGGGAGGCGGAGGAGGTTGCCGGGTCTGGCGGAGGCGCGTGGTGGGGTCGTGGTGGTGGAGCGGCGGCGGAGGCGCCGGAAGCGGAGCGGCCACGAAGGGGAAGACGACCGGGTTCGAGGGGAGAGGGGAAGCCGGGTCGGGTGCGGGCGGTCCGGGTCAGGCCGACCCGACCCGACCCGCTAGCAGCGCGGGCTGGGCCGTGGGCCGGGCTGGGTGAATGGGCCGGGTTGGTTTTTAAAAATAAATAATAATAATATTAATAATAATATTAATAATCAGTAAAATAAATAAATAAATAAATAAATTTTAGGTGTTTTAAAATAGGTCCGGGGTCCAATAAATTCCAGAAAAATTGCCCTAAGTCCGGTTTTTCATTTTACATCCAAAAATATTATTTTCATAATATTTTAATATCATTTATTATCAATTAAAAATTATTGAATAATTAAAACCCTGTTTTTAAATTACAGAAAATTTCTAGAAAATTTCAGAAAATTGTGAAAAATCCAGTTTTTAAAATTTTAAAAAACCAGGGGGTTTACAATCTACCCCCCTTAAGAGGATTGCGTCCTCGCAATCAAAGAATAACCGGTCAACAGAGATGACGCGGTCGCAAGCATCGTTTGAATACACAGCACAAGATACTTAGGGAAATACCGTTTTCCCTAACAATGAAAGTTATGCACTTCCAGAGAAAATCTAGTTAAGCAAAAGAACTACAATTTTTATGAAAACCAGGTTATTAACAAGTTGCAAATTACTAGGTTGGGGCTGAGGTCACGAACCAATAGGCACGAGCTAAACAAGACTAGAAACGGATAACTACGAATCACTTACGCGCATTGGCTACTCCACGAGTCTGTGCGTCCTCCACGGTCATCGCGAAAGCTTGTTCGCGTCCTTGCAGTCGATTCTCCTGCTGTTGAGCCTGCTGGAAGAGTATTTCCTGGGGTATCAAGGGTAGCCTCGGCTGATACCCTGCTGGAGCTAGTGGTAGGACTTCTTGAACTTCCACTTGCGGTGCTTCCAATGCTGGAGAGGTTAGCCTCGGTATTGGTAATGCTTGCTGGTTACCCTTTTGTGCTCTGTCCTGACGCTCAGGGCATTCCCTCAGTAAATGCTGACTGGATCCGCAAGCCAAACATAATCTCATTTTTCGTCTGCACTTGTTCTCTATATGACCTCGCCTGTGACAATATGGACAGATAGGTATTGTCTGTGGAGATGCTTCTGGTGGCTGGTGTACGTGAGGTCTTTTTGCAACTTCTTCCTGTGGTGCTGAAGTGGAAGTCCGTTTTAGACTAGTCTCTCTTCTGATGATGCGCTCAATGCGTCGCGCTGCAGCAAGGATGTCAGAGTACGAGGTAGGTGCAACGGATCCAATTAATTTTTGTAGCTCAATGTTTAGTCCGTCGAAGAATTTCTCAGCCTTCTCTTCTTCTGTCGGGATCAATGTTGGAGCGAAGTGACTTAGACGAATGAACTCAGCATTGTACTCTTCCACCGTCTTAGTATCCTGAGTGAGGTGATTAAACTTGTCCCGAAATTATGATCGAGCGATAGCTGGAATGTACATCTCCTGAAAGAGTCTAGAGAACTCTTCCCAAGTGACTCGGTCTGGTCCGAGCTGGGTCTCCTCGGATAGCCACCAGTGATGTGCATTGTCCGTCAACTGCATTCTGACGGCAGTCATCCAACGTTCCTTTGGAAGCTCAGCTGCTTCTAATTGATGTTGAGTGTTGGTGAGCCACTCATGAACTTCAGTGGGCTCTTCCTTGCCTGAGAATGTACGGGGCTTCAGCTGGCGGAAGTCGGTGATAGAGCCCGTCGTTGGCCGTCGAGTTGGTAGGTTGGCCTGCTCCAGTGCAGTTATTAGGCTGCGACTCAAAGCCTCTTGTTGAGCTTGCATTATTGCATAGACCATTAAAAACATCTGCTGTCCGTCCATGGCCTGCCCTGGTGGAATTACGGGCATTGATGGAGTAACTGGCATCGTTGGTGGAATATTATCTTGCTGGATTCTCGTGGCATATTATTGAGCTGACTATCCTTTATCCACTGGTGTTACTTCATCTTCGTTGGTTACCTCAGCAACTCGTGGTGACGTTATGGGAGTCTCGTCGTTTCCTCGTGAATCCATAACCCTGCAACCAAAATAAACAATAAGAGGCGCACAGGAATCAAGGCAGGATGCAAGTCAAGGAATTAATTCGAAGTCGATATGGATATCAAGAACGTTTCAAGCAAGTGGATGAGATCCTAAAAACCTATCCTATTCTTTATTGCAGGCCTGTTCGGTCCCTAAGTTGAAACCGAACAATTTAGTCGTAGACCTGCATGGGCCACCATAAAAACCATGTCTCGCCCCAGTCCCAAAATGTCGAGGGACTGGAGACGTGCGCAATGGCCAGCAGCACGCACCGATGGACAACCCAATTTAATGGATCCATCAGGGCATGCTTAAGCTGTAGTCTAGCAGTAAAATGTTACAAGACTCAGGTTATTCTAATCTCATCCACAACAGATAATCACAGATAAAGACAGAGTAATGCAAATAGAATAAATAAGCTGATCTCAATAAGTATCTCGGGAAATAATCTGAGAATATGTCTGGTACAACAATGCAAATAGACAGGAAATAAACAACTGGAAATAGAAATAACTGACTACATACAGCCACTGCTCAAGAGAAGTCCTCTGGTACGATCTCGTCCTCAGATCCTGGTACAGCTCCTGGAAGTGCTCCTATACGGTGTATCTCTGGATGGTTCTCTTCGGCTATACCTGGGGACATAGTCCATTCCAGGTCCTCAGGGGACATAGCAAGGTACAGATAATACAAGCCAAAATATAAGCAGTGCAGAAATAAATAAGCAATAGGGTGAACTATATAACCAGCTAAGTGATATGCAGTATGAGAGCAGTACATGAACTCAGGCTGAAACTACTACAAGCTCTGTGTCGGGGAGCCGGTAGCAGTGATATCATGTAGTTGTCTAGCTCAATAGGAGACTACGACGCCTGCATAATATAAAATTAACCTGTAGCCTGTGTGTCTCTCCCCACCCAATGTAATCACGTATATCATGACCATAACGTCTCATGTCCATGTCAGCAGGATTATAGCTAATGCAACAAGTCATACTGTCTATAAAATATCTCTGTCGGTCCTGTATCCTATACAGAATCACCATGAATGTTTCAGGAAGACTCTGTCTCATGAATAGTGTCAAGTGTCCTGGGTTCTGGGGTACTTGATAAGACAAGTACGAACATTATCGGGTCTCGATATCCATGTCTATGTGATGTTACACAACTCCGCGTACGGAGTTGGCACCCGACTATGATCGGACACTAAGCACGTCACCCGTTTCCTAGGTTAGGCAGTTTAAACAAGTTACATTTAATTCCACAGGAAATCAAGTAAAATACTATGTCAAGAATTACTAAGAATTGGCAAGCTTTACTTGCCCACTAATGCATAATTAAGTCCAGAAAATAAATAGCAAGCTGCAGGATTTGGCAAGGTACACTTGCTTGTGGTTCCGGCTCTGATTTCGGCTCTGACTTCAGTTGGATTTACAGGCGGTACTCCGGTTGCTGAAACAAACATCACCATCAGATCCAGAAAATATCAATCAGCTAGAAACGCCTGTCCTTGAGTCCAATTTGGAGACAAGGGCAAAAACGGCAATTTCGGGTCAGAACGGGGTCCACAGTGGGCCCGCTTTGCACCGAAAAACGTGTCCGGGTCAAAGGCCTCCAAATTCACCAAACTTAGTGTCAACAGATTAGGAACGCTGATATGAACCCAACGGAACTTTCAGAATTGAATTCCGATGAGCCGATCACAAAATCGCCCGTCGAGCGGGGCCTGTGGGGCCCACGACACGCGATTTCGTCAACGTTCTCAGAATCGAACCAAACTTGACCCACAGGACCAGCGTATCGCTACGAGTCCGATGGCGCAAGTTTCGTTTCAATCCGACGTGTGTACACAAAGTTAGGGTAAATTACAGAAAAGTCGGATACGGGGCGATGTCCGCGGATACGCGTTGATTCCGGTGTGCACGCACACCCGAATCAGCTTCCGCGAAATCCCATATGTTCGTATCGATGACGCGCACATATCTGTGAAGACCGCGCACGACCAAGTCGTCCCGTTTGGCGGGGCGTACTCAGTTTCGGGGTGAAACATGGTCTAGTTTTTCCTATTTTTGGATCGCGGTGTGCGATCACCACAGGACGCGATGCCCCGAGCGGTTTGTCCGGGCACCGAGAGGGTCATACAGGCTTCGTAACGCAATTTGTGGAATCGAAAACGGAGCTACGAGCAAAAAGTTACAAGTACCTGAAGGGGACCCAAAAAACTGGGGTCGAACCGTGTCTGACACGTGTCTGACACGTGTCGGATACAGGGCCAGAATTAGGGTTAGGGTTCAGGGGAATTGGCCGAACTCCGGCGGAGGGCGGCGGCGCTGAGACGGGGAGCAGCTGGCCGGCTGCTGCGCGGCGAGGCGGCGGCCGGGCTCGTCGGCGCTGCGGCGGCGTGCGGCGGGGAGCTGCTGCAGCCGCTGCTACTATCGACAGCGCTCGCCGGAGAAGGTAGAGAGGAGGGGAGGAAGAGGATGGCTGGCCGCGGAGGAGGACGGCGGCGCTGTGGCGGCGTCGCTGGGCAGCGGCGGAGGGCGGCGCGGCGTGGTGGTGGGGGTCGGCACGGTGGGGGCAGCGGGGTTTTATAGAGGGCTGGGGGAGGAGGTTGAGCCGAGGGAGGCGGAGGAGGTTGCCGGGTCTGGCGGAGGCGCGTGGTGGGGTCGTGGTGGTGGAGCGGCGACGGAGGCGCCGGAAGCGGAGCGGCCATGGAGGGGAAGACGACTGGGTTCGAGGGGAGAGGGGAAGCCGGGTCGGGTGCGGGCGGTCCGGGTCAGGCCGACCCGACCCGCTAGCAGCGCGGGCTGGGCCGTGGGCCGGGCTGGGTGAATGGGCCGGGTTGGTTTTTAAAAATAAATAATAATAATATTAATAATCAGTAAAATAAATAAATAAATAAATTTTAGGTGTTTTAAAATAGATCCGGGGTCCAATAAATTCCAGAAAAATTGCCCTAAGTCCAGTTTTTCATTTTACATCCAAAAATATTATTTTCATAATATTTTAATATTATTTATTATTAATTAAAAATCATTGAATAATTAAAACCCTGTTTTTAAATTACAAAAAATTCCCAGAAAATTCTAGAAAATTGTGAAAAATCCAGTTTTTAAAATTTTGAAAAACCAGGGGGTTTACAGAATGACTATCTCATTTTGCGTCCATCTTGTAAGCCCATGCGATACCCCTTACTTTTGAGGTAAGAGTCTGTATCAAAGATGTACATTATCAATAAAGAGAACTTTTTTTCATGTCAACTTTAAATATTTATCTTCCGCACTTTGTTGATGTGTTTTTAAACAAATATTATTATGCTAGGCCTTGTACGGGCGCACCTTACGCTCAGGAGACGGCTTGCGATTCTTCAAAATTGGGGCATGATATATTGGTATCAGAGCACATATTCAGATCCTTTGGTCTCGTATGTCAGAAAAGTTTTCATAAGACGACACTGTCCCTCCCAGTTAAACTCTTAAAATTGTCTGGGCAAAATGAGACACATTCCATACAGTGAGTCCGTAATACCCTATGAGACTGATGTAAGTTCTTTGTTTTTTAAGGAATGGCTCAAATGCAAGGAACAGTGCAAGTGCAAGCAAGTACTTCAGGCACTTCGGCAAGGTATATTGTTATTCAATAATGTTCCTGCACGAGTACTATTTAATTCTGGTGCCACACATAGTTTTGTATCGGCAAACTTTGCTAGGGAGCACGAATTTATTCAGACACCGTTAGGCCTAAGGCTTAGCATCAGTACCTCATCGGGAATGGACTTGCTTGTTAACTTAGTTTATCGCGGCGGCTGTATTTACATCGAAGGAAGAAAATTGTGACTTTATGCGATAGTTTTAGACATCAGGGACTATGATCTTATTCTGGGGATGGATTGGCTCGCCGCTTGCTCGGTGACCATTAATTGTGCAAAAAAGAAAGTCGTGTTTTATCTACCAGGCGAGACCAAATTTTGCTATACGTGCAGTCCATCGTCGAGGGCGTCGAATACCTATATGGTAATTTCTGCAATATCTGCTCGACGGATGATATATTCTGGCTGTGAAGGGTACTTGACGTCCGTTTATGACACTCAGCAAGATTGTGCAAATGTTGAGTCTATTTTCGTTGTGGCAGATTTTTTTGATGTATTTCCAGATGAGTTGCCCGGCATGCCGCCCGACCGAGAGATAGAGTTCACTATAGATACGGTAAACACCCTATTTTTCAGATAATTTTTTTTATAAAATTTTTCCGGATGTTTTCGGGATTTTGGATGAAGAACCGAGGTGTTTATGAGTTAAAGAATTTTACGGACAGTTTATGGGTGTTAAAATATTCTGGAAGTAAAAATTTATTGTGTATTATGGAGAACCGGACGCATGGTATTTTTCGGTGAATTTATTGGACACCGGAGCAATGAAACGAGGACCAAAAGCTATAGGATTGTGAACCGAACCCAACGAAGCCCGAACCAAACCAACCCGACCCGAGAACCCGATAGAAACCCTAATTCCCAACTGAACAGAGTTTCCAGCGGCGGCGCGACTATTTAAGTCATCTCGGACTTCGCGTAGCCGTAGCCGCAGCCGCCTTCCTCGATATACGTGCCCGAGCAGCGCCTCCTTCTCCAGATTTCGGTCGCCTCGACGAAACCCTAGCTTCACCGGACCATCCACCTCCTTCGTCGACCTCGACAGCCCGTTACCAACGCCTTAGCCGTCCGCCCCACCGAAACCCTAGCTTCCCCGCACCCTCGAATCCACCTCCTTACCGTTCCCGACTGCCTCGCCGTCCCTATCCCCGCCTCGGCTTCCGTGCCACGCCGACCGCCACCGGTTTTCCCTACCATCTCGAGCAACCTCATCTACCTCCATCACAGAGCAACCTCCCCCGCGTCTCCTCCTCCGCCGCTCTCCGGCGTCGACTTCCCCAACCAAGACCCCGACATCCCCATCATCTCCCTCCGCCGTGCTTTTCCCTGGACCCGTCGACCACCCAGCCCGACCTCCCCTCGGTCGACGATTCCCCCTCGACCCTTCAGCAACGCCGCCGCTCTCCGGCGTCGACATCCCCATCATCCCTCGAACTGCTCCCCCGAGTTCACCTCAGAACCGACGACAGACCATTTTTCCCTCGACCCTTCGACCCACGCCGGCTTTCGCTCGAGATCCGGTCGCCTAGCCCTAGCCGACCACGAGGCTGACCCCCGGCGAAGCCCTCCAGATCAGGACCTTAGTCTGGACTCGCAGCAGACACGCGGTACCAGCAACTCGAGATGCAGGACACGACGTGGACGTTTGGAGACGTGAAAAACAGAACTCACGGGACCCTGAACAGGTAACATTTTCTCCCTTATCGTAACTCCAAATTCATTTCCGTAAATTGCTACGCGTAGACTGTGTAACCCTCTCAGTGCCCGTGCAACTTGCTTGGCGCATCGCGTCCTGTGGTGATCGTACACCGCGATCCAAAAACAGGAAAACCAACGCCCTGTTTCACCCCGGAACTGAGTTTGCCCCACCAATCGGGATGACTTGGTTGCACGCGGTCTTTACCGAACTGTGCGCGACGTTGATACGGCCGTGTGAGATTTCGTAGAAGTCGATTCGGAGGTGTGTGCACCCCGGAATCAACGCGTATCCGCCGACGACCCCCCGTATCCGTCCTTTCTGGAACACGCTGTAACTTTGTGTACACATGTCGGATCGAGACGAAACTTGCGACATCGGACTCGTAGTAATACGCTGGTCCTGTGACCCAAGTTTGGTCCGATTCCGAGAACGTTGACAAAATCACGTATCGTGGGCCCCACAGGCTCCACTTGACGGGTGATTTTAAGATCGGCTCATCGGAATCCAATTCTGGAAGTTCCGTTGGGTTCGTGTCATCGTTCCTGACTTGTAGACACTGAGTTTGCAGAATTTGGAGACCTTTGACCCTGACACACTTTTCGGTGCGAAGTGACCCACATGGGGACCCCGCTTTAATCCGGAAATGACCTTTTTTGCCCCTGTGTCCAAAATTGGACGTAAGGACAGGCATTTTAGCTATTTGACATCTTCTGAGACTAGTGGTGATATTTATTACAGCTTTTGGAGTAGTACCTACCGGATCCACCGATATAGGGACAGTTGTTGGTATTCGGACATCAGGCAAGTGTACCTTACCAAACTCTGCAGCTTAGTTATCTATTTTCCTTTCTTTATATATATATTACTGTACATGCTTAACCTAGGACCGTGTGACGTACTTAGCGTCCGATTATCAGTCGGGTGCCGACACTGTACGCAGTGTTGGGTACGGTCATCTAGAGATGGACATCCGTGACACTTTATATTCTCGTACTTGTCTTATCAAGTACCCTATGGCCCAGGACACTTGACACTATTCATGAGATAGGATTTTCCTGAGATATTCGTGGTGATTCTGTATAGGATACAGGACATGGGCATTATATTCTTAGATACTTTATTGACTTGTGCATTAGTTATGATCGCGCTTGACATGGGCATGAGACGTTATGGTCATGATACGCGTGGTTACATTGGGTGAGGAGAGACACACATGCTACAGGCTGTTTACATATATATATCTTCTATTATTGAGAGGTCGTAGACTCTCGTAGCAGAGCTAGACCCACTACCGGTTATTACCGCTACCGGCTCCCCGACACAGAGCTTGTAGTGGCTCAGCCTGAGTTTTAGTGTTGCTCTCACTTGCATTTCACTTAGATTGGTTACATATTTACCCTATTGCTTCGTTTAGTCATTTATTTGCTGCACTGTTTATTTATTCATTTTGGCATGAGCTTTCTTGTACCTTGCTATGTCCCCTGAGGACCTGGATCCGGATTTTGTCCCCAGGATTTGAGGACGAGATTTATCCCGAGATTTACGGGACCGGGGCAGGAGCTGATCCAGGAGCTGTACCACCATCTGAGGACGAGGTCTTAGCTGAAGATTTCTCTTGAGCATCCATGTTTTTTCTCAGTTTTCATTATTTATTTCAGTCTTTTATATTCTGGTCTGTTGAACCATTGTACTAGATATTTATCGGGTTGTTCCCCGAAGTACTTTGTGAGACTAGATGATGATTTACATTCCTTATTTATTCCGTGGATCATATTTTATATCTTGTGTGGATGAGATTAGTTGTACCATGTTGTCGTAGACTTGTTATATTACAGCTTAAGTATGTCCTGATGGATCCATTATATTGAGTTGGTCCATTGGTGCGTACTGCTGGCCTTTGCCACGCGTCCGGTCCCACGGTATTTTGGGACTGGGGCGTGACATAGTTTTTGTGGTGGCCCATGCAGGTCTACGATTAAATTGTTCGGTTTCAACTTAGGGACCGAACCAGCCTGCCCTAAGGATAGGATAAGTTCTAGGTTCTCATCCATTATTTAACCATTGTTGAACTCTATATCGAACTCGAAATTTGTTACTTGAACTGCATCCTGTATTGATTCCTCTGAGCGTTCTTACAGTTTATATTTTGATTGCAGAGCAATGGATTCCGGGAACAGAGAGGATATTCCTTTGGATACGCCACACGACGCTGTGGTTACTTATGGAGACGGAGTGACACCAGGGGATGGAGGACAAGCATCGCAGAGTGATCAAACCGGTCAGCCTAATCCAAGGTTCCGGAGAGATGACATCCCACCTCCACCACAGTTCACTCCCCAGATGCCAGTATTCCCGCCAGGACAAGCCATGGACGGGCAACAGATATTCCAGATGATGTATGCTATGATGCAAGCACAGCAACAGATTCAGCAGGAGGCCCATCGGCAGGAGGCCGAGTATCTGAGGACCAGCCTGGTATCCGCATTGGAGCAGGCAAATCCCCCAACGAGGCGAACAGGGACGGGATCTATCACTGATTTCCGTCACCTCAAACCTCGCACATTTTCTGGTAAAGAAGGGCCAACGGAAGTTCATGAGTGGCTCACAAACATTCAGCATCAGTTGGAAGCCGCTGAACTTCCAGGAGAGAAGTGGATGACTGCAGTTAGAATGCAGTTAACTGATAATGCGCATCACTGGTGGCTAGCAGAAGAGAGGAGACTTGGACAGGACAGAGTCACATGGAAAGAGTTCTCTAGACTCTTCCAAGAGATGTACATCCCGGCAGTTGCACGGTCAGAGCTCAGAGACAGGTTCAACCGCCTTATCCAAGGCAGCATGTCAGTGGAGGAGTACAATGCGGAATTTATTCGCCTGAGTCGCTTTGCCCCGACATTGATTTCAACAGAAGAAGAGAAAGCAGAAAAGTTCTTTGACGGCTTAAAGTTCGAGCTTCAGAGAGTGATTGGATCGGTAGCACCTACATCTTATACCGATGTCCTTGCAGCAGCCCGACGCTTGGAGCGCGTCACTAGAAGGGAGTCTACCCTGAAGAGGCCTATCACATCAGCACCATCCAGGCCAGCACATGAGGACTCAGCAAAGCGAACCCAGAGGGGTATGCCAGATAGAGCAGCACGTAGGGACAGACCTCTTCCTACTTGTCACCACTGCGGTAAGGTAGGACACATTGAGAAGGAATGCAGGCGTAAGTTGGGACTATGTTTGAGCTGCGGATCCAGCCAGCACTTTTCCAGGGACTGTTCCGAACGCCGAGACGGAGCACAAAGACTAGCATTGCCTGCACCACGACCAGCTTATCCAGCAGCAGGAGCCCAACAGACAGGAGTTGGTGGGGTCAGACCACCAGCCCCCGGAGGGAACCGGCAGAGACCACCCCTGGCACCACAGGCAGCCCTATTCCAGCAGCAGCAGCAGCAGCAGCAGAGAGGTCCAGCTCAGGGACGAGGACAGGCATTCCCATTAGCTGTTGAGCAGGAGGCTACAGCAGGCGAGGTCATCGCAGGTACTATTTTAGTAGCTTCATTACCAACTGTAGCATTATTTGATTCTGGAGCATCGCATTCATTTATAGCAGCTAGCTTTGTAGCCACCCATAGAGTAGCTACCGCACCCCTTCCGAAGATGAAGAAAATTCTTACGGGAGGTGGAATTATTCCGGTTAGTGACGTCTGTAGATCATGTTCTGTAGTCGTATGTGGCCGAGAAATACGAGCGCAATTTCTGATCTTTTCCATGTCGGACTATGATGTCGTACTTGGTATGGACTGGTTAAGTCAGTACCGTGCGACTCTTGATTGCCGACTTGGGCGGGTTATATTTAGACCGCCAGGACACCCAGAATTTGAGTTTCTTCGAGGAGCAGTAGAGCAAGGAGTTCAGCCTACTCTAAGAGTACTATCTGTAGATGGGGAGACAGGTTACCCAAGAGTCATCTCAGAATTTGTGGATGTATTTTCTGATGATCTTCCAGGTTTACCGCCTGATCGGGAAATAGAATTCACAATAGACTTAACTCCAGGAGCAGAGCCTATCACTTCATCAGTATATCGGCTAGCACCTAAGGAGTTAGTGGAATTGAAGGAGCAGGTTGATGATCTTTTGGAGAAGGGTTTCATTCGGCCCAGTATTTCACCTTGGGGAGCACCCATATTATTTGTGCCGAAGAAGGATGGAACGGTACGGTTGTGCATTGATTACAGGGCACTAAATGCTGTAACCATCAAGAACAGGTATCCTTTACCACGCATTAATGATCTATTCGATCAGTTGAGTGGTGCAAGGGTATTTTCGAAGATTGACCTTAGATCCGACTATCATCAGATCAAGGTGAGGAAAGAAGACATCCCGAAGACAGCTTTCAGGACGAAGTATGGGCATTATGAGTTCTTGGTGATGCCGTTTGGTTTAACCAACGCACCAGCAGTATTTATGAGTTTGATGAACAGAGTCTTTCATCAGTTCTTGGATAAATTTGTAGTTGTATTCATCGACGACATTCTCATATATTCCAAGAACTATGAAGAGCACGAGGAGCATCTCAGAATCGTGTTAGAGACCTTGAGGCAGGAAAAGTTATACGCCAAGC
Source organism: Iris macrosiphon (assembly GCA_036927795.1). Taxonomy (NCBI): domain Eukaryota; kingdom Viridiplantae; phylum Streptophyta; class Magnoliopsida; order Asparagales; family Iridaceae; genus Iris; species Iris macrosiphon. The sequence continues at coordinate 168,125,461 of JAYESA010000008.1, read as the reverse complement.
TCAGTAAGTGTGAGTTCTGTATGGACAAAGTGCCTTTCTTGGGACACATCATATCAGGAGAAGGACTTTCAGTGGATCCAGAGAAAGTTGCGGCAATAGAGACTTGGCCTACACCTACATCAGTCGCAGAGGTGAGAAGTTTTCTTGGACTTGCGGGATATTACCGAAGGTTTGTAGAGAATTTCTCGAGGATTGCAGAACCGATGACGAAGCTGACACGAAAGGACCGGGAGTTTATATGGACAGAAGACTGCCAGAAGGCTTTTGAAGAACTGAAGAGAAGATTAACAACAGCACCGGTCTTGACTCTTCCTTCAGGGTCAGGAGGTTTTGTTGTTTACAGTGATGCATCAGGCAGTGGACTAGGATGTGTTTTGATGCAACACGGCAAAGTCATTGCTTATGCGTCAAGACAATTAAAGGACCACGAAAAGAACTACCCGACACATGATCTGGAGCTAGCAGCAGTTATATTTGCATTGAAGATATGGAGGCACTATCTTTATGGAGAGAGGGTAGAAATCTTTACTGATCACAAGAGCCTGAAGTATGTGTATACTCAGAAGGAGCTTAACATGAGGCAGAGACGCTGGCTTAAATTGATGGTAGATTTTGACATAGATCTGCAGTATCATCCGGGAAAGGCGAATGTAGTTGCAGACGCACTCAGCAGGAAGCCTACGGCTTATTTCTTGACGATGCAGCCCGAGTTATTGAGAGATTTACAGGAGCTACAGATAGAAGTGGTTGTACCAGGACAGAATGGATTGATGGCTAACCTTGAGATTCAGTCATCACTCGTGGAGAAGATTAAGGAGGCATTGCCCACCGATGCTAGATTCCGAAGACTCAAAGAAAGGACAGAAGCCGGCATACAGACAGGACTTCGCATTCACGAAGACGGGACATTGAGGTTTGGAAATCGCCTGTATGTTCCAAATGGAGAATTGAGACAGGAGTTAATGACTGAAGCACATAGCTCTATGTACTCTGTTCACCCAGGAGGAACCAAGATGTATCGAGACTTGAGACAGTATTACTGGTGGCATAGAATGAAGAGAGAGATCGCAAGATTTGTGGCCAAATGCTTAGTCTGCCAGCAGGTGAAGGCAGAGCATCAGAGGACTGCAGGTATGTTACAGCCGCTCCCGATACCGGAATGGAAATGGGAGCACATCACGATAGATTTTGTCACAGGATTTCCAAGGAGCCCCAGCGGCAGAGATGCAATATGGGTGATAGTGGATCCACTCACTAAATCGGTACACTTCTTGCCATTTAGAGTTGGACAGTCCACAGAGGTACTAGCCGACATGTATATGCGACAAATTGTCAAGTTACATGGAGTGCCTGTTAGTATCGTATCGGATCGAGATTCGAGATTTACATCTTATTTCTGGAGAAGCATGCAAGATAGTCTGGGCACTAGACTCAAATTCAGCACGGCATACCACCCGCAGACAGATGGACAATCTGAGCGCACCATTCAGATCTTAGAGGACATGTTGAGATCATGTATGCTAGACTTTGGAGGATCTTGGGAAGATCATCTGCACTTAGTGGAGTTCTCCTACAATAACAGTTATCAGGCCAGCATTCAGATGGCACCATTTGAAGCTTTATACGGAAGGAAGTGCAGATCGCCTATATGCTGGAGTGACGTCGGTGAACGTCAAATACTGGGTCCAGAATTGGTAACACAGACAGTGGAGAAGGTGGAGCAGATTCAGAATCATCTACGAGCAGCTCAGGACAGACAGAAGCATTGGGCTGATACACGCAGACGTCCCCTAGAGTTCAAGGAAGGAGATCACGTATTCTTGAGGATTTTGCCCACTCGTGGTACTATCAGATTCGGGAGCAGAGGCAAGCTGAGCCCAAGGTATATTGGGCCATTTGACATTCTAGAGTGCGTTGGTGAGGTGGCCTATCGTCTTGTATTACCTCCATCCTTAGAGGGAGTGCATGACGTATTCCACGTCTCCCAGCTGCGAAGGTACATGACCGACCCAAGTCACGTAGTCGATCACTCAGAGATTGCAGTGGGCCCAAGCTTGAGATATGAAGAACAACCAGTTGGAATCCTCGACGTCAGTGAGAAGACATTGCGGGGACAGACAATCAGACTGGTCCGTGTAGCATAGAAACATCATTCTCCTGGAGAATCGACTTGGGAACGAGAAGATAGTATGCGCCAGCGATACCCCCACTTGTTCGAGGAGGCAGTTGTAAACTAGGCCATCTTGTAATTCCATAATTCTTCTTTGATAGCTTATTCTTTGATTACGAGGACGCAATCCTTTTAAGGAGGGAAGATTGTAAACACCCTATTTTTCAGATAATTTTTTTTATAAAATTTTTCCGGATGTTTTCGGGATTTTGGATGAAGAACCGAGGTGTTTATGAGTTAAAGAATTTTACGGGCAGTTTATGGATGTTAAAATATTTTGGAAGTAAAAATTTATTGTGTATTATGGAGAACCAGACGCATGGCATTTTTCGGTGAATTTATTGGACACCGGAGCAATGAAACGAGGACCAAAAGCTATAGGATTGTGAACCGAACCCAACGAAGCCCGAACCAAACCAACCCGACCCGAGAACCCGATAGAAACCCTAATTCCCAACTGAACAGTGTTTCCGGCGGCGGCGCGACTATTTAAGTCATCTCGGACTTCGCGTAGCCGCAGCCGCCTTCCTCGATATACGTGCCCGAGCAGCACCTCCTCCAGATTTTGGTCGCCTCGACGAAACCCTAGCTTCACCGGACCACCCACCTCCTTCGTCGACCTCGACAGCCCGTTACCAACGCCTTAGCCGTCCGCCCTACCGAAACCCTAGCTTCCCCGTACCCTCGAATCCACCTCCCTACCGTTCCCGACTGCCTCGCCGTCCCTATCCCCGCCTCGGCTTTCGTGCCACGCCGACCGCCACCAGTTTTCCCTACCATCTCGAGCAACCTCGTCGACCTCCATCACAGAGCAACCTCCCCCGCGTCTCCTCCTCCGCCGCTCTCCGGCGTCGACTTCCCCAACCAAGACCCCGATATCCCCATCATCTCCCTCCGCCGTACTTTTCCCTGGACCCGCCGACCGCCCAGCCCGACCTCCCCTCGGTCGACGATTCCCCCTCGACCCTTCGGCAACGCCGCCGCTCTCCGGCGTCGACATCCCCATCATCCCTCGAACTGCTCCCCCTAGTTCACCTCAGAACCGACGACAGACCATTTTTCCCTCGACCCTTCGACCCACGCCGGCCGCCGCTCGAGATCCGGTCGCCAAGCCCTAGCCGACCACGAGGCTGACCCCCGGCGAAGCCCTCCAGATCAGGACCTTAGTCTGGACTCGCAGCAGACACGCGGTACCAGCAACTCGAGACGCAGGATACGACGTGGACGTTTGGAGACGTGAAAAACAGAACTCACGAGGCCCTGAACAGGTACTGTTTTCTCCCTCATCGTAACTCCAAATTCGTTTCCGTAAATTGCTACGCGTAGACTGTGTAACCCTCTCGGTGCCCGTGCAACTTGCTCGGCGTATCGCGTCCTGTGGTGATCGTACACCGCGATAAAAAAACAGGAAAACCAACGCCCTGTTTCACCCCGGAACTGAGTTCGCCCCGCCAATCGGGACGACTTGGTTGCACGCGGTCTTTACCGAACTATGCGCGACGTTGATACGGTCGTGTGAGATTTCGCAGAAGTCGATTCGGAGGTGTGTGCACCCCGAAATCAACGCGTATCCGCCGACGACCCCCCGTATCCGTCCTTTCTGGAATACGCTGTAACTTTGTGTACACACGTCGGATCGAGACGAAACTTGCGCCATCGGACTCGTAGTAATATGCTGGTCCTGTGACCCAAGTTTGGTCCGATTCCGAGAACATTGACAAAATCACGTATCGTGGGCCCCACAGGCTCCACTTGACGGGTGATTTTGAGATCGGCTCATCGGAATCCAATTCTGGAAGTTCCGTTAGGTTCGTGTCATCGTTCCTGACTTGTAGACACTGAGTTTGCGGAATTTGGAGACCTTTGACCCTGATACGCTTTTCGGTACGAAGTGGCCCACATGGGGACCCCGCTTTAATCCGGAAATGACCTTTTTTGCCCCTGTGTCCAAAATTGGACGTAAGGACAGGCATTTCTAGCTATTTGACATATTTTGAGACTAGTGGTGATGTTTATTACAGCTTTTGGAGTAGTACCTACCGGATCCACCGATACAGGGACAGTTATTGGTATTCGGACATCAGGCAAGTGTACCTTGCCAAACTCTGCAGCTTAGTTATCTATTTTCCTTGCTTTATATATATATTACTATACATGCTTAACCTAGGACCGTGTGACGTACTTAGCGTCCGATTATCAGTCGGGTGCCGACACTGTATGCAGTGTTGGGTACGGTCATCTAGAGATGGACATCCGTGACACTTTATATTCTCGTACTTGTCTTATCAAGTACCCTATGGCCCAGGACACTTGACACTATTCATGAGACAGGATTTTCCCGACATATTCGTGGTGATTCTGTATAGGATACAGGACATGGGCATTATATTCTTAGATACTTTATTGACTTGTGCATTAGTTATGATCGCGCTTGACATGGGCATGAGACGTTATGGTCATGATACGCGTGGTTACATTGGGTGGGGAGAGACACACATGCTACAGGCTGTTTACATATATATATCTTCTATTATTGAGAGGTCGTAGACTCTCGTAGCAGAGCTAGACCCACTACCGGTTATTACCGCTACCGGCTCCCCGACACAGAGCTTGTAGTGGCTCAGCCTGAGTTTTAGTGTTGCTCTCACTTGCATTTCACTTAGATTGGTTACATATTTACCCTATTGCTTCATTTAGTCATTTATTTGCTGTACTGTTTATTTATTCATTTTGGCATAAGCTTTCTTGTACCTTGCTATGTCCCCTGAGGACCTGGATCCGGATTTTGTCCCCAGGATTTGAGGACGAGATTTATCCCGAGATTTACGGGACCGGAGCAGGAGCTAATCCAGGAGCTGTACCACCATCTGAGGACGAGGTCTTAGATGAAGATTTCTCTTGAGCATCCATGTTTTTGCTCAGTTTTTATTATTTATTTCAGTCTTTTATATTCTGGTCTGTTGAACCATTGTACTAGATATTTATCGGGTTGTTCCCCGAAGTACTTTGTGAGACTAGATAATGATTTACATTCCTTATTTATTCCGTGGATCATATTTTATATCTTGTGTGGATGAGATTAGTTGTACCATGTTGTCGTAGACTTGTTATATTACAGCTTAAGTATGCCCTGATGGATCCATTATATTGATTTGGTCCATTGGTGCGTACTGCTGGCCTTTGCCACGCGTCCGGTCCCACGGTATTTTGGGACTGAGGCATGACAGATACATTTTCAGATACTCGTCCGATTTCCAAAGCTCTATATCGAATGGCCCTGCCGAACTAAAGCAGATAAAGGTCTAACTAGAAGAACTGCTCGATCGTGGGTATATCCGTCCGAGCGTGTCTCCATGGGATGCACCGGTGTTATTTGTGAAGAAAAATGATGGTTCAATGATGCTCTGCATTGACTATAGAGAGTTTAATAAATCCACCATCCCAAATAACTACCTACTTTCCAGAATCGGTGACCTCTTTGATCAACTGCAAGGTGCCTCGGTATTCTTGAAAATTGATCTTCGTTCCGGCTACCATCAATTAAAGATCAAGCCATACGACGTGTCAAAGTCCGCCTTTCGTACTCGCTATGGCCACTATGAATTTTTTGTTATGTCGTTCGGATTGACCAATGCCCCTACCGCCTTCATGGATCTGATGAATCGAGTGTTCCGGTCGTGCCTCAACAAGTTTGTAGTAGTGTTCATTGATGATATCTTGGTGTATTCAAAGAACAAGGAGGAGCATGAGGAGCACTTGCAGACCGTGCTTCAGACTCTTTAGGACAATAGGCTATACGCAAAACTAAGCAAGTGCGAATTCTGGCTAAGTAGTGTATCCTTTCTCGGGCATATCATCTCAGCGGGAGGCATCACAGTCGATCCAAAGAAAGTTGAAGCAATCGTCGAATGGAAGCAACCTGCATCAGTTAGTAAAGTTCGAAGCTTTCTCGGTTTAGCGAGTTACTACAGACGGTTTATGAAAGACTTTTCAAAAATTGTGTTTCCCTTGACTCATCTCACTCAGAAAGGAGTCGCATTCGAGTGGTCTGCCAAATTTAAAGCTTTATTTCTGAAATTAAAGCAGCGTTTCATCTCTGCTCATGTACTTGCACTGCCAAACGAGAATATGGGATTCTAAATCTTTAGTGATGCCTCAGGCCAAGGCTTAGGAGCTGTGCTTATACAATATAATAAGGTGATAGCTTTTGCTTTAAGACAATTGAAGCCGCATGAGTGCAACTATCCGACACATGATCTAGAACTAGCGGTGATTGTGTTCGCACTAAAATTATGGCTACGCTACCTTTATGGTATGGCCTACCAAATTTTTACTGATCACCAGAGCCTCAAGAATCTTTTCACTCAGTCGGACCTTAACCTACGACAAAGGCATTGGCTAGAACTGATCAAAGACTATGACTTATTGATCAACTACACCCCAGGCAAAGGTAATATTGTAGCGAACACACTAAGTCAAGTATTTGCGGGATCTCTATCCGTCAACTGCAGGTTAAAAAAGGAATTAGAGAGTATGGGCATCGAGTTGCAAATTTAATATCGAGGCAGACCGATTGGGGGATCGTTAGCTCAGTTACTCCTTGAACTGAACTTAATAGAAAAGGTCAAGTCCGCTCAGGTGAATGACCCATTCTTGTTAAAGATGTGCGAGAAAATTTTAGCAGGAAAGATGATTGATTTTGCAGTGGATGAAAGTGGAACGTTGCGGGTAAGAGGAAGACAGTGTGTGCCCAATGATTCAGAACTCAGAAAGGAGATCCTCAAGGAAGCTCACTATGTGGCCTATGTATCACTTTCAGGATGTACGAAGATGTATCAAGACCTCATCTCGATCTTCTGGTGGCACTACATGAAGAAAGATGTGGCACTCTTTGTGTCACAATGCTTGTCTTGTCGTAGAGTAAAGGACGAGCACCGGAGGCCGGGCGGAGAGATGCAGAACCTTGCTATCCCAGAGTGAAAATGGGACCATATCACGATGGACTTTATTGTTCGTTTACCAAAGACGTAATAGAAAAACGATGCCATCTGGGTTATCGTCGACCGATTAACCAAGTCAGCACACTTTATTACCATCAAAGTTACTTGGAGCATCTATCGCCTGACTCAGATATACCTTGATGAGATAGTTTGACTACATGACGTGCCAGTGTCTATTATTTCAGATCGGGACGGGCAGTTCTTATCATGTTTCTGGGAAAGCCTTCAGTCAACTATGGGAACCAAGTTAAAGTTTAGTTCAGCATGCCATCCTCAGACAGACGGCCAAACAGAGTGGGTGAACCAGGTCCTTGATGATAGGCTACGCCTATGTTTGATCGACTCAAAGTCAAGTTGGGACGTCCATCTACCGTTAGTAGAATTGGCTTACAACAACAGTTACAGCATTCAGATGGCCCCATACGAGGCTTTGTATGGGTAGAAGTGCAGATCACCTATCTGTTGGGACAAAGTTGACGAGTGACAGATCCTTGGCCCGGAGCTAGTAGAGCAGACCGTTCAGAAGGTTCGGCTGATCCGAGAGCGATTAAAGGTGGCACAAAGTAGACAAAATAGTTATGCGGATATCCTTAGATGACCCCTTGAATTTACAGCTGGTAATCACATGTTTCTTAAGGTTACGCCGATGCATGGAGTTACGAGATTTGGAGTAAAAGGAAAGCTAAGTCCTCGATTTGTTGGTCCGTTTAAAATTCTCAGACGAGTCGCCCCAGTAGCATATCAAATTACGCTACTACCGAGCCTGTCAGACATGCATGATATCTTACATGTATCACAACTTAGGAAGTATGTGCATGACCCGAACCATGTGGTTGATTTTGGTCAGCTGGATCTGCATGCAGACTTGTTGTAACGACCCATTACGTTCAAATGGACAGCCGATTCAAACTGCGAATGTGCAACGACCCAACCCGCTTTGCTCAGCGAGATAACTCGTTTGAGGCAAAGGATTTCTAGACTTGGTCTTTCAGGAGTTCAGACTTAGACTTTTAAAGGCTCGCTCGGAGTATCGCTCGACCGAGGTAAATCATCGCTAAGGTGGGTGGCTACGATGAACTTGTCTTTGCTTAGCCAGCACACTTAAACTATGGATGATACATTATAGTCTCTAGGTGAATCACTCCCTGCATGCTAATAAAGAATACAACCACCTAGCTAAGGGAATAATCCCATCTTGTATTGCTTGTGTTAGAACATGAAAATAAAACTTTGCTTATAAATGGACTCTCGCATGCTACCTTTGCCTTGTGCAACTAGACCCCGCTATGCCTCGAGTAGATCATTGTATACTCTCCTTAGTGCAATGCTTTACTTGTTTATACTGCACGACCCTAGATTATGTCGCTCGGTATATCCCTATACGGTTTTACTTCTCGCTTTACCCATAGACCATGCCAATGTAAATATTTATGTTTCATGTGAATGCATGCTTGCATGCTTATATGTTAACTTGAACTTGTTACCTTATTTCAATATTTGCCACAAAAATATGCCATAAATCAAGTAACACTATCTGTATCGTGCATGCATCTAGTTAGCCAGAAGACTATCAAATAGCTCTTATGTGCAATATGAACCTGAAAGTATCCAGGACCGTTAGATCGCCAAGGCAACCCCCGAACCTGGGGAATACATCAAGTTAAATTGAACCCTGAACGAGAATCATGTCAAGTTTACATCTAAATAAGAATTATGTCAACAAATCAAGAATCACAGCTCGTGGAGCAATGCTCGTTTGAACAAAATCATGGATTATCATGGCAAGTTGTGAATTTGGAATACTAAGACTTGCATGTCGCGGACAACTTGTTAACAAGTGGATCTTCGGATCCAGTTCCACGGACGATCTCCGGGGCACCGGGGCTGACCCGATCTGGAATGGAATATCATATTTAGTCTCACGTGATTGACGGGATGGCTTGTAGCGCACCACATACTCTCGTTGCATACCATCCCTGTCAATGACTATGTCTTTTATGGCTATGCCAGCGATACCAGTTCATACAGATAAGTCATCCTCGCTTAGCGATAATCCACGTGCGAGTCATTACATCGTACCCAGAAATTAAAAACACCTGAACAGATATGAATTTAATATATTTGTAAATATTTGAATAATTGAACATATTCTGCAACACTTCTGGATAATCCGTATAACTCGTGCACCCGAAACATAATCTCACTCATAACACTTATGTTTGCATATGCAATTGCCCTGTGGCTTTTATTATATATGCTCATGCTTGATTTAACTTAGTTTGTCTTGGACAGGGAAGGACATATGGTAAGTTGGTAAGTCTTGTCGTGTTCTTTTATATCGCACGGCGAACTGCCACACGGGTTAGGCTATTCATTATTGCCATGAAACTGATCCTAAGGCAAGACTAGAAAGATTACTTAATAGATGGTGCACGAAACCTATATAATATATTTGGATTTATCGAGCGGGCGAGAATCCTTCCCACCAGTGCATTCATGTACTGATAACCTACCAGTTTGCCTGTAGGGTGCGGGAGAACCTCGTTCGGTGCGGATGCCCCCCTTCGTGCGTGCTAAGACGTGGAGTTCACTCTGGAGCCTTGGAGCATTGCGTCCAAAACTAAAGCACATATACAAGACATAATATTGGAACATCGCCTATGTATCATTCCATAAATGTTGCCACTTGGCACGCTTTTACTGTTTCAGAAAGAGAGGCTTGAGCGACTTGTAACACTTGTTCAATATCAATAAAGAGCTTGTTTTAATTCTATACTTATATTATTCAATGCTTCCGCTATTGACGACTCTGTAAAATTGTTACCAATCGACTGTGCATTTATTATTCTGCTACAATTGGACTATATGTGGCTTAGACCTCTTACAGCCTGTTCGGATCATGGCCTTTTACGGGCGTGGCTTATGCTCGTGCGACATCACGCACAGAGGAGGAAAGATTGTCCTGCGGGAGTGCTGGGACGGTGATTCGCACCTAGAGGGGACGACCGATTACCTACGAAATATCGGGGCGTGACATTTTTCGTACACCGAAGAACCCATTCAAATCTTAGATCGACAAGAGAAGTAGTTATAAAATCGTGCAGTCTCGCTTGTACGTGTTCTTTGGCGGAACCACTCGGTCGAGGAATCAACCTGGGAACTCGAATCGGACATGAAAGAAAAGTTTCCCTCATTATTTCTTAGGGGTAGGTTCTTTTCCTACGTTTTGAGGACAAATTTTTTTGTCAGTTGGTTAAGATGTAGTGCCCCGTTCCCCCTTTTCGGAGAGCGCAACTAATAAATACTTGATATTGTTCGATCGGGACAGATTGAATCAAGATCATTTTCTCATTATGGATTGGTTTCTTTGGAATTAGGTTCCATATTCACGGATCTTGCCTCAAGGAAGGACTCGACGAAAGAGTCGAGAGGGGCCTTTCCGTTGTACTGGTTTTTTTGCCCATTTTTGATGTCGCTTGGTTGCTTTCTTGTTGGTTTTGTGACTTGCATTTTCTTGAATGATTTCGATGGATTTCATTGTCTTCGTTCTTTGGATTTCATTTCGTATCAAACTCTTGGAGACCGAAGCAGGAGATATTGATCATCTGTTGGTACGTGCAGGTGTCGGGTAGGCGACGCGCAAGCGGAGTCTTGATGATCTCCCTTTTCTCTCTTCCGATTCACCAACTTGTGAGTGACCTTACTTTTGATTAGCTCCCTTCTTTTAAGTCTTTACTTAAGATAATAAGACTTGGTTGTACATTCTGCTCAACGATACCAAAATCGTATTAACTAAGTCAAGATTATAAGAAGTAAAATAATGGAACCCTTATTCTTGTCACACTACTTCATTTACGATCATATTGTTGCGTGCTTGTCCGCTGTGTATATATCCTTCCTATGTTTTAGTTGTAGCTAGAACTTATTCATCTATAACTGTGCAAATGTGAAGTACCTATTCTGCAATGTGATCATTTGAAACATATAGACTACGCCTTTGTAATATGCTAAGTAGTTATGCTAATTTTTGATGTCTGGAATTGCTTTGTTGATAACATAGTATTAAGACATGGTATGGTCACAAAAAACTTATGCACAAGGCTTTCGGTTCCCGCGGACGGTCACTGGGGCACCAGGACCGATCCGATCCAGACGGAACAATTTTGATAGTCGTTTGAATCGGACGGAATGTGCGTGCAGCGGAGGCCCGCTACCTGCATTGCACCCCATTTTCGTTCAGAGACTATAAAATCGTCCGACATGGCTTGTGATGCCAGTGACCTTATGTATATTTTAACTGTACAAACTAACTATGTCTTCTTGGCAGGGAATTATATATATATATATATATATATATATATATATATATATATATATATATATATATATATATATTGCATGTTGTAACTCGAAGAAAGGCAAGATAGAAAGTCCACATTAATAATCTGTTTGCCTTACCTAAATATTGTGCCGATTTGGTTAGTTGGGTTAGCTCGCCCTCACCGGTACTTTCAAAGTACTGACACTCGTTGCAGCATTTTCCCCGAGCCCAGATGACATGGCGAGGAGATCAAGATTTTCCTCCCCCAACCAGTCTAGTACTCAACTCACTCCGTTCGTGCCTTTTGGAACTTGTATAAAGCATCCGGAGCTCGTGTACTCCTTTTATGCAGCTCCGAGGAAAGACGATAGCTTCGCCCTAAGGTGTCTATTATGTTTTGAAGTTTTAGTAAAGGATGTAATGTATGGAACGACTATCTCATTTTGCGTCCATCTTATAAACCTATGCGGCACCCTTTACTTTTGAGTTAAGAGTCTATATCAAAGATGTACATTATCAATAAAGAGAACTTTTTTTTGTGTCAACTTTAAATATTTAGCTTCCGCACTCTGTTGATGTGTTTCTAAACAAATATCATTATGCTAGGCCTTGTGCGGGTGTGTCTTACGCTCGCACAACATCACGTCCGGGGGACGGTTAGCGATTCTTCAGAATTAGGACGTGACATGAAGTACATATTCACCCAAACAGACCTTAACCAACGGCAACGGCGTTGGCTAGAATTTATCAAAGACTATGACTTGATGATCGAATACACAACTGGAAAAGGGAATATTGTAGCGGATGCGTTGAGTCGAGTGTTTGTGGGATCCATGTCCGTTGATCGTATGTTACAAAGAGACTTTGAAGAAATGGGCATTGAACTCCGAAATTGATATCGTGTCGTACGATTTGCTCAGATGCGATTTGTACCCAACCTGTTAGAGAGAGTTACATTGACTTAGAGGGACGATCCATTCCTAAGGAAAATATGCGAGCAGATTCTAGCGGGAAAGTCTAACGACTTTACGGTAGATGAGAATGGAGTGTTACGAGTGAAGGAAAGGCTATGTGTTCCCAACGATACAGAACTCATAAAGGAGATCCTTGTGGAAGCTCACTATGCAGCCTACACAGTCCATCCCGGGAGCACGAAGATGTATAAAGACTTTGGCATTATTTTCTGGTGGCACGACATAAAAACAGATATGGCGCACTTTGTGTCGCAATGCATAACCTGTCAGAGGGTGAAAGCTGAACATCAGAGACAGGGCGAAGAGATGCAGAATCTTGCTATTCTAGAATAGAAATGGGAGCACATAAGCATGGACTTCATTGTTGGCTTGCCAAAGATGCAACGAAGGAATGATGCAGTCTGGGTCATCGTCGACGGTTAACCAAGTCAGCACACTTCATTGCCATTAAAGTTACTTGGAGCATCCATCGCCTCGCCCAGACCTACCTTTATGAGATAGTTCAGTTGCCCGGAGTGCCAGTTTCTATAGTATCAGATCGGGATGAATGATTCCTATCACTTTTTTGGGAGAGCCTTCAATCAGCGATAGAGACTAAGTTAAAGTTTAGCTCAGCCTACTATCCTCAAACCGATTGCCAAATAGAGAAGGTGAATCAGGTACTCGAAGACATGTTGCTTCTCTGTGCAATCGATTCAAAGTCAAGTTGAGACGTCCACCTACCGTTGGCCGAATTTACATATAATAACAGCTATCAGTCCATCATCCAAATGGCTCCGTACGAGGCTCTATATGGGAGAAAGTGTAGGTCATCGATCTACTGGGATAAAGTTGGGGAGCATAAAATCCTTAGACCGGAACTAGTTGAGCAAACAGTCCAAAATATTCGGTTGATCCGAGAGGGACTAAAAGTAGCACAAAGCCGGCAGAAGAGCTATGCCGATATTCGTCGTTGACCCCTTGAGTTCTTCGAAGGTAACCATATATTTTTGAGGGTCTCTCCCATACGAGGAGTTATGAGATTCGGAGTAAAGGGAAAGTTAAGCCCGAGATTCGTTGGTCCGTTCGAAGTCCTCAAATGGGTCGCTCTCGTTGTGTATCAAATTGTATTGCCACCAGCCCTGTTACACGTGTATGATATTTTTTATATGTCACAACTTAGGAAGTACGTGCATAACCTAAAATATGTGGTAGATTTTGGTCATCTGGATCTGTAGGCAGACTTGTCGTACGTCGAAGAGCCCATTCAGATATTGGATCGGAAAGAAAAGCAGTTACGGAATCGTACAATCTCGCTTGTGCACGTTCTTTGGCGAAACCACGCGATCGAGGAATCGACCTGGAAACTCGATTGGACATGAAGAAAAAGTTTTTCTCATTATATTTTTAGGGGTAGGTTCTATTCCTAAGTTTCGAGGACAAAACTTTTTATTAGTTGGTTAAGATATAGTACCCCGTTCCCCCTATTAGGGGAGCGCGACTAAGAAATACTTGGTATTGTTCGATCGGGACAGATTGAATCAAGATTCTTTCCTCGTTATGGATTGGTTTCTTCAGAATCAGGTCCCACATTCAATGGATCGTGCGTCAAGAAGGACTCGGCGGCAAAGTCGAGAGGGGCCTTTCCGTTGCGTTGGTTTCTTTGCCCGTTTTCGATGCCGCTTGGTTGCTTTCTTGTTGGTTTTGTGACTTTTATTTTCTTGAACGGTTTTGATGCATTTCACTGTCTTCATTCTTTGAATTTTGTATTTCGTATCGAACCCTTGAAGACCAAAGCAGGAGATATTGATTATCTGTTGGTGCGTGCAAGTGATTAGGGGTGAGCAACTGTTTAGTTCGGTTCAAACTGAACCGGATATCAGAAAACCGCATAAACCGAAAACCATTTTTTGCAAAATCATAAACCGAACCGAACATTTAAAAAATCAAAAAAATCGAACCGAATTTGGACGGTTCAGTTTTCAGTCGGTTCGGTTTTATGGCCCAAGTGGGGCCTACTGAAAAAAAACTATACCAAAAATAACAGTAAAAAATATTACAAAATTTAGGAAATCTTTTATTATTACAAACATCTACACTCTTTCTTTTCACTTGTATAATACATAGAAACAAGTCTGAAACATAAATTAAGAGTAGATCATAATTAAGCAAGTATCAACAAGTCTTAAACTTTTAATACACAGAAACAAGTCTCAAACATAAATTTTCTATACAAAATTACTTCAAGCAAGTATCAAGTATCAACTCAATTATATTTACATACATCATAATTAAGAGTACTATTACAAAGATTTTGAAATTACACATTCTCTAGATATAATTTTATATTATAGAGAACCACTTGAGCATTTTTACTTGTATTCCACTGAGTGCAACCTGCAAAATAGAAAATCACTGAAGAAAAAAAAAATTGTAAGGCGCGAATGGCTTTTTATACATCAATAATGATGTAGTTTAGTATATCATCGCAACCTTTCTTATAAAAAATGTTAGTAACATTCTATATGAATTAATATAAATCGAAACCCAATTATAAAAATAGGTGATAAGTGCAAGACATCAAAGTATCAAAATTTGCTAAGTATTAACATATGAGCCAAGTAAAACCAGTTAGTAAATCAAACCCAATGTATCAGATTTGGCACCATGTATCAGACATGTTAAGTATCAGATATGGCACAATTACTTGTATTCCACTTAGGGCAACCTGCAAAATAGAAAATCACTGAAGAATTTTTTTTTTTTTGTAAGGCTCAGATGGCTTTTTATACATCAATAAAAATATAGTGTAGTATATCATCGCTAACTTTCTTATGAAAAAATATTAGTAACATTTCATATGAATTAATACAAATCGAAACCCAATTATCAAAATAGGTGCTAAGTGCAAGACATCACAGTATCAAAATTTGCTAAGTGTTAACATATGAGCCAAGTAAAACCCAGTCAGTAAATCAAACCCAATGTATCAGATTTGGCACCATGTATCAGACATGTTAAGTATCATATGGCAAAAAAAGTTAAAAAAATGCATAAATGCACAAATAAAGCCATTTATAATCATCAGACTTGAAGTTTAGCTCCATATATCAGACACAAGATCCAAAATTAGTTTTGCTATAATAGTATCTTAAAGATGCATTTTACTATACCCACATCCATATCAGTTTCATGATAAGAAAAAATGGTTCAAGACAAATCAACTAAGTAACTATAAGAAACTACCTGATTGAAGCCATTTTCTTCTAGCAATAGTCATTTTCTTATGCAAAATTTAGCCTCCCACTTCTTTTCAAAATTTGAATTATACAATACTAAAGAAGAGAGACAAAATAGGCTAATAATGGCTTTTATGCATCATTAGTGAAGCATTCAAGCAATGTGTGCCTCGCCAACGGCTGTAGTAAATGCCTCGCCAATGGCTGCAATAAATGCCAAATCATCATCGCCAGTTCTTATAAAAAAATTAGTAACATTTCATAATTTTAAATAAATCATCATCTCACCACTGGCTGCAACGAGTGCCACGCCATTGGTTGCATCAAGTGCCACGCCAATGGCTGCAACAAATTTCTCACAACTGGCTGCAACGAGTGCCACGCCAGTGGCTGCAACAAGTGCTACGCTAGTACGCCACTGCACAACAGAATACATCAAACAATTGATATGAGACAAAGCACAAGTGTATATACAATAGCAGAGAACAAAATATAAATTCAGAACATGTATCCAGATCAGAAACATATCAAGCATTAAGTTGGGTTGTAGACTGCAGAAGTAACAACAGCAGTAACATGCTAAGTAGCAAGTCTAATAGCAAGCAATAACATCATAAGCAGTAAGTAACAGCAAGCTGCCAAGCTCCCAAAATATTACAAATACCCCATGAAATAGTAAGTCTAGTTTAATAGCAACATCAAATGTAAAAGCAAGTCTAGCACAGAGAGCCTTTCAAAAATATTACAAATATTTTGTCTCCAACTAAAAGAGTGTGTTCCCAAAATATTAACAGCAGTAGTTAATCAAACCTCGCTTGTTGATATTGATATTGATTCCACGGTTAACTTATCCAAATCTAAATGAAGAAGTTAAAAAAATAAAGAAGTTAAAACACACAATAAAAGATACAAAAATAATACAATAAATAAGAAAATAAAAATTACCCATATCAACTTTATACACGTCTTTAAACCCCTCTTCAACAATAGATACTATAGGTCGATCGGAAGGCCTCCATAACCAATCTTGACAACAAATAAGAGCTTGAACAATTTTTGGAGTCAATGAGCTCCTATATGAATTATGCACACGGCCACCCGTACTAAAAGCAGACTCGGATGCCACGGTGGATATTGGAACGACCAACACATCCCGAGCCATCTTCTAAAGGATCAAAAAATGAGAAGAATTAGGCTTCCACTATCCCAAAATATTAAACTCATCACTCTGATTATTATCATCATCTACAGTGCTCTCCTTTAGATATCGATCAAACTCTGATTTAGTATAACCACCACCCAATTCTATCTTGTGTTTCTGGAATTGATATTTCATAAACTTCTTCAATTGCATGTTGTCCACCGGTTGATTTGCACTAGAAGGTTCAACTCTTTCACTATTAGTAGTAGTACCACCACTTTGATGAGAGCTTATGTTTTTGTACTCATTGAACATGGAGTACGCAACACTTTTCACTTTCTTTTTCATGAAATCGCTCTTCTCCGGACCATAGAGATGATCAAGAGCATATTTCAAATATTCCATCTTATGTCGACGATCAAGAATTGGTGCAATAAATATCACCATATTCATTTTCTCAATGCCCCCCCCAATACTTTTGATATTTTTCTCTCATTTTGTCGGCCATAAGAGAGAAGTCAAAGTCATCACTCTCCTTTGAAGAGCGCAAAAGAATATCAATGGATGTGATTTCGTCAAAGAAATTATTGTAAGTGACATATAAGGATCCCGAGATATGCAAAGTAAGTTCATAAAAGTGTTCTAAGAAAGTGCACAATCTTCTTGCATTAGCCCAATCATCCTCGGTAGAAAACCCACCATTCTCTGCTAGTTCTAGTTTGAACCATGGATCTTGTCCGATGAATCTCTCAAAGGTACATTCAAACTTTTGCGCCGTGTCCAACATAAAAAATGTAGAGTTCCAACGGTGCTCATATCAAGACACAATATTTTTTTGCTTTGTATCTTTTCGGCTTCAATACACTCCTTGAACTTTTGAAATCGACTAGGAGAATGTCTCACATATCTCACCGTATTTTGAACACGAGCAACCGATGGAGACATCAATTTTAAGCCGTCAACCACAATAAGTTAATGATATGTGCAATGCATCGCAACTGTAAATATTTGCATTGTAGAATGCTATTTCTCCAATTCTGAATTTTTTTGCTTAAATAAGAAATAACAACATCATTTGAACTCGCATTGTCTATCGTGATAGTAAATACTCTATCAATATTCCACTCTAGCAAGCACTTCTCTACCGCTTTCCTGATGGCCTCACCTTTATGACTTGAAATTGGACAAATGTTTATAATTTTTTCTTCAACTCCCAATCATCGTTTATGTAATGTGCCGTAAGACATATATAATTGATTTTTTTGTAACAATGTCCAAGTATCCGTCGTAAGACAAATCATTTGCTTGGACTCTTTCATATATGTTTTAAACTTACTCTTTTCAATAGAGTAAATATCATAAGAATCACGAGCGACAGTCCATCTTGAGCTAGGACACGCCATATTCATAAAGTGTTTAAAGCCCTCATACTCTACAAATTGAAACGGAAGCTCATCAATGATAATCATATGTGTCAAGGCCTTTCTCACATCACCTTGATTAAATTTTCAACTAGTTAGTATTTGCTTGCCCTTTGTAATTGATTGCAAGTTGAGTATTGTTTGACTAGGTTCATGCTTCTTTGGATTCAATGGACATGCATTCCAGTGGGTTTTCACACTAGTAGTCCCATTTATCTTACTATGGTAATGGTATTATTTTTCGCAATGGTTGTAACTTGCTTTTGGACGACCATTCGGATCAAAAAATTTCTTAAATTTTTTCCAATGCGGAGCTCTTTCCTTCAAAGGCTTTCTTGAAACCCGAAGCTCCACATTTGGATTAGATAGAAGCTCATTTATGGTTTGAGAACTAGTTGGTGGTTGAAGATCACCTTCTTGCGACATCTAAAAGCACAAATTTGTACTTTGAATATATGAAATATAAATAACAAATTTCAGTCCAAAAATTAAGAAATACGCACATTGCATGAATATGAAGTTGTTGCCATTGATTGGTTTGGTGCTACACCTATTAAACATCATAAAATTATATGAGTAACCTAAGTTACCTATGCCTATGATAACTAACCCTTACCCAATCCTAACGTACATAAACATCCCTTATCATATGTGCAGAATGTCCAGTGTAGACACTGCAGAGTCATTGTGCCAAAGTGTAGTGTCTTAGTCACTAGTCAGTGTGCCAAAATACAGAATCAGAGTGCAGATAGTCACATTACAAAATATAGAGTGCAACACAAATATATGAGATTCAGTTATAACATTGAAATCCAAGAGTGCAACGTAATTTACCTATGAAACCCAAATATATGAGATTGCCCAAAATTGAACTATGAAACAACATATAATATGAAAATGAATGGTACAAATAAAAATCTTTTTTGAACTATAAATTGCCCAAAATTTATTACACCTGTAAAATTCAGAAATACCAAAGTGCATAAATGTTTAGCCACAATTCAGAAAAGCAGAGATTAGTGGAAGCACAAAGTAAGTAGCATCAGAATCTAAGCCATGAATGAGAAAATCATTGGATCCCTGTGTTTCTTTAGTAAACTTTGAAAAATACAAAGATATCACTCTACCATGTATTAGTCTTTTTAATAACCATGATTCATAATGTAAGAAACAAAGAACAGAATACATCCAAAGTTAAACATCAATTATGAAACAGTGAATTGAACGCATTCAAAGTTAAATATCAAAATATGATTTTTTTTTTTTTGTGAATTCCTGATTTTCTATAATATGTGAAATATGCATATAAAAGTCCTAAACATTTAACAAGAATTCTTCATTCTCTATAATGAGGTATGAAAAAATTGACAAATATGAAAAAAAAAATTTAACTACTATATAATCATGAAAAAATGTATCTAAACATAAGCATTTTTTGTTTACAATAGCAAGTAGCAACCCATGAGCATTCTCTATAATCATAAAAAATTAATTACTATATAATCATGAAAAAATGTATCTAAACATAAGCATTTTTTGTTTACAGTAGCAAGTAGCAACCCATGATCATTCTCTATAATCATAAAAAATTAACTACTATATAATTATGAAAAAATGTATCTAAACATAAGCATTTTTTTTACAGTAGCAAGTAGCAACCCATGAGCATTCTCTATAATCATAAAAAATTAACTACTATATAATCATGAAAAAATATATCTAAACATAAGCATTCTCTATAATCATGAAAAAATTAACTACTATATAATCATCTAAAGTTAACTAATATATATACTAGCAAGTAGCAAACCATGAGCAAGCTATAAGCAACTTTTTGGCAGCCCTGTATTTTTTTGGTAGAAAACAATTATCATAAGCATAACCATTTTTTTGGCAACAAACATAAGTATTTTTTTTGCAGTGCCCTGTATATGCAATGATGCAAAATACATATTCAAGAAGGAGACAGCAAAAGAAAGAGGCCAAGGTACATGGTTACTAACAGTGAATGAGTAGTGAGTACTGTGAGCGAGAACAAGAACAATGTTGCTTCGAGCCTCCGAGTTCCATTATTCATAAAAAAAATAACAAATTAAGTCAGATATGAGTCTTGGAACAGAGATCTGAGTCTTGGAGTTGAGATCGAGACTCAGATCTGAGAGAGAGGGAGGGAGAGAGACTTACTAAGTCTTGTAGGCAAAACTGAGATCCTCAGATGAGTCAAATCTGACAATCTGAGTCTTAGATCCGAGATCGAGATCGAGATCTAGATCGAGATCGAGAGATTCAGATCTGAGAGATGGATAGACGGAGACGGAGAGAGAAGCCCAGAACCATCACATCTTAGAGATGGAGAGATGGAGCATCAGAGATGGAGAGAGAAGCCTCGCAGACTCATAAAGATTCGAGAAAAATAGGGTTAGGGTTTTCATGGAAAGAGAGCAGAGGCAGACATCGACGGGGAGAGAGCAGAGAATAAGATAATAGATTAGGTATTTTCTCTCTTCCCCAACCAAATATATATATATATATATATATATATATATATATATATATATATATATATATATATATATATATATATATATATATATAATGTAGGGTTGGGCTAAAAGAGTAATTTAATATTTTGATTTTCGGTTCAGTTTTGAAACCGTTGTCCAAACCCGATAACCGAACCGAAACCCGATTATTAGTGGATCCAGAACCGAACTTCGACTCGCTAATTTATAAACCAAACCGATTTTGCTTTTCGGTTCGGTTCGATCGATTTTTGGTTTAAAAACCAAAATCTGCTCACCCCTGCATGTGATCGTGTAGGCGATGCGCAAGCGGAGTCTTGAAGATCTTCCCTTTCTCCCCCTCGATTCACCAACTAAATGAGTGGCTTTACTTCCGATTAGCGTCCTTCTTCCAAGTCTTCATCCTTCATAACCTGACTGGTTTATGCATTCCGATCGACGATACTATAAAAATAAAATTGAGTCAAGATAAAAGAAGAAGTAGACTTAAAATAATTAATACTGGTCACCTAAAGTCACTGTACGATCACTTTGTTGTGAGCTTGTCTGTTACGCATATGCTTAATTATGTTTTATTTGTAGCTAGAACTTAGTTATCTATAACTGTTCAATGTGTAGTACCAATTGTAATGTGACCATTGAGCAAGGTAGCCTATACTATGGAATATGCATGAAGTTCATTTACTTATATTGCCTAGAGCATCACTAGAACTCAGGCTGAGATCGCTACAAGCTCTGTGTCGGGGAGCCGGTAGCAGTAATAACACGTAAAGGGTCTAGCTCTGCTGGAGAGTCTACGACCTCACACTAATAGTATATATATATGAAAACAGCCTGTAGCCTGTGTGTCTCTCCCCACCCAATGTAATCACACGTCTCATATCTATGACACGCAAGATCATAACTAATACAGCAGTCATATAATATCTAGGAATAAACTGTCCATGTCATAACCTGTATCCTATACAGAATCATCGTGAATATCTCAAGAGGATTCTGTCTCATGAATAGTGTCAAGTGTCCTGGATTTTGTTGTACTTGATAGGACAAGTACCAAGAGTAAGGGTATCGAGTATCCATATCTAAATGACGTACCCAACACTGCGTACGGGGTTGGCACCCGACTATGATCGGACACTAAGTATGTCACACGTTTTCTAGGTTAAGCAGTTAAAACAAGTTTACATTTAAATCCACAAGAAATCAAGTAAACTACTATGTCAAGAATTACTGATAATTGGCAAGCTTTACTTGCCCACTGATGCTAAATATGTCCAGAAAAATAAGTAGCAAGCTGCAGGGTTTGGCAAGGTACACTTGCCTGCTGATGTATAAATAAGCCAAGGAATATTTATCAAGACTGCAAGTTTTGGCGAGGTACACTTGCCTGTGGTTCCGGCTCTGATTGCAGCTCTGACTTCAGTTGGATTTGCAGGCGGTACTCCGATTGCTGAAATAAACATCACCTTCAGATCCAGAAAATATCAATCAGCTAGAAACGCCTGTCCTTGAGTCCAGTTTGGAGACAAGGGCAGAAACGGCAGTTTCGGGTCAAAACGGGGTCCACATACGGGCCCGCTTTGCACCGAAAAATGTGTCAGGGTCAAATATCTTCAAATTCACCAAACTTAGTGTCAATAGGTCAGGAACAATGATACGAACCCAACGGAACTTCCAGAATTGGATTCCGATGAGCCGATCACAAAATCGTCCGTCGAGCGGGGCCTGTGGGGCCCACGACACGCGATTTCGTCAACGTTCTCAGAATTGAACCAAACTTGACCCACAGGACCAGCGTATTGCTACTAGTCCGATGGCATAAGTTTCGTCTCGATCTGACGTGTGTACACAAAGTTAGGGTGAAATGCAGAAAAGTCGGATATGGAGCGATGTCCGCGGATACGCGTTGATTTCGGTGTGCACGCACACCCGAATCAGCTTCTGCGAAATCCCGGACGTCCGTATCGACGACGCGCACGCATCTGTGAAGACCGCGCACGACCAAGTCGTCCCGTTTGGCGGGGCGTACCCAGTTCTGGGGTAAAACAGGGTCTGGTTTTTCCTGGTTTTGGATCGCGGTGTGCGATCACCACAGGACGCGATGCCCCGAACGGTTTGTCCGGACACCGAGAGGGTCATACAGGCTTCGCAACGCAATTTGCGGAATCGAAATCCGAGCTACAAACAGAAAGTTACAAGTACCTGAAGGGGACCAAAAAACCGGGGTCTGGATCGTGTCCGACATGTGTCCGACTCGTGTCGGACACAGGGGAAGAATCTAGGTTAGGGTTTGGGGACTCCGGCGAGGGGCGGCGCTGGGCGACCGGGCTGAGGCGGAGGGGGCCGGGGACGGTGAGGCGAGGCGGCGGCCAAGCTCGCTGCGGAGCTGGAGGCGGCGCGGCGGCGATGCTCGAGCTGCTGCGACCTGCTGCTGTCGTCGACGGCGCTCGACGGAGGAGAAAGGAGGGGCGGCGTCCGGCGGCAGCTGCAGGGAGGCGGCGAGGCGAGGGAGACGTCGGCGACGGCGGGCAGCGGCGCTACGGGCGGTGGCAGCGGCAGCGGAGGGGAGCTGACGGTGGTGGAGGCTCGACGAGGGGGTGCTAGGGTTTAAATAGGGTGGCCGGGCGGTTGGGGAGGCCGAACGGGCGGGGAGAGGGGCGGAGAAGGCGGCGCTCGCGGGGACGTGGCCGGGCAGCGCGGCGCGAGGTGGGCGGAGCGGCGCCGGACGCGGGGAGAGGAGAGGGTCGTGGGGGAGAGAGTGGGGGCCGGGTACGGGCGCGGCGGGTCGGGTTCAAGCAGACCCGACCCGATAGGGGAGCGGGTGGGCCGGCCCAAGGGCCGTGGACCGGGCTGGGGGAATGGGTTTATATTTAAAAATAAAAATAATAATAATAATAATATTAAAATCAGTAATTAAATAAATAAATAATTAAATAAATAGTTTTTAGGTGTTTTAAAATAGGTCCGGGGTCCGATAAATTCCAAAAAATTACCCTAAGTCCAGTTTTTCATTTTATACCCAAAAAAATTATTTCCATAATATTTTAATATTATTTATTATTATTTAAAAATCGTTGAATAATTAAAATCCTGTTTTTAAATTACAGAAAATTTCCAGAAAATTTTAGAAAATTGTGAAAAATCCAGTTTTTAAAATTTTGAAAAATCAGGGGGTTTACAATCTACCCTCCTTAAGAGGATTGCGTTCTCGCAATCAAAGAAATAACCGGTCAACAGAGATGACGCGGTCGCAAGCATCGTTTGAAAACACATCACAAGATACTCAGGGAAATACCGTTTCCCTAACAATGAAAGTTATGCACTTCCAGAGAAAATCTAGTTAAAGTAAAAGAACTACAATTTTTATGAAAACCAGGTTATTAACAAGTTGCAAATTACTAGGTTGGGGCTGAGGTCACGAACCAATAGGCACGAACTATAACAAGACTAGAAACGGATAACTACGAATCACTTACGCGCATCAGCTATTCCGCGAGTCTGCACGTTCTCCACGGTCTTCACTGAAGCTTGTCCGTGTCCTTGCAGTTGATTCCTCTGCTGCTGTTGAGACTGCTGGAAGAGGGTTGCCTGAGGTGCCAAGGGTGGCCTCGGTATTGGTGAAGCTTGCAATGCTGGACACTTGCTGGTTACCTGTTGGTGCTCTGTCACGACGCTCAGGGCATTCCTTGAATAAATGCTGACTGGATCCGCAAGATATGCATAATCTCTTCTTTCGTCTGCACTCGTCCTCAGTGTGGCCTCGCCGGTGACAATATGGACAGACAGGTATTGCCGGTGGAGATGCTTCTGGTGGCTGGTGTACGTGAGACTCCCTTATGATTCCTGCCTGCGGTGCTCCAGCTGGTGCTGATATGGCGGGTTGAAGATTCGTCAACGCTTTCTCTCGATGCTGGGGACAATCCTTGGCCAAGTGTTCATTGGTTCTGCAAATCAAGCATAATCCCAACTTACGTCTGCACCCGCTCTCAATGTGGCCTTGCTTGTGACAATATTGGCAGGTAGGCAGTACTTGCGGAGATGCTTCGGGTGGCTGCTGCATATGAGACTTCTTTGGAGTTCCTACCTGTGGTATTCCGGCTGGTGTTGATGTGGCTGGTGGGTGAATCACCACTGCTTTCTCTCGACGTTCTGGGCAATCCCTTACCAAATGTTCCTGGGATCCACAAGATAGACATTGTACCAGTCTACGTCGGCATTTCTTAGCAAGGTGGCCTACCTTGCCACAGTAGTGACAAGTAGGAAGGAAGGAGGCTCCTGATGCTGCTCTCGGTGGTGGATTTATCTGTGGTCGCTTTGCAGCTCTTTCTTGTTGTGATTGGTCTGGTGCTGACGCATACGGCCGCTTTTGGCTGGACTCGATCCTTGTGGTGTACTCCACGGGTCTTGCTGCAGTAAGGACGTCCTCGTCGAAGGCGGTTGTATTTGAACTGTTTGGCCTCCGTGACTCCGAGCTAGTTCTATCGATGGAGTTCTCCAATTGGTTTTGTTGAGCTTCTTGTTGCACCCTCTGATAGGCTTGCATCATTATGTAGAACATGCGGAACATCTGCTGTTCGTCCATAGGCGGTCTGTAAACCCCCTCACCCAAAATAGATATTTTGTGTATATTTTATATTATTATAGATATTGAATTTCTTTAGAGTATTCTGTTATTTAATTAGCAAATGAATTTCTCGATATATTTACTTATATAAATATTTATTTAGAATCATTTTTAGGTTATTTTAGATTTTTGAAATTAATTAGGATTTATTTGGATATATATAGTCTTAATATTAGATAGATGCTAATTTAGTGTTAATAGATATTAATAAGATTTTATAAATTATTTATATTATATTTAATTATATTCAAGATTATAAATTATTGAGATAGATTCAAACTCTACTTTAAATTAATTCAAATCCTGAACCTACTAGGAAAGCAACTTTATGTATATCATATCCTTATTTAAATTCATCATAATCCTATCCAAATTAACCAATCCTAGTCGTATTTAATTAAGTAGTGTCCACCATTATAAATAGCTCATCCTTCATATTTTTCTTTCCCAAATTCCTCTCTTTTTCGTCCAAAAATAGTCAAAATTCGTCATAAATTTACCTCATTTTCTACTAGTTATGACGAATTAAAAAGACGATATCTCCTAGCTCCAGACTCCAAACGTGCTCCAATTTTTTTTGTTAGAACGATAATGAGGTTAGCTTTCTGATTATATAAATTGTTTTTCTAAATTATTAGTATTAAATTCTGGAAAATTCGTAGAGCACAGCATGTCCAAAAATAGACATGTTTCGATGTATTCGCGATTCCGGGAGAACCAGGAATCAGAATCATGAACCGTTTGAAGTTTCGGAAACTAATGTCGAGATAATCGACATATATTTTTCCTATAATTTATTTCGAATTATTTACATACTGTTAATTCTGTAGAACTTCTAGGTTAGAATTTAACCATCGGTGCACAATACAAAATTTGTATGTGCCATAATTCCCAAACGAATTTGAATTCGGACGAGCTGTAAATTCCAGCATGTTTTTGACGCTGTAATCTACAGGAAATCATGTATGAAAGTTGAGTTTGTGTCGGTTGACTTTTTGGTCAACAGATCGCCTCGATTTGCGTGCCATGAGTCTCGAGTTGATAAAATTCAGTTTCTTTGGACAAAATTTAGGAATTAACATAAAAATTAGAATAATAAGATTAAAATAGGATTTTAGAGTAATTATTCCGGAATTAAATAAATTAAAATAAATTATCTTTTGACGTGATAAATTTGTAATACATAGGCTATTTGGACTGTGACTTGGACTCTGATTCATACCAGCAGCAGGACCCCAGGCAAGATACCTTGCCAAATTGCTTACAGTATTTTGCATGCATAGTATATTTCTATATATTTATTGTATTTCGGTATATTTCTTGCATGTGTAGTTTTTTCCAGTCATTACTATGTATTAGATATGTTGACACACACATGGCACTTAGTATCATCGAGGACAATCATTAGGCGTATGGACTTTTAACCACTCTGGTAAACCATAGTAACTAGCACGCACTATGGTGGTCGTGTCCGATGGTCGCTACCCCCGAGGTATGTCGATTGATGGAGTCCGAGGGTCGCTACCCCAGAGGTATGTCGGCTGATTATGTCCACTGACGAGTGCATGAGTTATGAGAATTAGATCGAGTAGCCTACGCTTGCCCATACATCAAAAAGTTATCCTCATTTGCATTCATATAGATTGTCTTGTACAGCATACTTATTTATGTTCAAATTATATGCATGTTTACTGTGTTCAAATTGGCTCATATTTTTTGTATCTTGTTACGTCCCTCTGAGGACCTGGTCCGCTGCCAGGTGTATCTTTTCTTGAGTATTTGCAGGAGCGTAGATTTGGATGGTTGCATGTGATCCAAGGATGTCTTCTCTTCGAGCTGTGATGGATAGCTGGTATTCTTATATTGTGTTGTGGTGTTGTACTCATATTATATTTGCTCTTATATTCGAGTTGGTAGTGGATTTGTTTTCATCCAACTATCATCCTTAGATACTTCTTATTGAGATCTAGTTTCATAGATACTGGTTATTTATTTCTATATGATTTTGGTGGATGAGATTTAGATTTTACCCTGTGACTTGTATTACATTTTATACCACTTGTGGATTTTATATTCATATTACAGCGTATGTATGGATTTGGTTTCCATATATTGGAGTTGCCATATCCATGCGGCTGGCATGCTTACGTGTCCTAGTCCTACGTATTTTTGGGACTGGAGCGTGACATATTTTTGTGGTGGCCCATGCAGGTCCAGAGCATATTATCTCGGTTATGTTACTGTACCGAACAAGCCTGCACCTAGGACTAGAGTATAGGATCTCATCCACAATTGACTGTAATTTATCTCCTCCTATCTGTTCTATTTTGAACAATTATATCCTGCTTGATTCATGTGCTTCCCTAATAGTTCCTTAAGTATAGTCTTCTACTAGAATATAGGAACCCCTGTTATTAGGATGATAATTAGAGTAGCACACCTATTAAGAATACAACGAGAATATAGACACACCACTAAGTTTAGAATATCTAGTGAACCTAGAATTTCTTATCTTTAGATTGTTATACCATTACTCCTTGATGTATTAAGAAGACTTGAGAGTAGTATAGACACTACTAGAGTTAGTTAGAAGTTTTACCATAATGTTTGACACCTCGTATCACATAGTCTTTTGACCTATTAATTGAAGTATAACCGAATGATATTTATCGCATGCTAGAAAAAGACGACAGTGTTTATTCAGACCATAGAATTTAGAGGTCCTTGCCCTATTTGGTCGACTAGCGACTTAGATAAGGAGGTTGTATGATAACTGTAGAGATTGTAGAGTCTTTTATTATTATTGCTTATGTTGTTTTTGCTTTTGCGAACTTGAATTATTTTGTAACTTCTCACATCATAATCCAGCGTTATATTTTCTGTGCTACCTTGAATTATGCTGCTATTATAGCCTAGTTTTTACAAGCTTAATCTTATATCGAGCTTGTTCATGACATATGTGTTATTGGGGCATGATCAACCACACTAATACAAATTGTCTAATCAGAATCAGTGTATTATGGTCTAGCTAGCCATAATGCGCTTGATTTGCCCTTCGCAATAGTATTTTACGTGGATTGAGATGTATAGTGGACCAGTAGACAAATATACTTACCCTCTAGATACGACAAAGCATATCATATCAAGTACATAACTGTACCGATGTGAGCATGCGAATAAGAAATTACCAAATTAAGATTTCAATCCACAACTGTCTTGACAATTCCCATTTGAATTCTTTAAATGCTTTGATTCCCATACTTCCATTCTATTACCCCTCCTTGAACTATTTTCCGTTGCTTTTCGTCTTCCCTTGTTTCGAAAAGACGAAATCTCGTGCTTGGATATAAGTGATACACGATTAGTAAAAGATATATCCCATAGGCCAATCACATTATTTGGTGACTATCTTTTATAATTGATTAAGGGCATATCACATATGATATAGTTGGTGTTAAAGTTTTGAGGATTGAATGACATGAGAAAATAAATTGAGGAATATTTTCTTAAGTATAAGAGCCTTATGTGATAGATGGGTAAATTTTAAGTTGGGTAGAAATTGCATTATTAAACTTGAGGTAAATTCTTTTAGATTGTGATCAAGTGAG
The DNA here is from genome assembly GCA_036927795.1 of Iris macrosiphon. Lineage (NCBI taxonomy): Eukaryota > Viridiplantae > Streptophyta > Magnoliopsida > Asparagales > Iridaceae > Iris > Iris macrosiphon. The sequence goes on along the minus strand of JAYESA010000008.1, from coordinate 168,096,462 downwards.
ATTAGATAGAGAGAAACTATGTTCTATTTTAATTTCGAGGACGAAATTTTTGTAAGTTGGGTAGATTGTAAACCCCCTCACCCAAAATAGATATTTTGTATATATTTTATATTATTATAGATATTGAATTTCTTTAGAGTATTCTGTTATTTAATTAGCAAATGAATTTCTCGATATATTTACTTATATAAATATTTATTTAGAATCATTTTTTGGTTATTTTAGATTTTTGAAATTAATTAGGATTTATTTGGATATATATAGTCTTAATATTAGATAGATGCTAATTTAGTGTTAATAGATATTAATAAGATTTTATAAATTATTTGTATTATATTTAATTATATTCAAGATTATAAATTATTGAGATAGATTCAAACTCTACTTTAAATTAATTCAAATCCTGAACCTACTAGGAAAGCAACTTAATGTATATCATATCCTTATTTAAATTCATCATAATCCTATCCAAATTAACCAATCCTAGTCGTATTTAATTAAGTAGTGTCCACCATTATAAATACCTCATCCTTCATATTTTTCTTCCCCAAATTCCTCTCTTTTTCGTCCAAAAATAGTCAAAATTCGTCATAAATTTACCTCATTTTCTACTAGTTATGACGAATTAAAAAGACGATATCTCCTAGCTCCAGACTCCAAATGCACTCCATTTTTTTGTTAGAACGATAATGATGTTAGCTTTCTGATTATATAAATTTTTTTCTAAATTATTAGTATTAAATTCTGGAAAATTCGTAGAGCACAGCATGTCCGAAAATAGACATGTTTCGATGTATTCACGATTCCGGGAGAACCAGGAATCAGAATCACGAACCGTTAAAAGTTTCAGAAAGCTAATGTCGAGATAATCAACATATATTTTTCCCAGAATTTATTTCGAATTATTTACATACTGTTAATTATGTAGAACTTTTAGGTTAGAATTTAACCATCGGTGCACAATACAAAATTTGTATGTGCCATAATTCCCAAACGAATTTGAATTCGGACGAGCTGTAAATTCCAGCATGTTTTTGACGCTGAAATCTACAGGAAATCATGTATGAAAGTTGATTTTATTTTGGTTGACTTTTTGGTCAACAGATCGCCTCGATTTGCGTGTCATGAGTCTCGAGTTAATAAAATTCAGTTTCTTTGGACAAAATTTAGGAATTAACATAAAAATCAGAATAATAAGATTAAAATAGGATTTTAAAGTAATTATTCCAGAATTAAATAAATTAAAATAAATTATCTTTTGACGTGATAAATTTGTAATACATAGGCTATTTGGACTGTGACTTGGACTCTGATTCATACCAGCAGCAGGACCCCAGGCAAGATACCTTGCCAAATTGCTTACAGTATTTTGCATGCTTAGTATATTTCTATATATTTATTGTATTTCGGTATATTTCTTGCATGTGTAGTTTTTTCCAGTCATTACTATGTATTAGATATGTTGACACACACATGGCACTTAGTATCATCGAGGACAATCATTAGGCGTATGGGCTTTTAACCACTCTGGTAAACCATAGTAACTAGCACGCACTATGGTGGTCGTGTCCGATGGTTGCTACCCCCGGGGTATGTCGATTGATGGAGTCCGAGGGTCGCTACCCCAGAGGTATGTCGGCTGATGATGTCCACTGACGAGTGCATGAGTTGTGAGGATTAGATCGAGTAGCCTACGCTTGCCCATACGTTAAAAAGTTGTCCTCATTTGCATTCATATAGATTGTCTTGTACAGCGTACTTATTTATTTTCAAATTATATGCATGTTTACTGTATTCAAATTGGCTCGTATTTTCTGTATCTTGTTACGTCCCTCTGAGGACCTGGTCCGCTGCCAGGTGTATCTTTTCTTGAGTATTTACAGGAGCGCAGATTTGGATGGTTACATGTGATCCGAGGATGTCTTCTCTTCGAGCTGTGATGGATAGCTGGTATTCTTATATTGTGTTGTGGTGTTGTACTTATATTGTATTTGCTCTTATATTCGAGTTGGTAGTGGATTTGTTTCTATCCAACTATCATCCTTAGATACTTCTTATTGAGATCTAGTTTTATAGATACTGGTTATTTATTTCTATATGATTTTGGTGGATGAGATTTAGATTTTACCCTGTGACTTGTATTACATTTTATACCACTTGTGGATTTTATATTCATATTACAGCGTATGTATGGATTTGGTTTCCATATATTGGAGTTGCCATATCCATGCGGCTGGCATGCTTACGTGTCCTAGTCCTACGTATTTTTGGGACTGGGGCGTGACACGGTCCCAGTGGAAAGGAAGGCATCGGTGGAGTAGGCTGCGTCGAGGGTGGAACGTCATCTTGGTGGATTCTTGAGGCAGGCTGACTTGCTTGACTGCCTTGTGATGATTGGCCTTCACCGACTGGTATCACATCGTCTTCTTGGGTAACCACAACGGTTTATGGTTTTCTGCATGAGCCTCGTTGCTGGCTTGTGGGTCCATTTCCCTGTATCCAAAATAAACGATAAGAGGCGCACAGGAATCAAGGCAGGATGCAAGTCAATAAATTAATTCGAATAGATATCAAGAACGATTCAAGCAAGTGGATGAGATCCTAAAACTTATCCTATCTTATTGCAGGCCTGTTCGGTCCCTAAGTTAAAACCGAACAATTTAGTCGTAGACCTGCTTGGGCCACCACCAAAACTATGTCACGCCCCAGTCCCAAAATGACGAGGGACGGGAGACGTGCACAATGGCCAGCAGCACGCACCGATGGACAACCCAATTTAATGGATCCATCAGGGCATGCTTAAGCTGTAGTCTAACAGTAAATAGAACCAATGATACAGGTCACAGATTATTCTATTCTCATCTACAACAGATAATCACAGATTAAATGCCAGAGTAATGCAAATAGAAATAACTATCAAATCTCAAATAAATGTCTCGGGAAACAATCCGAGAATATGTCTGATACATTAATGCCAATAGACAGGAAATAAAGGAACTGGAAAGAGAAATAAATGACTACATACGGCCAATGCTCAGGAGAAGTCCTCTGGTGCGAGCTCGTCTTCAGGTCCTAGTACAGCTCCTGGAAGTGCTCTGGTACGGGGTATCTCTGGATGGATCTCTTCAGCTATACCTGGGGACATAGTCCATTCCAGGTCCTTAGGGGACATAACAAGGTACAGATAATACAAGCCAAATATAAGCAGTACAGCAGAATTAAATGAAACAGCAGGGTAAACTATGTAACCAGCTAAGTGATAAATGCAAGTTGAGAGCATCACTAGAACTCAGGCTGAGACCGCTACAAGCTCTGTGTCGGGGAGCCGGTAGCAGTAATAACACATAAAGGATCTAGCTCTGCTGGAGAGTCTATGACCTCACACTAATAGTATATATATATGAAAACAGTCTGTAGCCTGTGTGTCTCTCCCCACCCAATGTAATCACACGTCTCATGTCCATGACACGCAAGATCATAACTAATGCAGCAGTCATATAATGTCTAGGAATAAACTGTCCATGTCATAACCTGTATCCTATACAGAATTATCGTGAATATATCAAGAGGATTCTGTCTCATGAATAGTGTCAAGTGTCCTGGGTTTTGTTGTACTTGATAGGACAAGTACCAAGAGTAAGGGTATCGAGTATCCATATCTAAATGACGTACCCAACATCGCGTATGGGGTTGGCACCCGACTATGATCGGATACTAAGTACGTCACACGTTTCCTAGGTTAAGCAGTTAAAACAAGTTTACATTTAAATCCACAAGAAATCAAGTAAACTACTATGTCAAGAATTACTGATAATTGACAAGCTTTACTTGTCCACTGATGCTAAATATGTCCAGAAAAATAAGTAGCAAGCTACAGGGTTTGGCAAGGTACACTTGCCTGCTGATGTATAAATAAGCCAAGGAATATTTATCAAGACTGCAAGTTTTGGCGAGGTACACTTGCCTGTGGTTCCGGCTCTGATTGCAGCTCTGACTTCAGTTGGATTTGCAGGCGGTACTCCGGTTGCTGAAATAAATATCACCATCAGATCCAAAAAATATCAATCAGCTAGAAATACCTGTCCTTGAGTCCAGTTTGGAGACAAGGACAGAAACGGCAGTTTCGGGTCAAAACGGGGTCCAAATGCGGGCCCGCTTTGCACCAAAAAACGAGTCAGGGTCAAAGGTCTCCAAATTCACCAAACTTAGTGTCAACAGGTCAGGAACGATGATACGAACCCAACGGAACTTCCAAAAATTGATTTCGATGAGCCGATCACAAAATCGCCCGTCGAGCGGGGCCTGTGGGTCCCACGGCACGCGATTTCGTCAACGTTCTCAGAATCGAACCAAACTTGACCCACAGGACCAGCGTATTGCTACGAGTCCGATGGCACAAGTTTCGTCTTGATCTGACGTGTGTACACAAAGTTAGGGTAAAATACAGAAAAGTCGGATACGGGGCGATGTCCGCGGATACGCGTTGATTTCGGTGTGAACGCACACCCGAATCAGCTTTTGCGAAATCCCGCATGTCCGTATCGACAACGCGCACGCATCTGTGAAAACCGCGCGCGACCAAGTCGTCCCGTTTGGCGGGGCATACCCAGTTCCGGGGTAAAACAGGGTCTGGTTTTTCCTGGTTTTGGATCGCGGTGTGCGATCACCACATGACGCGATGCCCTGAACGGTTTATCCGGGCACCGAGAGGGTCATACAGGCTTCACAACACAATTTGCGGAATCGAAATCCGAGCTACGAACAGAAAGTTACAAGTACCTGAAGGGGACCCGAAAACCGGGGTCTGGATCGTGTCCGACACGTGTCCGACTCGTGTCGGACACAGGGGAAGAATCTAGGGTTAGGTTTTGGGAACTCCGGCGAGGGGCGGCGCTGGGCGGCCAGGCTGAGGCGGAGGGGGCCGGGGACGGTGCGGCGAGGCGGCGACCGGGCTCGCGGCGGAGCTGGAGGCGGCGCGGCGGCGATGCTCGAGCTGCTGCGGCCTGCTGCTGTCGTCGACGGCGCTCGACGGAGGAGGAAGGAGGGGCGGCGTCCGACGACAGCTGCAGGGAGGCGGCGAGGCGTGGGAGGCATCGGCGATGGCGGGCAGCGATGCTACGGGCGGTGGCAGCGGCAGCGGAGGGGAGCTGACGGTGGTGGAGGCTCGACGAGGGGGTGCTAGGGTTTAAATAGGGTGGCCGGGCGGTTGGGGAGGCCGAGACGGGCGGGGAGAGGGGCGGAGAAGGCGGCGCTCGCGAGGACGTGGCCGGGCAGCGCGGCGCGAGGCGGGCGGAGCGGCGCCGGAAGCGGGGAGAGGAGAGGGTCGTGGGGGAGAGAGTGAGGGCCGGGTACGGGCACGGCGGGTCGGGTTCGAGCAGACCCGACCCGATAGGGGAGCGGGTGGGCCGGCCCAAGGGCCGTGGGCCAGGCTGGGGGAATGGGTTTATATTTAAAAATAAAAATAATAATAATAATAATATTAAAATCAGTAATTAAATAAATAAATAAATAAATAAATAGTTTTTAGGTGTTTTAAAATAGGTCCGGGGTCCGATAAATTCCAGAAAAATTACCCTGAGTCTAGTTTTTCATTTTACACCCAAAAATATTATTTTTATAATATTTTAATATTTTTTATTATCATTTAAAAATTGTTGAATAATTAAAACCCTGTTTTTAAATTACAGAAAATTCCCAGAAAATTTCAGAAAATTGTGAAAAATCCAGTTTTTAAAATTTTAAAAAATCAGGGGGTTTACACATGTTCACATGAATACAATATCGATTTGGTATGTTCGGTTAGCTCGCCCTCACCGCTACTTTTTGAAGTATTGACCCTCGTTGCAGCAGGTTCCCCGAGCCAAGGCGACGCGACGAGGAGCTGAAGCTTCCCCCAATCTTTCACTGATCTGGCGCATTCGTATTTGTGACTTTTGGAGAGCAAGTACATAATCTCAAGGAGCTCGCACATACCATTTTGAAGCTCCTAGGCGATGGTGCTAACACGCACCCAAGGTGGTTTTGCTCTTTTGAAATATTAGTAAGAGATGTAATGTATGGATCGACTATTATATTTTGTGTCCAAGTTGTAAGTCAGTGCGGCATCCTTATTACTTTTGAGTCAAGAGTCTGTAACCAGATGTTCATTATCAATAAAGAGAACTTTTCTATATTCAATGTGTGATATGTTATTTGCGTACTCTGTTGCATATGTTTCTAAAGTATATCATTAAGCCTAGGCCTTGTGCACGCGCGCCTTACACTCATATGTCATCACACCCCGGGGATGATTAACAATTTAGTGGAAATCAGGACGTGACATATTGGTATCAGAGAATGGCTTCAGATCCTTTGACCTTCGTGTCAGAAGAGTTTTCTTGAAACGACCATGTCCCTTATAGTTGAACTCTTGAATTCGCTTGGCGAAAATGAGATTCGTTCCATACAGTGAGTCCATAATATATTTTGAGACAGATGTAAGTTACTTTTCTTCCAAGGAACTGCCTCAGAGCCGGATGCACAACAGGTAGTGGCGCAGGTGCAAGGGAGCAGTTCCGGCACTTCGGGCAGCTCAGGAATTCCAGCTGCCGCATCCTCTGTTGATCCGTTCGAGCGGATGATGCGTTTGATAGAAACGCAGCAATGGCAAGCATAATTACGTTAAAGACAATTTGATTCCCGGATTGAGGCTCAATTTAAGGTGCAACAGACTCAGGCTGAGGCACAACAGAAGTAAATGAATATCCTAGCATTATTTTATTGTCGTCCTTAGGACGATATGGATCTTTATTGACATCTAAAGATCGAACAACCATTGGAGTGCTAAGGGGATGAGCTTTATCCATATTGAACTGTTTCAATATATTTTTTGTGTATTTGGATTGATGCACAAAAATTCCTTTATTGCAATGCTCAATTTGTAATCCGAGACAATATTTCGTGTCTCCGAGATCTTTTATCTCGAACTCCTTTTTCAAATAGTTTGCAGTCTCATTGATTTTATTCTTGTCCCAATCAAGTTTATGTCATTGACATATACTGCAACTATAGTGAAACCCTCCTTAGATTTCTTTATGAAGACACATGGGCATATAGGATTATTCTCATATCCCTCCTTTTTCATATATTCACTAAGACAGTTGTACCACATCCTTCCGGATTATTTCAAACCGTACAATAAATATCTTAGCTTTATGGAATGCATGTTCTTAGCTTTTAAGCTAGGTAGGTTAAATCCATTTAGAATTTTCATATAGATATCTCTATCTAAATCACCATATAGATAGGCTGTTACAACGTCCATAAATTTTATGTCCAGCTTTTTTTAACTGTCAGACTTATCAAATAACGGAACGTTGTTACATCCATTACAGAAGAATACGTTTCTTCATAATCAATCCCAGGTCCCTGAGAAAACCCTTGTGCCACTAATCGTACCTTAATTCGAGCAATTTTATTCTTTTTATTTCGCTTTCTTACAAACACCCACTTGCAACCTACCAGTCTGACGCCTTTTAGTATTTATACTATAGGTCCGAACACTCAAATTTTATGAAGAGAATTCAATTATGCTTGAATAACATTTTTTCATTTTGGCTAATCTTTTCTTTGTCGACATTCATCGATGCTATGTGGTTCAGTGTCATCAATGCCCTTAGATATTTCAGTAGCTACTGAGAATGGGAATATCTCATCTTTTGTTATATCTTTGTGATCCCGTACCTCTCTTGTATATGTATAAAATATAGAGATATATTTTCTTTCAGTTACCTAAGCCTCCTCTTGGGCTTGTGTCTTTTCTAAGACAATAAACTATTCTGGATTTTTAGAGAGCATGGATCTGTCATTCGTAAGCTCTTCTTGAGCTTTATGTGTAACCTCCTTAAGAGCGTTACTTGGACATTTTCTCTTTCTAGAGACTAAGTCCTTCGAAGGTATAGGACTACCATGGTTCTGACATGGAATAGATTTATTAGCCACTCTGCTATTTTTTTCTACGGGGATATTAATTCGAGCTGGCACATTTGCAGCAGGCACATATAATTTAATCACTTTAGCTGCATCAGTAAATGTATCTGGCATTTGATTTACAATCTCCTATAGATGCAATATCCTTCGTACCTCAGTTTCACATTGATTAGTATGAGGATCTAGATGAGACAGAGTGGAATTATCCTACGATAATTTATGTCGTTTATTTATGGCGAATGGTTTTGTAAGAACATTCTTTTCTTTCTTATCTCCCCCTAACGGCAGAAATTTAGTCTCATCAAAATGGCAGTCTGCGAATCTAGCAGTAAAAATATTATCAGTTAAAGGTTCCAAATATCTAATGATTGAGGGCGAATCAAATATAATATAAATTCCTAAACGTCATCGACGTCCCATTTTAGAGCGTTGAGGAGGGAAAATAAGAACATAAATAGCACAATCAAATTTACGCAAATGAGAGATGTTAGGTTGATGGCATATCACAAGTTGTGATGGTAAAAATTTATGATATGCAGTTGGCCTAACAATGATCAATTTAGCAGCATATAATATGGTATATCTCCAAGCTAAAACAGGTAAGTTTGATTGCATGAGTAAAGGCCTTGCTATGTACTGAAAATGTTTAATCAAGGACTCTGCTAAACCATTTTGGGTATGAACATGAGGGACGAAATATTCAACTTCTATTCCTACGGAAGACAATAATCATCAAAAGTACGAAAAGTGAACTCAGCTGCATTATCAAGTCGAATCATTCTAACATATTGGTCAGAAAAATGAGTCTTAAGCTTAATCAACCGAGAAAGTAGCTTGGAGAAGGCAAAATTTCTAGATGAGAGTAAGAAAACATTTGACCATCTACTAGAAGCATCTATTAGAACCATAAATACCTGAAAGGTCCGCTAGCAGGATCAATTGGTCCACAAATATCACCTTGTATTTTCTGAAGGAATGGTGGTAATTCAGAAGCTATTTTAAGAAGTAAAGGTCTTGTAATGAGTTTACACTGTGAACAAGCTACACACAAATGTTCAGTAGGAAAGAAAAGACTTTGGTATGATAAATTATGTCCATTGGTATTGTTGATGACCTTCCATAACATAGTCGATCCTGGATGACCCAATGTGTCACGCCAAAGGATTAGATTCCTTGAATCCTTTAGCCTTTTGCTAGTGATGGGGTGAGATTCTACTACCTTCAAAGTAGTTTGATATAGCCCCGAGAAGATTAACTTGCACTTTTCTAATGTGAGCTTTTTGCTTCCAATATTAGAGATGATACAAAGATACTCTTTGCTATCATCGTTCATGGTTTCAACATGAAATCCGTTCATTCGAATATCTCTATAGCTGAGTAGATTTTTATTAGATCTACTAGAGAATAATGTATTTTGAATGACTGAGAGTGTTTCATTTGGCAACACAACATCGGTCTTACCATAACCTTCTATAATCTGCAAGGGTCAAGCAATGGTGGTCCCTTTGGCAGTATTTGAGGCATATATTGTGAAAAACTTTCTAGTTTTCAATATAGTGTGAGTTTTTGCACTATCTATCAAGCATATGCCATCATCATTGTCCATACCTTTCAAAAACAAAAATTATTAATATATTAATATGCTACTAAATGGTTAAACTTGGCATATTGTCAATTATTACAACTTGATCAAAATCTAAATGAAACTGCTTCAAAGAAAGTAAACTACCTAGACTATTGATCATATAATGACCAATTTATTCAAAGTGTAAAGTAAATAAACATAGATAAGTATACAATAACTATTCCTTGACTTTGTCTATCATGGTGTTGTACTGGTCTTCCGAAATTGTGTTTCCATCCTTATTTTGGAAGAAATCATTAAAATCTATTTGTGTTGTACCCTCCATGAGATTAGTCTCCACATCCTTTGAGGCTTCATACTCGTCCACTTTATTTTGTGAGGTTCGACAGTTTCGCATCCAATGACCAACTCTTCCACAAAGTTTGCAAATATCAGTTGGAGCAGCTGGATTGGAAATTTGGGCATTATGTCACGCCCCAGTCCCAAAATATCGAGGGACTGAGCACGTGATAATGGCCAGCAGTACGCACCGATGGACAAACCCAATTTAATGGATCCATCGAGGCATACTTAAGCTGTTTTACAATAGTCAGGGTCTACTAATCTCATCCACAGAATAAAGATAGCAATATCAGCAAATAAAATATTAAACAACAACCAGTCAAAGTAAATAAAATCGGGGAACAACCCGATATTAAGTCTGTTACAATGTTCTCATAAACAGGAATTAAAGAGTTTAATTAACAGGAAAGAAAGTCTATTTGCCATAATGACTGAGCATGGCGAAGCAATTGTTCAGGAGAAGTCCTCAGCAATCACCTCATCTTCAGGTTCAGGTACTGCTCTGAGTAGTGCTCCTATTCCGTACACCTCAGGGTAGATCTCGTCTGCTAAACCTGGGGATATAATCCATTCCAGGTCCTCAGGGGACATAGCAAGGTACAGAAAACACAAGCCAAAATAATGCAGTACAGAAATAAAGGAACAATAGGGTAAGTAATTTAAACCAGCTAAGTGTTAATGCAAGTGAGAGTTATTAGTCATACTCAGGCTGAGACTACTACAGGATCAGTGTCAAAGAAACTATAGCAGTATTTTCTCGAAGGGCCAGTACGGTACCAATGCTCTGTGTCAGAGTCTAAGGCACTTCCATTAAGTTATTATATATATATATATATATATATATTCAGCCTTTTGTATGGTAATTCTCTCCCAACCTAATGTAATCTTACGTCACAGTTCCATAATGTCTCATGTTCATGTCACGCAAGATTAAACTAATGCAATCAGTCAGGATAAAATCTAAGCTTATAAATTTTATAAGTCATAAACCTGTATCCTATACAGAATCACCTTGAATATTCAGGAGGATTCTGTCTCATGATCTGTGTCAAGTGTCCTGGGTATAACGTACTTGATATGGCAAGTACTAGGATGTAAATATCACGATATCCATCTCTATTTGACATTGCACAACCCCGCGTACGGTGTTGGCACCCGACTATAATCGGACGCTAAGCAAGTCACACGGCCCTAGGGTTGATCATTTACAACAGTCACAGAAAATAAAGCAAGAGAACAAAATGATTCAATAAGCTGCAATTTATGGCAAGGTACACTTGCCTGGGTTTTCGGCTCCAATTGTAGCTCTGACAACAGCTGGGATTTCAGACAGTACTCCGGTTGCTGAAACAAACATCATCATCAGATCCAGAACATATTAATCAGCTAGAAACGCCTGTCCTTGAGTCCAATTTGGAGACAAAGGCAAAAACGTCATTTTCGGGTCAAGGCGGGGTCCAGATGTGGGCCGCTTTGCACCAAAAAATGCGTCAGGGTCAAAGGTCTCCAAAATAGTCCAACTTAGTGTCAACAGGTCAGGAACGATGATACGAACCCAACGAAACTTCCAAAATTGGATTCCGATGAGCCGTTCTCAAAATCGCCCGTCGAGTGGAGCCTGTGGGGCCCACGACACGCAATTTTGTCAACGTTCTCAGAATCGAACCAAACTTGGCTCACAGGACCAGCGTATTGCTACGAGTCTAATGGCGTAAGTTTCGTCTCGATCCGACGAGTGTACACTAAGTTACAGCGAGAACCAGAAAGTACGGATACGGGGCGTTATCCGCGGATACGTACTGATTCCGGTGTGCACGCACATCCGAATCAGCTTCAGCGAAATTTCGCACGTCCGTATCAACAACGTGCACATATCTGTGAAGACTGCACGCGACCAAGTTATCCCGTTTGGCGGGGCGTACTCAGTTTCGGGGTAAAACAGGGCGTTGGTTTTCCTGTTTTGGATCGCGGTGTGCGATCACTACAGGACGCGATGCCCCGAGCGGTTTGCACGGGCACCGAGGGGGTTATACAGGCTACGCGATACAACTGACAGAACTGAAATCAGAGTTACGAGCAAGAAGTTATGGGTACCTGAACAGGGTTTGAAAAACCCGAGTTTCCTCGTGTCAGACTCGTGTCCGACACGCCTAGGGTTAGGGTTTAGGGTTCCTGTGTCCGGCCGAGTCTTCTGGGTCGAGTCCTGTCCTGTGTTCGTGTCTGTTCTGGATAGAGGCGTGCGGCTCGACGGAGTCTGGCGGCGTGGCGGCACTTGGCCGGAGGCGGGCTGGAACGCGGGGAGAGGCTGAGGCGGAGGGAGAAAGAAAAGGGGAGAGGGTTGACCGGAGGGGCACTCGGGGAGGCAGGCTGAACCCAGGGCGAAGGCTCGGGGGCTGTTGGGGATGGCTCGCCGGACGGAGCGGTCTGGAGAGTTGGCCGGGGACGACGGTCAGGGGGTTAGGTCACCGGTAGGGGCGGAGGAGGAAGAAGAGGGAGGTGGCTAGGGCTTAAATAGGAGAGATGGGGAGAAGGATCGGCGGCCGGCGAGGGGGATCCGGAGCGGAGGGGTCGGACGGTTGCAGGGAGAGGAAGCGGGAGCGGCGCGGGGCAGCGAACGGCCGGCAACGATGGGCGTTTCCGGCTGCGTGGAGGGGAACCGTCGGGTTCGAGCGTTTGGGGGAGATGAGGATTCGGGTCGGGCGGTCGGGTGGACGGGTCGGGTCCTAGCGGATCCGGCCCGATCCGAAATCAAATATGCGGGTCGGGTTCGGGTTAACGAGTCGGGTCTGGGTTAGACCCGGATCCGACCCAATAAGGATTGGGTTTGGTTTATTTAATAAACCCAGTTTATTTAATTGGTTTAATTAATTAATTTAAAATAGTTTTTAGGACTTTTTAAAGGCTTCCGGGGTCCAATAAATTTCCGGAAAATTATCCTATGTCTAGTTTTTTATTTTACACCATAAAATATTATTTTTATAATATTTTAATATTATTTATTATCTATTAAAAATCATTTAATAAATAAAATACTTGAATTTAATTTCAGAAAATTCCCAAAAAATTCCAAAAAATTGACAAAAATCCAAATTTAAAAAATTCTTAAAAATCAGGGGATTTACAATCTACCCCCCTTAAGAGGATTGCGTCCTCGCAATCAAAGAATAACCGGTCAACAGAGATGACACGGTTACAAACATTGTTCGAATCAGAAAATCAAGTGGTTTAAACATATAGGGAAAGTCATTTCCCTAAGCAATAGAATTTCCCAATTATAGGAAATCTAGAAATTTACTGTTTTAGAAAACCTGGTTATCTTTCAAAAACATCAGTTTAACATTTCTAAAATATTCTAAGTTATAAGTTCAAAATTACTAGGTTAACACTAGGTCATCAATTATTAACAAGTTAAAATTATTAGGTCAAGTCTGGGATCACGAACCAGCAGGCACGAACTATAGCAATACTAGAAACGGAAAAACTATAAAAACTTACTCGCATTAGCTACGCCATGGTTCTGCGCGTCTCCCACAGTCATCGCAAAAACTTGGCCGCGTCCTTGAGGTGGTGCTCTCTGCTGTTGCTGGGCTTGCTGGTATGGTGCTGCTTGAAGTGCCAAGGGTGGCCTTGGTTGCTGTCCTCCTGGTGCCGGTAGAGCTTGTTGGTTTGTCCTTGGTACTCCTTCTCTGCACTCAGGGCAATCCCTTACTGTATGCTGTCTGGATCCGCAACCTAAGCACAGTCCGAATTTACGTCTACACTCCTTCTTAACATGGCCTATCTTGCCGCAGTAGTAACAAGTAGGAAGAGTCAGGGATTTGGTTGTAGCTCCCTGTGGTGCTTGATGCAGATGAGGTTTCTTGGCAGCTTCTCCATTCGTTGCTCTGGCTGGTGCTGAGGTGGAAGACCTCTTCAGGTTGGATTCTCGTCTGATGACACGCTACATACGTCGGGCTGCAGCAAGAACGTTCGTGTACGAAGTAGGTGCGACAGACCCGATCATTCTTTATAACTCAAATTTTAGTCCATCAAAGAACTTCTCAGCCTTTTCTTCTTCTGTTGGGATCAAGGTAGGGGCAAAACGACTCAGACGAATGAACTCGGCGTTGTACTCTTCCACCGTCATAGCATCCTGAGTGAGGCGATTGAACTTGTCCCTCAGTTCTGATCGAGCGATAGCCGGAATGTACATCTCTTGAAAGAGTTTGGACAACTCTTCCCAAGTAACTCGGTCTGGTCCGAGCCGTCTCTCTTCAGATAGCCACCAGTGGTGAGCATTGCCCGTCAATTGCATTCTGACGGCAGTCATCCAACGTTCCCTTGGTAGCTCAGCTGCTTCTAATTGATGTTGTATGTTGGTGAGCCACTCATGAACTTCTGTGGGCTCCTCCTTGCCAGAAAAGGTACGGGGCTTCAGTTGGCGGAAATCAGTGATAGAGCCCGTCGGTTGCCGTCTTGCTGGTAGGTTGGCCTGCTCCAGTGCATTTACTAGACTGTTCCTCAAGTAATCAGCTTCGCGACGCTGAGCCTCATGTAGGACTTGTTGCTGAGCTTGCATCATTGCGTAGAATATCTGGAACATCTGCTGTCCGTCCATTGCTTGCCCTGGTGGAAAGACAGGCATCTGTGGAGTGAACTGGGGCGGAGGTGGAATGTCATCACGCCAAAATCTAGAAGCTTGCGGATTTGCTTGGCTGTTTTGGTGAGTAGAGGGATCTCCACTCAATAGTGTCACTTCATCTTCTCCGTAGGTGACTACATCACCTATTGGTGTTCTTGCTGGAGTTTCGTCGTTTACTTGCGAATCCATTACTCTGCATCAAAAAATAAACTATAAGAGGCGCACAGGAATCAAGGCAAGATGCAATTCAAAAATTAATTCGAATACGATACAGATATCAAGAACGATTTAAGCAAGTGGATGAGATCCTAAAAACTTATCCTATTCTTTATAGCAGGCCTGTTCGGTCCCTAAGTTAAAACCGAACAATTTAGTCGTTGACCTGCATGGGCCACCATAAAAACCATGTCACGCCCCAGTCCCAAAATATCGAGGGACTGAGCACGTGATAATGGCCAGCAGTACGCACCGATGGACAAACCCAATTTAATGGATCCATCGAGGCATACTTAAGCTGTTTTACAATAGTCAGGGTCTACTAATCTCATCCACAGAATAAATATAGCAATATCAGCAAATGAAATATTAAACAACAACCAGTCAAAGTAAATAAAATCCGGGAACAACCCGATATTAAGTCTGTTACAATGTTCTCATAACAGGAATTAAAGAGTTTAATTAACAGGAAAGAAAGTCTATTTGCCATAATAACTGAGCATGGTGAAGCAATTATTCAGGAGAAGTCCTCAGCAATCACCTCGTCTTCAGGTTCAGGTACTGCTCTGAGTAGTGCTCATGTTTCGTATACCTCAGGGTAGATCTCGTTTGCTAAACCTGGGGATATAATCCATTCCAGGTCCTCAGGGGACATAGTAAGGTACAGAAAACACAAGCCAAAATAATGCAGTGCAGAAATAAAGGAACAATAGGGTAAGTAATTTAAACCAGCTAAGTGTTGATGCAAGTGAGAGTTATTAGTCATACTCAGGCTGAGACTACTACAGGATCAGTGTCAAAGAAACCATAGCAGTATTTTCTCGAAGGGCCAGTACGGTACCAAAGCTCTGTGTCAGAGTCTAAGGCACTTCCATTAAGTTATTATATATATATATATATATTCAGCCTTTTGTATGGTAATTCTCTCCCCACCCAATGTAATCTTATGTCACAGTTCCATAATGTCTTATGTTCATGTCACGCAAGATTAAACTAATGCAATCAGTCAGGATAAAATCTAAGCTTGTAAATTTTATAAGTCATAAACCTGTATCCTATACAGAATCACCTTGAATATTCGGGAGGATTCTGTCTCATGATCTGTGTCAAGTGTCATGGGTATAACGTACTTGATATGGCAAGTACTAGGATGTAAATGTCACCGATATCCATCTCTATTTGACATTGCACAACCCCGCGTACGGTGTTGGCACCCGACTATAATTGGACGCTAAGCAAGTCACACGGCCCTAGGGTTGATCATTTGCAACAGTCACAGAAAATAAAGCAAGAGAACAAAATGATTCAATAAGCTGCAATTTATGGCAAGGTACACTTGCCTGGGTTTTCGGCTCCAATTGTAGCTCTGGCAACAGCTGAAATTTCAGGCAGTACTCCGGTTGCTGAAACAAACATCACCATAAGATCCAGAACATATTAATCAGGTAGAAACGCCTGTCCTTGAGTCTAATTTGGAGACAAGGGCAAAAACGTCATTTTTGGGTCAAGGCGGGGTCCAGATGTGGGCCGCTTTGCACCGAAAAATGTGTCAGGGTCAAAGGTCTCCAAAATAGTCCAACTTAGTGTCAACATTCAGGAACGATGATACGAACCCAATGGAACTTCCAGAATTGGATTCCGATGAGCCGTTCTCAAAATCGCCCGTCGAATGGAGCCTGTGGGGCCCACGACACGCGATTTTGTCAACGTTCTCAGAATCGAACCAAACTTGGCTCACAGGACTAGCGTATTGCTATGAGTCCAATGGCGTAAGTTTTATCTCGATCCGACGAGTGTACACTAAGTTACAGCGAGAACCAGAAAGTACGGATACGGAGCGTTGTCCGCGGATACGCACTGATTTCGGTGTGCACGCACATCCGAATCAGCTTCTGCGAAATTTCGCACGTCCGTATCAACAACGCGCACATATCTGTGAAGTGCACGCGACCAAGTCATCCCGTTTGGCGGGGCGTACTCAGTTCCGGGGTGAAATAGGGCGTTGGTTTTCCTATTTTTGGATCGCGGTGTGCGATCACTACAGGACGCGATGCCCCGAGCGGTTTGTACGGGCACCGAGGGGGTTATACAGGCTACACGATACAACTGACGGAACAGGAATCAGAGCTACGAGCAAGAAGTTATGGGTACCTGAACATGGTCTGAAAAACTCGAGTTTCCTCGTGTCAGACTCGTGTCCGACACGCCTAGGGTTGGGGTTTAGGGTTCCTGTGTCCGGCCGAGTCTTCTGGGTCGAGTCCTGTCCTGTGTCCGTGTCTGTTCTGGACGGAGGCGTGCTGCTCGACGGAGTCTGGCGGCATGGCGGCACTTGGCCGGAGGCGGGCTGGAACGCGGGGAGAGGCTGAGGCAGAGGGAGGAAGAAAAGGGGAGAGGGTTGACCGGAGGGGCACTCGGGGAGGCAGGCTGAACCCAGGGCGGAGGCTCGGGGGCTGTTGGGGATGGCTCGCCGGACGGAGCGGTCTGGAGAGTTGGCCGGGGACGACGGTCAGGGGGTTAGGTCACCGGTAGGGGCGGAGGAGGAAGAAGAGGGAGGTGGCTAGGGCTTAAATAGGAGAGATGGGGAGAAGGATCGGCGGCCGGCGAGGGGGAGCCGGAGCGGAGGGGTCGGCCGGTTGCGGGGAGAGGAAGCGGGAGCGGTGCGGGGCAGCGAACGGCCGGCAACGGCGGGCGTTTCCGGCGGCGGGGAGGGGAACCGTCGGGTTCGAACGTTTGGGGGATATGAGGATTCGGGTCGGGCGGTCGGGTGGACGGGTCGGGTCCTAGCGGATCCGGCCCGATCCGAAATCAAATATGCGAGTCGGGTTCGGGTTAACGGGTCGGGTCTGGGTTAGACCCGGATCCGACCCAATAAGGATTGTGTTTGGTTTATTTAATAAACCCGGTTTATTTAATTGGTTTAATTAATTAATTTAAAATAGTTTTTAGGACTTTTTAAAGGTTTCCGGGGTCCAATAAATTCCCGGAAAATTATCCTATGTCTAGTTTTTTATTTTACACCATAAAATATTATTTTCATAATATTTTAATATTATTTATTATCTATTAAAAATTATTTAATAAATAAAACACTTGAATTTAATTTCAGAAAATTCCCAGAAAATTCCAGAAAATTGACAAAAATCCAAATTTAAAAAAATTCTTGAAAATCAGGAGGTTTACACATTATTTCTTCGAGGATTAAATCTCTTATTTTTGAACTGTGTATCGTTCCTTGGACCCGGATTGTAGCCATTTTTTTGGCTTCTACGGCGTCCATGCCCTCTACCTCTGTGATTTCCTCGACCCCTAGTATTGGTCACATTTTTTTGAGCACTAGTCGCATTCACTTCAGCTGGAATTAGTGCAGACCCAGTATGGTTTTTGATTAATAACTCTCTTTTTTTCTCGGCCACGAGTAAGACAGCAATGAGTTCATAATACTTCTTAAAATTTCTCTTCCTATACGTCTGTTGTAGGGTCATATTAGTCGCATGAAATATGGTAAATATTTTATCTAGCATGGAATGCTCTGTCATTTCTTCACCACATAACTTCAATTGTGAAGTAATCCTGTTTTATAATTTACGTTTCCAAGATTATAAAACAGGATCATATCTATCAGCTAGAGAATTCCATAGCACCAAGTGGTCCTTGACTGTTAAGTACTCAGCCTTGAGATCGTCATAAAAATGATGTCTTAGGAAAATTAAAGCCTTCGCTTTATCTTGTGCAGATATTGGCTTATCAGCCACAATTGCGTCACCTAAGCTTTTGGCTTGAAGGTGCAATTCAGCATCCAATCTCCAGTTGAAAAGGTTCTGACCTTCTAAGTTTAGAGGCTTGGAATCATGCTTTGTGAGGCTCGACATATTGCTGTATAAAAATCAATAATAACAAGTTAACATAAGAACTTGGTAAATCACCAAACAATTCATGTTCATGGTGTATGCTTCAAACAATGATGTTTCATAAGTCTATTTATACCAAACAAATCTTGTTTATGGTATGCTTCTAACAATGATGTTCCAGAAGTCGTAGGTAAATACCAAACACTAGATGTTCATGGTATACTTCGAACAATGATTATGTTCAAGAAGTCTTTCAAAAATATCACATATGGTATGCTTCGAACAATGATGTTCCAGAAGTCTTATATATATAGATCAAACAATTCATGTTCATGGTCATCAGATCTCTGATGATTTTGCTCTGAATGTATTAACATATATAAAAGAAAGAAAAAATAATAACTCCAGCGTTCTCTCCGAGAAATCTATATGCGATTAACATCGTAGTGCTATCAGAGTTAACTAAAAGAAGTGAGACGAATGGATACAAATTATTCTTTTTGCCCTAGCGGTATGCCAAGAGATGTATAAAAATCAACATCAGGCTGCGTCTAGGGTATACATATGTAGAAAAAAATAAACATAAATAACCATATATATTACTGAAGTAGAGAATCTGCAAATGACAGCTTCACTGAGATGCTCTCGCTTATTTCCTCCCGTTAGAGCTTCGTGCTGATAACGTGTTAGAATAAACGTAGAAGAAGGAAGAAGAAAATATGAGAGAAGATCTCTTATTCGTGTAATCACATAGTGGGAGGCAAAGACCTTATTTATACAACTCAATAAAGATGTAATACTAATATCTAACCAATGTGGAACTAAAATACAAAGTGAAAATCCAACCATTTAGTAACTCACGTTATAACATTTTTCTTGTTATTCAATCTTTTTTTTTCCATCATCAAGATCTCCGTATCTTTTCTTTGTACTTTGATTTAGAATTCATCACTCCCTTCCTCCGGTTCTCATGTGACGGTGAACTACATGGATCTTGCCGACCCATGTAGGATCTGCGAGCGGTCAAATATATATTGCATCCGAGTTGACCTTTTTGTTAGTCTAATTGTTCGGGTGGACCTGTTTGTATCTATATCTGAATCTTTTAAACCAGGCTATTTAGTGTTTAGATCCTGAATTTTATATCAGTTTAGAGTTTAAGTCCTAACATGTTCAATTGGAGAATTTAGACTCTATATATTTATTCTTTATTATTTTTTTCAATTATATCCCCCCTCTCCATGTCTAACAATAAATTTTTTTATATAGACTTGGGAGTATAATAGAAAAAATAAAATAAAAAATAAAAATTTAGGATCTAAACTTTCTAACGGGACATAAAAAAAATTTAAATTATAAGCTAGTATAAAATTCATGGTCTAAAATCCAATTAGCCCTTTAAAACCTGACCCAATTACCTACATACATAAATTGAATGTGTTGAGGGGCAAATGTCCCTTCTGTCTCAAATACAAGCAAATTGCAAATTCTTTGTTTATGCTCATGTGTGAACTATGAAGTATCAATTATAGGTGTATTATATTCTCGACCTTATCTGTGATTCTCTCTCTCTCTCTCTCTCTCTCTCTCTCTCTCTCCTACGCGTGTATCAAACGCAAGAATTATTTCAATCCGCTGAAATGTAAGCAAAAATGTCTCCATCACCATCAGTGCCATCTAAGCTGCTGAAAACAGTATTTTAAAAATCGGATCGAACTGACTGGCTCAAACGGTTGATCCGTAAACTAAGTAGTTTTTTTGGATCGGATAAATATTGACTCACTATTTTTTCAAATATAAATTATAAATAAATATTGTTATAAAAAGTAGTTTTCAGAAGAATTTGACCTTAGGCCACTTAGTATAATCCAGTGATTAAATCACTGGTTGAACTAATTGGTTGAATCGATCTGACATGATTCAATGTTTTATTCCGGGTCAATCTTCGATCTGGTTTTTAAAACACTGGCTGAAAGTTCTGAGAATCCCACGGGGAGGAGACTGTCCCTCGTTCCGCGTTTGCGTGCTGGGAGGATTCCTCCTGCTTCGCTTCAAACTAATGACAGCCAAGTTTTTTGTAAGCATCAAATAGGTTCAATTATTTCCTTGTCAGTGTGGACCTCCAATAAGTATACGCTCTCTGTTCGTTGTTTAATATCATAGGTTTGGTATGACTCGACACTATTCTCTTTGCTGAAAAAATTGTGCTTCCAACCAACTTGGCCCTTGCAATATTGGCACGTTCCCCATGTCGTTTACTTCACATCTATTCTTCTTCTTCTTCTTCTTCTTCCCTTTTTTTTTTTTTTTTGGTTTTTACACAATCAAAGACGGATTCCGAAATTGTATTTGGAATAGACTATCATAAATTTAGATAAACTAAAATAGGCTAATCCATATATATATATATATATATATATATATATATATATATATATCAAAAAATTTACTGTATCGATAATAATTTTGTATATATTAATTAAATATAACGATAGAAGTTTAAAAAAAATTAAAATTTCGATACATATCACTAACCCAGATGATAAAAATTTAGAAAACTTGATTTTCGCCAACCCAGTTGGAAAAAATTCTACTTTTGGACGGAAACACATAGATTTTCGCCAACTGAGTTGGCAAAAATATGCTCTCCCCGATTTAAATGTGGTTGGTTGTGGTGTATTGGTTTGTGTATTCGGTTTAAATGTGGTTTAATCAATGGTGGTTTAAATGTGGGTTTAAATATGGATAGTTGGTTTAATAAGGTAGTTGGTTTATTAAGGTTGGTGGATGTTGGTGTGTTCTTATTATAAGGAGAGAGAGGGAGGAAGAAATGATGCAGGAAGTGAAGAAGAAGAATAAGCAGAGAGGGGAAGAGGAGGAAGAAATCAGAGAAGAGAAGAGAAGGAGAACACGAAAAAATATTTTTAATATTTTTAATTATAATTGTAATCATGTCATTCTAATTACTATTTAAACTATTATAATTGTAATCTTGGTAGTCATGCTAATACTAAATATTTGATTACATATTTTAACACTAAGTATTAAATATTGCAGATAGGTACCCAAAATGATGGACGTATTCCGGGAGGACCTACCACATATATGATTATCCAGCCACGTGAGTCGCACATTTCTAGTCTAGTATTTTCTGGACAGGTATATTAAAATTGAATTATTTTAGTCAATATAATTTATATTTTTTTGCATGTCTACTAATCACAGTTTGCCTATATATCATCTTCATATTATAGCATTCACCGATTATCCTAACAGTTTCGAGCACGGAGCATGCTACTAGCAATGGCAGTTTTGAGGACGACATTGGGTATTCTTCCGCCACCTCCGCTCTAGACTGAAGAACAACATGTCTATGATGAACGTATTTTATTTTGATCATATTAATCAGATATA